>OZ014519.1:9786753-10120613 GCA_963966055.1 Lathyrus aphaca
AAGAAAGGGGGATGACAGTTACAAAAAACGAAAAGGAGAGAAAGTTGCCACTAGAACCGTCACAAGATGGAGAATGTGTATAAACTAAAGGAATCTTAATAAAGCTTCATGTAAAGATCATTTTCCACTTCCTTTCATTCACCAAATGCTTGAGAGGTTAGCAAAGCATTCTCGTTTTTCCTACTTAGACAGCTACTCGAGGTTCTTCCAAATCCCCATATTTTCGGATGATCAAGAGGAAATAATTTTCACTTGCCACCTTGGAACATTCTCATACAAGTGGATGCCCTTTGGCCTTTGCAACGCACCAACCACCTACCAACGATCTATCAGATATCTCCTAAGAAAAAAGGATGCCAAGCCGAGACTCGTTTGGTGGATCCTATTACTGCAAAAGTTTAACGTCGAGATTAGAGATAAGAAAGGGACAAAAAATGTGTTTGCCGATCAACTATCCAGGTTGACTAAGTTGAAAGAAGAAGAGTTACCTTCATATGATTCCTTCCCTAACAAAAAACATTTTGTGTTGATAACTAGTAAGACACCTTGGTATGCCGACTATATTATCTACCCTGCTGCAAGAGTCTTACCTCCCAATATGAACTACAAACGTAAGAAAAACATTCTCTGATATCAAGCACTACCCAATCGGGGATGTAATTGAGCAAGGAACAAAGTTGGTTCTTTGGGAAGCACCCTGAGTGATAACACCCATGGACCGTCGAGCCATGTGACATTAAACAAAGTGCTAGATGGGAGACAACCTACTATTTTCCCAACCTCCTCAGTGAGGTGCCCTGTAAGTTTTCCTTCCCTTTCTTTTACTAAAACATTGTGGACAATGTTTGGTTTATGTTTGGGGAGGTATTTACCTGCTTTCTAGTTTGCTTTTATTTTTATGTCATTTCCTTTTTAGTTTTCCTTTTAAATGCAAAATTCCTTTGATTTCTACCCCATTCTACAACCGGAAATTTTTTTACTTCACTTCAACAATATTGAGAGAGTATATTGAGTCTGAGGGAAGTGAGGCTAGGAATAGGGATGCCAAGAAAATTCAGAAACTTGAATATGGCTTTAATACCCTAGGTTTCCTGGAGTAAGGACACGAGTCCAACGCGTAGATTTATGCCATAATACTCAACTTTTAGAAGTACCCCCAAGTAGTTTATCTTGATAAATCTGACATGATCCAAAAGAAAAAGAAAAGTTGAGGTTGGTTGAGAAAAGAAAAGAAAAACATAGGCAACAAAAAAAGAAAAGAATGAATAGAAACAATAAAGACAACTGATCCCCAAAATAACGGTTGAGTCTCAATTGACAAACAAACACCAATGAACGTAAAAAGAAGAAAAGAATAGCAAAAAGGTTCCAAGAAAAAGAAGAAGAAAAAATGATCGTAACTGTAAACACCCCAAATTTGCCCTCACCCATTCACACCATGGCTTGTGATCTTTTCATATGCATAAGTTCAATCATGGCATCTCATATTGCATATTTGCTTCACTGCATTGTTTCTAAGTCATCTACATCAAGGGTTTGTGATCTGAGCAATCCAAGAACTATTTGAGCCACTCCAAGGGTCTTCAATCACTTCAAAGGGGCCCATGTATGTCCAAGCATCATATTATATCCCCCACAAAGTCAAGAAAGTCAAAGAATCACAAGAACTGAGAATGGCATGGAGGCAGAGCCAGGTTTAACTGCACAGATGACCTAGAATTAGGGTTTTGGTTTCAAAGGCCATAACTCCATTTTTTTGGTCATTCTTGTTTCTATTGGTCTCTATATGTTATAGGGATCATGCATATCAATTTTCATGAAGAAATTCCATTGGGAAGGCATCTGATCAAGAGTTGACTTCTTGGGCAAGGTAGTGCAAAATCAGGGCATCTGAGGCCCCCAATGACCCAACCAAAGGGTGTTCTCCATCATTTTAAATGTTTATGATCTTTATTTTATCATTGAAGATGTTATAAGTTCACAAAGTTGAAGAATTTCAAGCCATTTGCAAAGTTGCCTTTTTGGGAAAATGACTTGTAATGGAAACTTGCCATTTTGGGAAAGTTTTTAACCCTTTCTTTTTGACCCAAAAATGCTTCAAATGGGAAAACTTTGGTCATGAAAGTTGTAGAATAGATCATTCCATTTCCAAAAAGTACAAGAACTCATTCTAATTCATCATGGATCAAAAGTTATGGCTTTGCAAAGTTGGGAAAAATCATGAAATTTCCACTTTTGGCACCAAAGAGGGATTTTTGCAAATTCCAATTCCAAGCATTTTCAAGACCTCTAATTGACTTCTTTGCATCATTATAACATGTTACAACTTAGAAAAGTCAAGTTTGTGCCAAGATTCTTCATTTCCATGCCTTGAATCACAAGTTGCATAAGGCATTTTCCATAAAGGCTACAAATTTGAAACTTTGCAAAAGAGACATTTCATGTTTGAATTGAACTCCAATTGGTATCAAAGCATCATAACAATGTTACATAACTCATTTTGTCACATTTTTGCCCACGAAATCACAAGTTTCTTTGCCTTGATTCATGAGAAAATTCAAAGAGGGAAATGTGCAAGAACCTTGGGAACCCTTGATCAAGGCTAGCCAGCTCACAAAATCAGATCCTAGGGCCTTCCTTGACTCAAGCTGAGGCAGGACAAGCCCAAAGATTGCCTCTGACCCGAGCCATGCTTGGAGTACACAAAATCTTGACTTTCTTGCATTTTGCCCATACCAATCCCACAGTGCCACCACCAACTCTCTGCCCAACCAGAGTATGATATGTGGACATCAAGCAACCCAAAAAGAGACCACACACAAGCCATAAGCTCCCACATTGTAGCACACACAAAAACCTGTCAAAACCTTTCCCTCTTCGAATCACTCAACACAGCCATCAAACCTCAATTCTTTCTTCATCAATGAACCACACACTCTCCATAGAACAAAAGCCCACCATCAAAACAGCCTGAAGCCCCCTATATCATAACTGTGAAACCTGCCATATCAGAACACAAGCTCACGAATCAGCCACCAACAAGAGGTTTGAAGCATCCCATTGAGCTCAGGAGGTTCAGGGGAGACATTTTGCACAAGAAAAGAGTCAGGAAAGCTCATATCCATAGCTCTTCACCTCAGGTAGCTTCGAATTTCAAACTTTTCAGAGCTTGCTTTTTTTGTTACAAAATGAAAATACACATCATGGGGATCACTCTGATGCTTTTAGTTTTGAAAACGGAGTGAAAATGAACATTTTATGCCTCTCTGAAATTTTGCCCGTGAAAATGTTTGGCTTCGATTCCCTTTGTTCATGCTTGCTAAATGATGTTTGATGATGGATTTGAGTTTAGTTTGGATAGGAGAATGTTTCTGGGCAGTTAATTTAGGTTGGGGTGGCCTGTAGAGGAAGCTAGGTTTTTGGTTTCGCCGGAGAAGACGACCGGAACACTGTTTCGGCCGTCTGAATTTGTTTAACCCTAATTAGGTTTAGCAGCGTCATTAATGGGAGTTTGAATTTGGACCGTAGATGAGGTAGACTGGGGTTGACTCCCGCGCGTGTGTGTGGCCAGGATCTTGTCATTAAAACCCTAATCCCTGATTAATTAATTAAATCCAGTTTAATTAATTATAAACTTAAATTAGCCAGGTTTGAACTTGGGCCGTAGGATTGTGCGCCAAGTCAAACCCTCCAAGCCCAGATTGCATCTGATCCATTCATTGTGCATACTTCCATTTATTCTAATTTTAATTTTTCATTTTCTTTGCATTTATTTATACATTTTATTTAAAATAGCAAAAGTCATTTAAAAATTATGAAATTTTTTGTCAAAGATTTCATTAATTTTTAAAACCCAAAAATATTTTTATTTTTATTTTTTGCACTTAAAAATTATTTTTAAATCATTTAAATGTTTATTTTTAATTAATTAATGAAAATTAATTAATTAAAAATGCATTTAGGTATTTAAAAATCACAAAAAAATTCACATTGCATTTAGAAACATTTAGAAACATTATCCAACTCTCAAACCAAATATATTTTTTGTTCTTGATGCCTTTTGATCATTTTCATTGGAATTAAATTCATTTTTAGGCAATATTTTGGTTCAAACTTAAAAAATTTCATTCTGCCTAACCATTGAGAGTCGGATGATGATTCTTCTTGCATTGCATTCTTCATAGCATGTAGTTTATAGGGTAAATTTGGTTTGATTTGATCTTGCATTTTCAATTTGTTTGGTATTTTTCTTGATGAGGTACCCCAAAACCCTAGTAATCTTAGGAAATTCATAACTTGCCCTAGGTTAAGAGTTGGATCCCCTCCTTTGGGCAGTGAGCTTGTATTGGTTTAGGGTATCCTTGTTTGCATTTTCAATTTTTTGTCATGTCATTTGCTTCTGGTTTTGGATTTTTGCATTGCATGATGCATGTAACCCTAATTTATGCCTTCCTTTGCATCCATTTCTCATTTGCTTGCATCCAATGATTTGCCATGACATTTTGTGCATCCACATGATTCATAATACATATTAGGACATATTAGAATCATGTTTGATCATTGCATCTTTCATTTGCCATGTTATGTGTCCATTGCATTTCATAACTTTTCATGTACATTCATGGTTCAAAGCATGCTTCATCTGCATCCACTGCCTTGTATGATCATTCTCATGTCTTGCCTCATGTTTGTATCACCTCTTAGCATCATTAACATCATGTAAATGCTTCTGACTTTGGTTTGCATCATGACATTTCATCTCATTTGCATTGCATTTCATTTCTTTTGGCTAACTTTTCAGGTGGTAAGTTGTTTTGAGAAGTGAATTTGCCTTCACTTCTCACAATATTTTCTCATCTCTTTTGCATATTTGCTGCATTTTATCTTGTGTATTGGATTGAGCTTGCTCATTCATGTTCATCTTACTTTCTTCCTTCAAGCAACTTGTCTTCTTAAGTGAAGCAAGTTGTTTTGCTTCTCTTTGCTTCTTGCTCCTTTCATCTGCTTCTTTCCTGGTGGCTTCTCTGAAGATCTTCTTGCAAACCTCATAAACCCTAGGAATAACCAAGCATGATAATAATTAGGGTTGATTAGTCCCCCATTTAGCCTTTACCTTTGTGTCATCTTTGAGTATTCTCATCTCATCTCATAATCAAGGACTAAACCCTAAAGGTTTTAAGGCTTTGTGATTAAGCTTATGCCTGCATCCTTCTATTAGGATGGAGTGTATAACTTTAATCCTAAGTGTCAAACCCTTAATGTGTTTAAATCCTTTAATCAATTCACTTAATAATCATCAAGACATCAAACTTGTAACTTGGGCCTTGCATTAGGGTTCTAATTCTTCCTTAACTGGTTAAGAAGGACTAACCCTAGTGTTAATGGACAAGTCCCCCTCAAGTTGTCTTATAAACCATAAAATCCATTTCTTAATCTTATGATTAACTAAAATCCATTTAATAAAGGCTTTGTTTTGTCATGAGGTTAATCCCTAATCATGGATTAAGTTGAGGAGCCTTCCTCAGCTTAAATGTTCTCATCTATTATCCTTCTATTAGGATGGTGTAATGGGTCCATTAAATCCTTGATTATGGCTTAAACTCATTACTTAACACTAAACAAAAACTCCAAAAAACATTTAAATAATCACAAGTAGGTTAATGATCTTAATCCTACACCATGGTGATTAAGTGTGAGGTGTTTACTTCATACTTAAGGTATTCTCATTACCCCTAATCAGAGGGAGGATGTGATGAGTTTACTAACCCTTGATTTAGGCTTAAGCTCATTTTCTTATGACAAACACCAAAAGCAATAAAAGAATGAAAACACCAAAAACAAACAATAATCGTCTCCTCCGGGATTCTTTTCTCATCATCTTCACTCACAAACGAGAACTCGTTTCTTCCGTCTAATGCAAGACAGTTTGCACCTGAGCCAGACAGGTCATACACTTGAGCATAGACAAGCAAGCAGTTCACAAGTCAATTTATCTTTCAGTCTCTTTGAGTCGAACTACGGTGTTCTGACTTCCTCATTGCACGAGAGGATACGTAGGCATAACTTAACAGTTATCGAACAAAAGTCTCAGTATATTCCCCCTCCTTCCAGCATCATTCTTTAAGCCTCATAGTCTTGAGCTTCATTCATTTCTTACACTGACACTTCTCTTATACACTTCACCTTTCTTTTAGCACTGACACTTGCATTCTTTCCAGCTTTGATACACAGATAGCACTGACACTACCCCTTTATAACACAAATCTTTTAAGCGTGGATCCCGTCGAGTACGGCGGACAATCTGGGTGCTAATACCTTCCCAGGTTGTAACCAACCCCCTTTCTCAGTCTCTCTGGTTCGCAACCGTCTTATCCATTCTTTTCTAGGTCTATGCAGCATTACCTTTCCTTCGGGATAAAAATGCCTAGCTGGCGACTCTTTGTCTTCTGAGTTCACCCCTGTGTGTTCTCACCATCTCTTTCGCCGACCGTTCGCGTCTGTACCCCTCTTAGCCCTGTGTCATTTGGTGGGGGCGACAGCTTGGCGACTCTGCTAGGGACCCTTATACTGTAACCAGGGCTTCTGGTTCTTTTTGTGGGTTCCTCCTAGCGCTTGTTTGATTTGTGTTTACTGGGGTGTTATGTGCTAATTGTGTTTATACAGTTGCTTTTATTTACTGCTTTATGTACAGTTATTTATTGCTTTCTTTACAGCTTTATATATCATACTGTCATACTGCCATCTTGCTGGATCTGGTTTTCTTTGGTGGGTGGGGTTCTATTGAGAGTTTGAGGTCCTATACCTGGGACCTGAGTGACACCTAGGCTAGAGTGGTTCATGTTCTTTCCCATTCCATTTCGGTCTGGTGCGGGAATATGAAACACGGTTCAGATGTGGGTTTCTTCTTGAGAACTCTGTGCTACAGATTTCCTGTGGTGCTAGGGCTATCTGGGAAGCCTGCTAAGTCTGGATGACCTTTATTATTGACCTTCAGAAACTGAGGTGAATTAGAGGAGGATCTTTCATGGTTATTGTAAACACTGTACCTCCGGGTTAGAAGTGTTTACACTTCTCATAACTGATCCAAGTCTGAGGATCCTTGTTCTAGAACACCACCTGTGAGGGGGTTGGGATGTTTGCAGGTTTGCAGGTACCACTGGCCACATCATACCTTGATACTTGTTTTGTTTAAACATGCTTCACTTTGGACAATTCTTGTGATTTAACCCTGGACATGTGACTCTTTATTTGGGTCCCCCACCTTGGTTACTGGATTTCTGAACCTCCATCTGGACTTCTTGAACATACATGGGCCTTATATATCAAGACAAATTACAGATCCAGCTTGATCACAAACCCTTGCATATCATTTGCATACATCATCATTGCATCATTTAACACTTGTTTATTTGTTTTTCAGGGTATCCACATTATATCTGGCTTGGTTTTGACCCTTTCATCTGCATAGACCTCTGTTTCATCAGCTATCTGCATCAGTTGTTTGCTTCAGTCATCTTCATCATCACCAGCATCAGCCTATCAGTGGCTCATCTCCAGTACCAGTCTTGATCCTCATCAGCACTTGCCTTCAGTTCTTCATCAACAGTTATGGCACCCAGGAAGAGCAACATTTCATACCATTTCTTTGAGCCTGTGTTGACTGGCATCAGGCAGGTCCAGTCACTTATCACCCCTGACCACATCCCATTATTCAGAGAGCATTATGGAGGTATCCTTGATATGGTCATGGACCTAGACCCTTCTCAGAGGAGTATGATCCACACTTGCCTACAGTTTTATGACCCTCCTTTGAGATGCTTCACATTCTCAGACTTTCAGTTAGGGCCTCTATTGGAAGAGTTTTCATCATTGATTGGAGTACCTGTCAGGGGTGGGATCCCCTTCAACCCAGAGATGACTTCTCCCAGCAATGGAGAAGTGGCAAAGGCACTGTACCTGGAGCCTACTTTGATTGAGCAGAACATGACAACAAAAGCTGGAATCCCTGGTCTTCACTTAGACTTCTTGATTTCTCAGGCCATCCTGAAGGCCTCCTTGGGTGAGTGGAAGGCAGTTTGTGCCCTGTTGGCCCTCAGCATATATGGGGTCATACTGTTTGCTGATGAACCCAAATTTATCAGCAAGAATGCCATTCATCTTTTCCTTCTGAGGAACCCAGTGCCCACATTGCTGGGAGATTTCTATTACTCCATTCATCAGAGGAATGAGAAACAGAGGGGGAAGTTAGTGAGGTGTTGTGCTCCTTTGTTTCACACCTGGCTGCTCAGACACCTACCCAAGACAGATGCCTTCCTAAATCCTCATCAGCAGAAGAATTGGGCTAAGAGACTTATTGCTTTGTCTTCAGATGATATCAGATGGTGCACCTAGAGCACCAAAGGCAAAGACATCATCACTAGCTGTGGGCAATACCCAAATGTACCTCTGATAGGAGTAAAGGGTTGCATCAACTACAATCCTTTGCTATTTAAGAGACAACTGGGCTATGCTTTGATTCACCCTCCTAGGGTGCAAGATTTAGCTGAGACCTTGTATTATGAGATAAAGCCTAATGTAGCTGCTGTCAGGCAGGCATCCTGGGCTTGGGACAACATCCAGACAAAAGGGATGGCTATTCTTGGAAGGTGAAATAATGTTGCTTCAGCTCAGTACTATGACTGGTCTCATGCTAGGGCTCAGATTACTGGAATGCCCTTCACCATTGAAGATATACCTGGACCATCCACAACACAGCCGGCAGCCACTGTCAGCCTGGAAGAGTTTGAGAAACTGAAGGAAAGGAATAAGAATTTGACTCAAGCTCTGAAGAAGACTCTTTGGGAAAGGAGTGATGGTCGTCTGGACATCGAGAGGTTGGAGAAGCTTAAGGTGGAGCATCTGGCCAAGATTGAGAAAACAGAGGACTACATCAAGAAAGCAAGAGCTGGGTAGCAAATATTGAAGAATGCTTGTAAAGAAGCTAAGTATCAGCAGGCTAGGACTGAGCTTTATCTACAGGAAAGTCAGGCTAGGTGGGTTAGGATCACTGAAGCCCGTACTCAAGAAGATAAGAGAACTCAAGCTAGGATTGAGCAGTTGGAAGCCAATGAGAAGAAGCAACATGAAGCTTTGTTGGCAGCCCAGAAGGAGATTTCAGAGTTGAAGCTTAGGGCTGGTCTGAAGAGATCAAAGGACCAGGACAGACACAAGAAGCTAACCACTGCCATTGCCACCAGAAACCTCCTCATCAGAAACCTCACAGAGCATCTAGCTGGCCCAGTGACTGAGGCACTTCTGAAGGAGGTTAAGGAGGATGAGTTTGGACTGGATGTCTGACTTTTTGTTTGTTGTTGCTTTCATTTGATGTACTTTTCTTTAATGTTGTATTTTGACCCCTCAGGGGCATGTGTTGTAAAAAACAAAACTATGTATTATCCACCATTTGTAATGTATTTGTTAGTTTGTTTCAATGAGTTTCCTTTCTCAAGCAACATCAAGCATCTTCCTCGGGGTCTGGAAAGGTCAAAACCAAGAACCAAGCCGGATACCTTGGAAAACAAATAAGCACACTGCATTGCATACTAACTTTTGTTTTGTTTTGTAGGTTTTGTCATTATTATGTTTGTTTCTAACTCTGTTGTGCTTCAGGAAATATTGCTCGCAGAAGAGTGTTCCATGTCAGCCGTACGCACCGGTACCCTACTCGCAACAACCTTCCTGGTATTCAAATGGATCAAGTACAGCAAGATTTGACTGAGGTCAGAAATCAGATGGCTAATGAGAGAATGGAGATGAGAAATCAGATGTCTCAATTCATGGCTGTGATGACTGGCCTAGCCCAGAGTCAAGAAAGATTAAGAGAACTGGTGGAAAGGCAAACTCCTGAAGAGCCTCATCTTGGGACAGGAGGAACTAGCAACAATGAGAGGGGCCAGCCTCATGTTGATCCACCAGTATTTGGACCTCATTTGGATCCAGAAGCTAATATCCCGAGAAATGTGCCAGGTAATACTGCTGCAGGCCGGATCTTACAAGAAGACCCCCAAGAAGAGCAGTTTACTGTTATGGGAGCTGGGGATGAAGTCTATGACCGGAGGTTAGATGAAATTGCTGAGAAGTTGAGATCTCTGGAGTCTCAAAATTCCCTAGGCTTCGATGTAATGGATATGGGGCTAGTGGATGGGGTAAGGATTCCCCACAAGTTTAAACCCCCATGCTTCGAGAAGTACAATGGAACTTCCTGTCCATGAACTCACTTACAGTCCTTCCTGGGAAGACTTAAAGCATACACCATGGATGAGAAACTGTGGATGTTCTATTTTGAAGATAGCTTGACTGGAGCTTCAAGGGAGTGGTATTCACACTTGAACAGAGCCACTATCAGATGCTGGAAGGACCTAGCTGAAGCTTTCATCAGGCAGTACCAATACAATCTGGACATGGCCCCTAACAGGACCCTCCTAATGGGAATGTCTCAATCTTCCAGGGAAAGCTTCAGGGAGTATGCTCAGAGATGGAGACAGCTTGCTGCTGCTGTCCTACCACCCATGTCGGAAAGGGAAATGGCCGACATGTTCATGAATACTCTGCAAGGAACATATATTGATAGGCTGGCTGCCTTTTCTTCCACCAGTTTTGCTGATGTTGTCATAGCCGGTGAAAGGATTGAAAGTCTGCTAAAGATGGGCAAGATTTCTGATAATGGTGCAAGCTCATCCAGTAATCCCAGGAAGCCTTTTGTGGGACCCCGAAGGACCAATGAGACAAATACCATGCATGCCAGCAGGGGTAGACCTCAGTATGTTCATAGATCAGTAGCAGCTGTCACAATTCCGGCTCCGATTCCTCAGCAATCAGCATATCCTCAACAACAACAGCCACAGTATCGACAAGAAGTTCAGCATCCGCAACAGAGAACCTACAACAACAACAACAACAGTCCACAACAACGTCCATTCCAACAAAGACCATCATAGGCAAACAGGGTGATTGATCCTATTCCCATGCCATATGCTGCACTTTTGCCACAACTCCTGAAGCTCAACCTGGTTGTGTTAAGGACATTGGCACCTCCAGATCCCTCCAATCTCCCAAGGAATTATGATGTCAACGCCAGGTGTGCTTTCCACTCCAACGCACCGGGGCACAATACTGAGAAATGTAGGGCATTGCAGATGAAAGTCCAAGATCTGGTGGATTCTAAAGCCCTCAACTTTGCACCTCCCCCTAATGTCAACAAAAATCCTATGCCTAATCATGGTGGGCCGAGGATTAATTCCATTGAGGAAGACATACCAGTTACCTTGATCACCAGTGTTGCACAAATTCGAACACCCTTGGTCGAAATTAAAACTCAGCTTCTAGAGTGCTAGGTGTTTCCCGGGTGTGAGCTCGGTTGTGGGTATTGCAACATTGCAGTCAATGGGTGTGATAATTTGAGAAGCGGCATAGATGGTCTTATCAGGAATGGAATCCTTCAGATCTCAACAACGGCACCTACAAATCCAGCAATTCCTCTGACAATAATTCCTGATTCTCCCACAACAACAGCAACAATCATTCCTACCGATTCGTCAATATCATCAGCAATGGCTCCGTCCATCACTTCAGCAAATCAAATGTCAACAACTCTTTCTTCTACAACATCAGCATCCATTTATTCAACAGAATCTTCTACAATGCCAGCAGAAATCAATGAAGATATCTCAGTAGTCACCATCTATTATGATCCATCATTTGTTCCTCCAAATAGCAATTTCCAGCAACAGACAATGGCACTTCCTGCCAGGCCACCAGTCACAATTTACTATGATCCGCACACCATTACAGTACCATCCTCCGCTGCAGTCATCCCAGTTACCATTACAGTACACGGGCCCGTTCCATATGAAAGCAGTAATGCCATACCTTGGCATTATGGCTCTGACCTCTACTGCAACGGGGAGAAAATCACTTTGGATTCTTCAACCTCTTCTCCACAAATTGATAATGTTGGGGGAGGCGGAGGCTTCACCAGAAGTGGACGCCTTTTTGCCTCACAAACTCAGAGACCTAATTCCGAAGCAGAAGCTGCTGCCAAAGCAAAGGGAAAGAGTGTGGTGTTTGAAGAGCCGACTGTCAAAGAAACTCAGAAGACATCTTTTGAACAAGATGTAGACGAGTTTATGAGAATCATAAAGAGAAGTGATTACGAGGTGGTGGATCAGCTTCACCAAACTCCCTCAAAAATCTCCATATTATCCCTGTTGATGTGTTCTGAAGCTCACAGGAATGCTTTACTGAAAGTCCTGCACGCAGCATACGTGCCAGAGGAGATCACCGTTAATCAGCTAGAAACTGTGGTAGCAAATCTCACTACCAGTCACGGACTGGGCTTTACCAATGCTGACTTAACAACTGAGGGACGTAACGACAACAAGGCTTTACACATCACTCTAGAGTGCAAGGGTGTTGTTTTATCTCACGTACTGGTGGACACTGGGTCGTCACTCAATGTTCTACAAAAGAAAGCCTTGGTGAAGCTGGAATATGATGGCTTGGCACTGCGTCCAAGTAATTTGGTGGTGAGAGCATTTGATGGCTCTAAAAGATCAGTGCTTGGGGAGATTGATCTGCTTGTGATGATTGGCCCGCAGACTTTTAAAATTACCTTCTATGTGATGGACATTCAGCCAGCCTACAGCTGTTTGTTGGGTAGACCTTGGATCCATGCCGCTGGCGCTGTTACGTCTACCCTTCACCAGAAGCTGAAATTCGAGTGGGAAGGCCAGATCATCACCATCTGTGGGGAAGAAGACATTTTTGTTAGCCAGCTGGCTACGTATAAGTACATCGAAATGGATGGAGAAATCCATGAAACCATGAGCCAGGGGTTTGAGGCCCTGAATATTAATGAAGCATCTGTTGTGCTGGGAACCTCCATAACATCTTATCAGCAAGCCAGGAAGGTTGTTGAAGAGGGTACTGCCCAAGGTTGGGGCAAGCTGCTACCCGTGGAAAAGAAAGAAGACAAATTTGGGTTGGGTTACAGACCAACTCAACAAGATCAATCAGAGGCTGCTAAAGAGCCCAACTTTGTCAGCGGGGGAATGCTCACCCCGGATGCTGTGAACAACTTGGAAGATGAGTCGGAAGATGAGCGCAACCTGGAGAGCTGGATACGTCCAAGGACCCCGGGGAGCCATGTCTCAAACTGGTCTTCCCAGGAAATTATAAGGGTTACTCCTGCAGAGTAATTATTATTTCCTGTATTTTTAAGCATGCATCAAGTCTTGCATCTTGCCCAAGATGTCAAGACTCATTTTGTAATCGGGCCATCTTGAAATTTTGTGCAAACAGATCAATCAATGAATATCGGACATCTTTTGCAAATGAGTCTTTTCCTTTTCCGCTCACTGTTTTTCATTTTTTCTTTTTGTACAAAAATAAAATGGTAATGTTTTTCAAAATGATAACTTCATTTAACGTTTCTAAACAAGATTAAAATTGATCACTAAAATAAACCAATCTAAACCCTTGCAGAAAGTGCCTTTCAGATTGCACCGACAACAACACTGCTATGGCTTCATATGACTTTGACAATCCAATCAATCAAGCTGACGAAGGGGTTGAGGAAGATTATGAGCTACCTGGAGAGCTAGCCAGGTTGTTGAGACAAGAGGAGAAGGTTATCACCCCTCATCAAGAGGAGGTCGAAACGGTTAATCTTGGTACAGAAGAAGAAGTGAAAGAAGTCAAGATCGGGGCCTGCTTACAAGATTCAGTAAAAGAGCAACTGATTGATATGCTTCGGGAGTATGTGGATGTTTATGCTTGGTCTTATCAGGATATGCCAGGGTTGGACACCGATATTGTTATGCACAAGCTGCCTTTAAAAGAAGAATGCCCACCAATAAAACAGAAACTACGCCGTACTCGCCCAGACATGGCAATGAAGATTAAAGAAGAGGTACAAAAATAGTGGGACGTCGGGTTCCTTGCTGTGACCAGCTATCCGCCGTGGGTTGCTAATATTGTACCAGTACCTAAGAAAGATGGCAAGGTGAGAATGTGTGTGGATTACCGGGACCTGAACAGAGCCAGCCCGAAGGATGACTTCCCTTTACCTCACATTGATGTAATTGTTGATAACACGACTCAGTTCTCGGTATTCTCCTTCATGGATGGATTTTCAGGATACAATCAGATCAAGATGTCACCTGAAGACATGGAGAAGACAACTTTTATCACACCCTGGGGCACGTTCTGTTATAAGGTAATGTCATTCGGACTGAAGAATGCTGGTGCCACTTATCAACGGGTTATGGTAACATTATTCCATGACATGATCCATAAAGAAATTGAATGTTATGTGGATGACATGATTGCCAAGTCCCTCACAGAAGAAGACCACCTGACAAATCTGTTGAAGTTATTCAAGCGTCTGAGAAAGTACCAACTGAAGTTAAACCCCAACAAGTGCACATTCGGGGTGCGATCCGGTAAGCTGCTGGGCTTTATTGTAAGTGAGAAAGGGATTGCAGTTGACCCTGATAAAGTCAAAGCCATTCAAGAATTGCCTGCACCTAAGACTGAAAAAGAAGTTCGGGGGTTCTTAGGCAGATTGAACTACATTTCAAGGTTCATATCTCACCTTACAGCAACCTGTGAACATTTATTCAAGTTGTTAAGAAAAGAAAAAAAGGTCAGGTGGAACGAAGATTGTCAAAGAGCTTTTGACAAAATCAAGGAATACTTACAAGAGCCTCCAATCCTGATGCCTCCTGTAGAAGGAAGACCTCTAATCATGTACTTGACAGTATTAGAAGAGTCAATGGGGTGTGTGTTGGGCCAGCATGACGAGTCTGGTAGAAAAGAGTATGCAATATACTACCTAAGCAAAAAGTTTACCGACTGTGAACAACGTTATTCACTGCTCGAGAAAACTTGATGTGCTTTAGCGTGGGCTGCTCGCCGACTGAGACAGTATATGTTGACCCACACTACTTTATTGATCTCAAAGATGGATCCAGTTAAGTACATTTTTGAGAAGCCAGCACTTACCGGACGGGTTGCAAGATGGCAAATGATCCTCACAGAATATGACATTCAATACACATCTCAAAAAGCCATCAAGGGCAGTGTATTGTCTGATTATCTCGCTGAGCAACCCATTGATGATTACCAGCCTATGAGATTTGACTTCCCTGATGAAGACATCATGTTCATAAGAGCAAAAGATCACGAACAGCCTGTTCACACTGAAGGGCCTGACCCAGAAGAAGAATGGACTATGATGTTTGATGGGGCTGTTAATATGAATGGTCGTGGTGTTGGTGCAGTACTCATTACACCTAAGGGAGTTCACATGCCTTTCTCGGCAAAACTTACCTTTAACTGCACTAACAACGAAGCTGAATACGAAGCTTGCATTATGGGTCGTGAGGAAGCCGTTGACCTCAGGATCAAGACTTTGACTGTATTCGGAGATTCAGCTCTGGTAATTAATCAAACCAACGGCAAATGGTACACCCACCAAGATCATCTGATACCTTACAGGGATTATACAAGAAGGTTGTTGACTTTCTTCACAACAGTCACGCTTGAGTATATCCCTCGAGATGAAAATCAGTTTGTGGATGCCCTGGCTACCATTTCATCCATGATCAAAGTTCAAGCTGCCAACTTTGTGCCTCAGATATCAGTGTCCAGACTTGACAGACCAGCATACGTGTTCTAAGCAGATGTTGTTAAAGATGATAAGCCTTGGTTCCATGACATTAAGTGCTTCTTGGAGGATCAGAAATACCCACCTGGGGCATCTTCCAATGATAAGAAGACTTTAAGAAGGCTAGCTGGTAGTTTCTTCTTGAATACTGACGGTTCCCTGTACAAGAGAAACTTTGATATGGTACTTCACAGATGCGTTGATAGGACAGAAGCAGACTTGTTAATGCACGAAGTGCACGAAGGATCCTTTGGTACCCATGCAGGAGGACATGCCATGGCTAAGAAGTTGCTAAGATCAGGCTACTACTGGATCACAATGGATGCAGACTGTTGTGCTTATGCAAGAAAATGCCATAAATGCCAGATTTATGCGGATAAAGTGCATGTGCCTCCCAATCCTTTGAATCTGATGTCTTCACCTTGGCCATTTGCCATGTGGGGCATTGATATGATTGGCAAGATCGAACCGACTGCTTCAAACGGCCACAGATTCATCCTAGTTGCTATTGACTATTTCACCAAGTGGGTCGAAACAGCTTCTTATGCAAATGTTACAAGGCAAGTGGTAGCCCGATTTCTGAAGAGAGATATCATTTGTCGGTACGGAGTTCCCGAACGAATCATTACCGATAATGGTTCCAACTTGAATAACAAAATGATGGCAGAGCTATGCCGGGACTTCAAGATCCAACACCACAATTCTTCTCCTTACAGGCCAAAGATGAATGGCGCCGTCGAGGCGGCAAACAAGAATATCAAGAAGATTGTACAGAAGATGGTGATTACCTATAAAGATTGGCATGAAATACTACCATTTGCCTTGCATGGGTACCGAACGTCAATCAGAACATCCACTGGGGCAACACCGTATCAGCTTGTTTACGGTATGGAGGCAGTCCTACCTGTTGAGGTTGAATTACCCTCCTTGCGGGTACTGATGGATGTTAAGTTGAATGAAGCA
The DNA here is from genome assembly GCA_963966055.1 of Lathyrus aphaca. Lineage (NCBI taxonomy): Eukaryota > Viridiplantae > Streptophyta > Magnoliopsida > Fabales > Fabaceae > Lathyrus > Lathyrus aphaca. The sequence continues at coordinate 9,803,423 of OZ014519.1, forward strand.
GAATGGGTCCGATCTCGATACGACCAACTAAGTCTGATTGAAGAAAAGAGATTAGCTGCAATTTGTCATGGGCAGCTGTATCAGAAAAGAATGAAGAAAGCCTTCGATCAGAAAGTCAGGCTCCGAGAATACCAAGTAGGGGATCTTGTGCTGAAAAGACTCCTCCCTCCTCATACAGACCACAGGGGCAAGTGGACTCCGAATTATGATGGTCCATTCATAGTAAAGAAAGTTTTCTCCGGTGGAGCACTGATGCTCAACACTATGGATGGTGAAGACTTCATGTCCCCTGTGAATTCAGATGCAGTTAAAAAATACTTCGCATAAAATGACCCGCTGGACATAAAAACAGAATGCAAGTCCAGACAAAAATAGGGCATCCCGGCGAGTCAAAAACAGAATAAAAGACTCGGGCAAAAATAAGGGAAAATAAATATTAAAAAAATGTGTGTACACCCGCTGAGTTGAAAAGCCGCATTGGACAGCTCAGGCAAAAATGGGTATCCCGGTGGATTGAAAACCCGAAAGGGCGATTCACGCAAAATAAGGGAATAAGCGAACAACTGCATTCTGAATTCGTCTGTATCACTTATGACAAGGCAAACTTCGAAAGGTTAAAGCATCGGTCAGAATCAGCCTCCTTCAGAAAGCAAGATGAGAAGAACGTCAATGTCATACGAGTCATAGCAAGGGGGAAGCTCCTTAAAGCGTCGTCAACATTGCCAGCACCTTTTGTTTCTCAAATTTGTAACGCTCTCCTCATTTCAGGGGATCCGTTTCTTTGACTGTATCTTGCCAATTCAGGGCGCACAAATTAATAAAATCAGATTTTCAGTCATACTTTGTCTCGTACATTTTATTTTTCATTTGCAAAATGTCCGATGTCCTTGAGATATAGATTGCATAAAAAAAGATGCTTCCTTTCTAAAAATACGTGCTTACAGGAAATATACCTACTCCAGGGAGTGTCTAAACTCCTATGATGGGACCCAGTAAGGGATACCTCGGGATACTTGTGCGTTTCTTTGTCTTTACAGGGTTGTAGGTAATTCAAAGCACAACTTGGGGCATGAAGACTTCTCCCCAGCAAACTGTCTAACTATTATCTACTCAGTCTATCTTTCGATTAGCACCGGAGGTGCTCTTTCCCCAGCTGAGTTGTCAAGTATCATCCTCAGCAGGATCCCCCACAGAAATCTCTAGGAAGATCTTTCAATGATCTTTCTTTATCCCTAGCCAAGTACATAGACAGGAGACCATCTCCCCACAGAGTTTCAACCTCTATCCAGAAAAGTAATACCTGAGGATCTCACAACAGAGTGACGAAAGCTTCTTCAAACCCCAGCTGGGTCTCTCATTACCAAGAAAGGTCTATCAGTGACCTATTTCCCCGAGCAGGGTCATATCAGATCTACTAATGATCTCATCCCCAGCTGGGATGTCCACTTCAAGCAGATCAGCCAGAGATCTCCACAACAACAGGATCCGGATCCCGGATTGGTATCTTTGCCTAATCATAGCATTCGCATCATATTTTCCCCATAGAGCGTAGCATTCCGTCTAATACGGAGCATTACGGTAAAAATCAAACATATTGCATGATCATAAGCCATGTGTCGAACTGAACACTTGTGAATTTTGACAATCCGTCAACAATATACAGAATATTTCCCGATTCCCCGCCAGAGAGCCAAAGCATTTCCCTTACAGATACACACTCCTTTTGGCACTCGTCCGTGTTGTCACCCCCTAGGAAAGTCGCCTGAGCATTCTTTACAAACAGACACTTATATTATAGATGCTCTTTTTGACACTCGTCTGTGTCATACCCCAGCAGAAAGCCAAAGCGTCCCCTTTGCACTCACAGATTCATGTACATATACTTATTCCTTGACACCCGTCCGTGTCACTTTCCCCAACATAATTACCTAAACACTTTGAAAACCAAATACTTGTTTATAATGTACCTTTTTTCGACACCCGTCAGTGTCATGCTCTCCCCAACAAGTTAAACACTCGTCCGTGTCTTACTTATCACTTCTTTTTCGTTCATACAGATACTCGTCCGTATCTTGTATATACCACTTATATCCCCTCAGATTCGACACTCGTCCGTGTTCTTTGTTAACCAGTTGGTACTCGTCCGTATCATCATCTCTGAACATGCGTCAAGCGTTTGTTTCTACCTGATACTCGTCTGTATCATAGTCTTAAGGATGCTCGTCCGCATCTTTAATCTATACACCGTGTCAAGCACTTTTGTCCTCTTGGATTTAGACACTCGTCTGTGTCTGCTATTCCCCAGAGGAGTCTCAGCAAATCCCAGTGAATTATTTCTTTTTATCTGACATTCTTCCTATGTCATGATACCTTTCGGCAGTCGTACCCTGCCAAGTGATCGTCCTTCACCTTTTTTGATGATCGTCCTTCATCACCCCCAGTGGAGTCTCTATTCGTTAGAACCCCTTCTTATCCGACATTCGTCCTATGTCGTGATATTTTTTAGCAGTCGTCCCCTGCTAGGTGATCGTCTTTCACCTCTTGATGATCGTCCTTCATCATTTTATCCGATGGTCGTCCCCATCGTTGATCTTGTTATCTAACATTCGTCCTGTGTCATGATAAACCCCGAGAGCAGCCGTACCCCGCTAGGTGATCGTCCTTCACCTCTTGATGATCGTCCTTCATCCTGCTCATCCGATGGCTGTCCCCATCGTCGACCCTTTCATTCGACAGTCGTCCTATGTCGTGATACTTTTCGGCAACCGTATCTTGCCAGGTGATCGTCCTTCACCTTAGATGACCGTCCCTCATCTTATCCCCAACAGAGCAGCCGTCCCCTGCTAGGTGATCGTCCTTCACCTTTGATGATCGTACCTCATCATCTGTTTCATTTATTTCTTCAACCTGATGGCCGTCCCCATCATTTATCTTTAATCCCCAGAGAGTCTTATAGCTTTACTTGATGGCCGTCCCTATCATAATCTCCCCATCCCCAGCTTGTCGGCCGTCCCCGTCATTGCTTTATTTCCCGCACCTTCCCCAGCATGTCGGTCGTCCCCGTCATTGCTTCGTCCCCAGCAGTCGTCCTCTGCTCGAAGGTCGTCCTCCGTCGCTCACCCGCACTTTGTAATTATACTTTATTTTCTTTTACAATCTATATCCCTTTTCTTCTTCATTCTGTGAGTGCAAATTTTGGACTGTCTTTGGTATTCAACCACAAGTTATCTTGTTTGCATGTTAAGTCGTCGCTTACATCCTGCACAGCTAACTCATGTTCGAATAGGGGCAGCTGTAAACACCCCAAATTTTCCCTCACCCATTCACACCATGGCTTGTGATCTTTTCATATGCATAAGTTCAATCATGGCATCTCATATTGCATATTTGCTTCACTGCATTGTTTCTAAGTCATCTGCATCAAGGGTTTGTGATCTGAGCAATCCAAGAACTATTTGAGCCACTCCAAGGGTCTTCAATCACTTCAAAGGGGCCCATGTATGTCCAATCATCATATTATATCCCCACAAAGTCAAGAAAGTCAAAGAATCACAAGAACTGAGAATGGCATGGAGGCAGAGCCAGGTTTAACTGCACAGATGACCTAGAATTAGGGTTTTGGTTTCAAAGGCCATAACTCCATTTTTTTGGTCATTCTTGTTTCTATTGGTCTCTATATGTTATAGGGATCATGCATATCAATTTTCATGAAGAAATTCCATTGGGAAGGCATCTGATCAAGAGTTGACTTCTTGGGCAAGGTAGTGCAAAATCAGGGCATCTAAGGCCCCCAATGACCCAACCAAAGGGTGTTCTCCATCATTTTAAATGTTTATGATCTTTATTTGATTATTGAAGATGTTAGAAGTTCACAAAGTTGAAGAATTTCAAGCCATTTGCAAAGTTGCCTTTTTGGGAAAATGACTTGTAATGGAAACTTGCCATTTTGGGAAAGTTTTTCAACCCTTTCTTTTTGACCCAAAAATGCTTCAAATGGGAAAACTTTGGTCATGAAAGTTGTAGAATGGATCATTCCCTTTCCAAAAAGTACAAGAACTCATTCTAATTCATCATGGATCAAAATTTATGGCTTTGCAAAGTTGGGAAAAATCATGAAATTTCCACTTTTGGCACCAAAGAGGGATTTTTGCAAATTCCAATTCCAAGCATTTTCAAGACCTCTAATTGACTTCTTTGCATCATTATAACATGTTACAACTTAGAAAAGTCAAGTTTGTGCCAAGATTCTTCATTTCCATGCCTTGAATCACAAGTTGCATAAGGCATTTTCCATAAAGGCTACAAATTTGAAACTTTGCAAAAGAGACATTTCATGTTTGAATTGAACTCCAATTGGTATCAAAGCATCATAACAATGTTACATAACTCATTTTGTCACATTTTTGCCCACAAAATCACAAGTTTCTTTGCCTTGATTCATGAGAAAATTCAAAGAGGGAAATGTGCAAGAACCTTGGGAACCCTTGATCAAGGCTAGCCAGCTCACAAAATCAGATCCTAGGGCCTTCCTTGACTCAAGCTGAGGCAGGACAAGCCCAAAGATTGCCTCTGACCCGAGCCATGCTTGGAGTACACAAAATCTTGACTTTCTTGCATTTTGCCCATACCAATCCCACAGTGCCACCACCAACTCTCTGCCCAACCAGAGTATGATATGTGGACATCAAGCAACCCAAAAAGAGACCACACACAAGCCATAAGCTCCCACATTGCAGCACACACAAAAACCTGTCAAAACCTTTCCCTCTTCGAATCACTCAACACAGCCATCAAACCTCAATTCTTTCTTCATAAATGAACCACACACTCTCCATAGAACAAAAGCCCACCATCAAAACAGCCTGAAGCCCCCTATATCATAACTGTGAAACCTGCCATATCAGAACACAAGCTCACGAATCAGCCACCAACAAGAGGTTTGAAGCATCCCATTGAGCTCAGGAGGTTCAGGGGAGACATTTTGCACAAGAAAAGAGTCAGGAAAGCTCATATCCATAGCTCTTCACCTCAGGTAGCTTCGAATTTCAAACTTTTCAGAGCTTGCTTTTTTTGTTACAAAATGAAAATACACATCATGGGGATCACTCTGATGCTTTTAGTTTTGAAAACGGTGTGAAAATGAACATTTTATGCCTCTCTGAAATTTTGCCCGTGAAAATGTTTGGCTTCGATTCCCTTTGTTCATGCTTGCTAAATGATGTTTGAGGATGGATTTGAGTTTAGTTTGGATAGGATAATGTTTCTGGGCAGTTAATTTAGGTTGGGGTGGCCTGTAGAGGAAGCTAGGTTTTTGGTTTCGCCGGAGAAGACGACCGGAACACTGTTTCGGCCGTCTGAATTTGTTTAACCCTAATTAGGTTTAGCAGCGTCATTAATGGGAGTTTGAATTTGGACCGTAGATGAGGTAGACTGGGGTTGACTCCCGCGCGTGTGTGTGGCCAGGATCTTGTCATTAAAACCCTAATCCCTGATTAATTAATTAAATCCAGTTTAATTAATTATAAACTTAAATTAGCCAGGTTTGAACTTGGGCCGTAGGATTGTGCGCCAAGTCAAACCCTCCAAGCCCAGATTGCATCTGATCCCTTCATTGTGCATACTTCCATTTATTCTAATTTTAATTTTTCATTTTCTTTGCATTTATTTATACATTTTATTTAAAATAGCAAAAATCATTTAAAAATTATGAAATTTTTTGTCAAAGATTTCATTAATTTTTAAAACCCAAAAATATTTTTATTTTTATTTTTTGCACTTAAAAATTATTTTTAAATCATTTAAATGTTTATTTTTAATTAATTAAAAATGCATTTAGGTATTTAAAAATCACAAAAAAATTCACATTGCATTTAGAAACATTATCCAACTCTCAAACCAAATTTCTTTTTTGTTCTTGATTCCTTTTGATCATTTTCATTGGAATTAAATTCATTTTTAGGCAATATTTTGGTTCAAACTTAAAAAATTTCATTCTGCCTAACCATTGAGAGTCGGATGATGATTCTTCTTGCATTGCATTCTTCATAGCATGTAGTTAATAGGGTAAATTTGGTTTGATTTGATCTTGCATTTTCAATAAGTTTGGTATTTTTCTTGATGAGGTACCCCAAAACCCTAGTAATCTTAGGAAATTCATAACTTGCCCTAGGTTAAGAGTTGGATCCCCTCCTTTGGGCAGTGAGCTTGTATTGGTTTAGGGTATCCTTGTTTGCATTTTCAATTTTTTGTCATGTCATTTGCTTCTGGTTTTGGATTTTTGCATTGCATGATACATGTAACCCTAATTTATGCCTTCCTTTGCATCCATTTCTCATTTGCTTGCATCCAATGATTTGCCATGACATTTTGTGCATCCACATGATTCATAATACATATTAGGACATATTAGAATCATGTTTGATCATTGAATCTTTCATTTGCCATGTTATGTGTCCATTGCATTTCATAACTTTTCATGTACATTCATGGTTCAAAGCATGCTTCATCTGCATCCACTGCCTTGTATGATCATTCTCATGTCTTGCCTCGTGTTTGTATCACCTCTTAGCATCATTAACATCATGTAAATGCTTCTGACTTTGGTTTGCATCATGACATTTCATCTCATTTGCATTGCATTTCATTTCTTTTGGCTAACTTTTCAGGTGGTAAGTTGTTTTGAGAAGTGAATTTGCCTTCACTTCTCACAATCTTTTCTCATCTCTTTTGCATATTTGCTGCATTTTATCTTGTGTATTGGATTGAGCTTGCTCATTCATGTTCATCTTACTTTCTTCCTTCAAGCAACTTGTCTTCTTAAGTGAAGCAAGTTGTTTTGCTTCTCTTTGCTTCTTGCTCCTTTCATCTGCTTCTTTCCTGGTGGCTTCTCTGAAGATCTTCTTGCAAACCTCATAAACCCTAGGAATAACCAAGCATGATAATAATTAGGGTTGATTAGTCCCCCATTTAGCCTTTACCTTTGTGTCATCTTTGAGTCTTCTCATCTCATCTCATAATCAAGGACTAAACCCTAAAGGTTTTAAGGCTTTGTGATTAAGCTTATGCCTGCATCCTTCTATTAGGATGGAGTGTATAACTTTAATCCTAAGTGTCAAACCCTTAATGTGTTTAAATCCTTTAATCAATTCACTTAATAATCATCAAGACATCAAACTTGTAACTTGGGCCTTGCATTAGGGTTCTAATTCTTCCTTAACTGGTTAAGAAGGACTAACCCTAGTGTTAATGGACAAGTCCCCCTCAAGTTGTCTTATAAACCATAAAATCCATTTCTTAATCTTATCATTAACTAAAATCCATTTAATAAAGGCTTTGTTTTGTCATGAGGTTAATCCCTAATCATGGATTAAGTTGAGGAGCCTTCCTCATCTTAAATGTTCTCATCTATTATCCTTCTATTAGGATGGTGTAATGGGTCCATTAAATCCTTGATTATGGCTTAAACTCATTACTTAACACTAAACAAAAACTCCAAAAAACATTTAAATAATCACAAGTAGGTTAATGATCTTAATCCTACACCATGGTGATTAAGTGTGAGGTGTTTACTTCATACTTAAGGTATTCTCATTACCCCTAATCAGAGGGAGGATGTGATGAGTTTACTAACCCTTGATTTAGGCTTAAGCTCATTTTCTTATGACAAACACCAAAAGCAATAAAAGACTGAAAACACCAAAAACAAACAATAATTGTCTCCTCCGGGATTCTTTTCTCATCATCTTCACTCACAAACGAGAACTCGTTTCTTCCGTCTAATGCAAGACAGTTTGCACCTGAGCCAGACAGGTCATACACTTGAGCATAGACAAGCAAGCAGTTCACAAGTCAATTTATCTTTCAGTCTCTTTGAGTCGAACTACGGTGTTCTGACTTCCTCATTGCACGAGAGGATACGTAGGCATAACTTAACAGTTATCGAACAAAAGTCTCCGTATATTCCCCCTCCTTCCAGCATCATTCTTTAAGCCTCATAGTCTTGAGCTTCATTCATTTCTTACACTGACACTTCTCTTATACACTTCACCTTTCTTTTAGCACTGACACTTGCATTCTTTCCAGCTTTGATACACAGATAGCACTGACACTACCCCTTTATAACACAAATCTTTTAAGCGTGGATCCCGTCGAGTACGGCGGACAATCTGGGTGCTAATACCTTCCCAGGTTGTAACCAACCCCCTTTCTCAGTCTCTCTGGTTCGCAACCGTCTTATCCATTCTTTTCTAGGTCTATGCAGCATTACCTTTCCTTCGGGATAAAAATGCCTAGCTGGCGACTCTTTGTCTTCTGAGTTCACCCCTGTGTGTTCTCACCATCTCTTTCGCCGACCGTTCGCGTCTGTACCCCTCTTGGCCCTGTGTCATTTGGTGGGGGCGACAGCTTGGCGACTCTGCTGGGGACCCTTATACTGTAACCAGGGCTTCTGGTTCTTTTTGTGGGTTCCTCCTAGTGCTTGTTTGATTTGTGTTTACTGGGGTGTTATGTGCTAATTGTGTTTATACAGTTGCTTTTATTTACTGCTTTATGTACAGTTATTTATTGCTTTCTTTACAGCTTTATATATCATATTGTCATACTGCCATCTTGCTGGATCTGGTTTTCTTTGGTGGGTGGGGTTCTATTGAGAGTTTGAGGTCCTATACCTGGGACCTGAGTGACACCTAGGCTAGAGTGGTTCATGTTCTTTCCCATTCCATTTCGGTCTGGTGCGGGAATTTGAAACACGGTTCAGATGTGGGTTTCTTCTTGAGAACTCTGTGCTACAGATTTCCTGTGGTGCTAGGGCTATCTGGGAAGCCTGCTAAGTCTGGATGACCTTTATTATTGACCTTTAGAAACTGAGGTGAATTAGAGGAGGATCTTTCATGGTTATTGTAAACATTGTACCTCCGGGTTAGAAGTGTTTACACTTCTCATAACTGATCCAAGTCTGAGGATCCTTGTTCTAGAACACCACCTGTGAGGGGGTTGGGCTGTTTGCAGGTTTGCAGGTACCACTGGCCACATCATACCTTGATACTTGTTTTGTTTAAGAATGCTTCACTTTGGACAATTCTTGTGATTTAACCCTGGACATGTGACTCTTTATTTGGGTCCCCCACCTTGGTTACTGGATTTCTGAACCTCCATCTGGACTTCTTGAACATACATGGGCCTTATATATCAAGACAAATTACAGATCCAGCTTGATCACAAACCCTTGAATATCATTTGCATACATCATCATTGCATCATTTAACACTTGTTTATTTGTTTTTCAGGGTATCCACATTATATCTGGCTTGGTTTTGACCCTTTCATCTGCATAGACCTCTGTTTCATCAGCTATCTGCATCAGTTGTCTGCTTCAGTCATCTTCATCATCACCAGCATCAGCCTATCAGTGGCTCATCTCCAGTACCAGTCTTGATCCTCATCAGCACTTGCCTTCAGTTCTTCATCAACAGTTATGGCACCCAGGAAGAGCAACATTTCATACCATTTCTTTGAGCCTGTGTTGACTGGCATCAGGCAGGTCCAGTCACTTATCACCCATGACCACATCCCATTATTCAGAGAGCATTATGGAGGTATCCTTGATATGGTCATGGACCTAGACCCTTCTCAGAGGATTATGATCCACACTTGCCTACAGTTTTATGACCCTCCTTTGAGATGCTTCACATTCTCAGACTTTCAGTTAGGGCCTCTATTGGAAGAGTTTTCATCATTGATTGGAGTACCTGTCAGGGGTGGGATCCCCTTCAACCCAGAGATGACTTCTCCCAGCAATGGAGAAGTGGCAAAGGCACTGTACCTGGAGCCTACTTTGATTGAGCAGAACATGACAACAAAAGCTGGAATCCCTGGTCTTCACTTAGACTTCTTGATTTCTCAGGCCATCCTGAAGGCCTCCTTGGGTGAGTGGAAGGCAGTCTGTGCCCTGTTGGCCTTCAGCATATATGGGGTCATATTGTTTGCTGATGAGCCCAAATTTATCAGCAAGAATTCCATTCATCTTTTCCTTCTGAGGAACCCAGTGCCCACATTGCTGGGAGATTTCTATTACTCCATTCATCAGAGGAATGAGAAACAAAGGGGGAAGTTAGTGAGGTGTTGTGCTCCTTTGTTTCACACCTGGCTGCTCAGACACCTACCCAAGACAGATGCCTTCCTAAATCCTCATCAGCAGAAGAATTGGGCTAAGAGACTTATTGCTTTGTCTTCAGATGATATCAGATGGTGCACCTAGAGCACCAAAGGCAAAGACATCATCACTAGCTGTGGGCAATACCCAAATGTACCTCTGATAGGAGTAAAGGGTTGCATCAACTACAATCCTTTGCTATTTAAGAGACAACTGGGCTATGCTTTGATTCACCCTCCTAGGGTGCAAGATTTAGCTGAGACCTTGTACTATGACTGGTCTCATGCTAGGGCTCAGATTACTGGAATGCCCTTCACCATTGAAGATATACCTGGACCATCCACAACACAGCCGGCAGCCACTGTCAGCCTGGAAGAGTTTGAGAAACTGCAGGAAAGGAATAAGAATTTGTCTCAAGCTCTGAAGAAGACTCTTTGGGAAAGGAGTGATGGTCGTCTGGACATCGAGAGGTTGGAGAAGCTTAAGGTGGAGCATCTGGCCAAGATTGAGAAAACAGAGGACTACATTAAGAAAGCAAGAGCTGGGTAGCAAATATTGAAGAATGCTTGTAAAGAAGCTAAGTATCAGCAGGGTAGGACTGAGCTTTATCTACAGGAAAGTCAGGCTAGGTGGGTTAGGATCACTGAAGCCCTTACTCAAGAAGATAAGAGAACTCAAGCTAGGATTGAGCAGTTGGAAGCCAATGAGAAGAAGCAACAGGAAGCTTTGTTGGCAGCCCAGAAGGAGATTTCAGAGTTGAAGCTTAGGGCTGGTCTGAAGAGATCAAAGGACCAGGACAAACACAAGAAGCTAACCACTGCCATTGCCACCAGAAACCTCCTCATCAGAAACCTCACAGAGCATCTAGCTGGCCCAGTGACTGAGGCACTTCTGAAGGAGGTTAAGGAGGATGAGTTTGGACTGGATGTCTGACTTTTTGTTTGTTGTTGCTTTCATTTGATGTACTTTTCTTTTATGTTGTATTTTGACCCCTCAGGGGCATGTGTTGTAAAAAACAAAACTATGTATTATCCACCATTTGTAATGTATTTGTTAGTTTGTTTCAATGAGTTTCCTTTCTCAAGCAACATCAAGCATCTTCCTCGGGGTCTGGAAAGGTCAAAACCAAGAACCAAGCCGGATACCTTGGAAAACAAATAAGCACACTGCATTGCATACTAACTTTTGTTTTGTTTTGTAGGTTTTGTCATTATTATGTTTGTTTCTAACTCTGTTGTGCTTCAGGAAATATTGCTCGCAGAAGAGTGTTCCCTGTCAGCCGTACGCACCGGTACCCTACTCGCAACAACCTTCCTGGTATTCAAATGGATCAAGTATAGCAAGATTTGACTGAGGTCAGAAATCAGATGGCTAATGAGAGAATGGAGATGAGAAATCAGATGTCTCAATTCATGGCTGTGATGACTGGCCTAGCCCAGAGTCAAGAAAGATTAAGAGAACTGGTGGAAAGGCAAACTCCTGAAGAGCCTCATCTTGGGACAGGAGGAACTAGCAACAATGAGAGGGGCCAGCCTCATGTTGATCCACCAGTATTTGGACCTCATTTGGATCCAGAAGCTAATATCCCGAGAAATGTGCCAAGTAATACTGCTGCAGGCCGGATCTTACAAGAAGACCCCCAAGAAGAGCAGTTTACTGTTATGGGAGCTGGGGATGAAGTCTATGACCGGAGGTTAGATGAAATTGCTGAGAAGTTGAGATCTCTGGAGTCTCAAAATTCCCTAGGCTTCGATGTAATGGATATGGGGCTAGTGGATGGGGTAAGGATTCCCCACAAGTTTAAACCCCCGTGCTTCGAGAAGTACAATGGAACTTCCTGTCCACGAACTCACTTACAGTCCTTCCTGGGAAGACTTAAAGCATACACCATGGATGAGAAACTGTGGATGTTCTATTTTGAAGATAGCTTGACTGGAGCTTCAAGGGAGTGGTATTCACACTTGACCAGAGCCACTATCAGATGCTGGAAGGACCTAGCTGAAGCTTTCATCAGGCAGTACCAATACAATCTGGACATGGCCCCTAATAGGACCCTCCTAATGGGAATGTCTCAATCTTCCAGGGAAAGCTTCAGGGAGTATGCTCAGAGATGGAGACAGCTTGCTGCTGCTGTCCACCAGTTTTCTTCCACCAGTTTTGCTGATGTTGTCATAGCCGGTGAAAGGATTGAAAGTCTGCTAAAGATGGGCAAGATTTCTGATAATGGTGCAAGCTCATCCAGTAATCCCAGGAAGCCTTTCGTGGGACCCCCAAGGACCAATGAGACAAATACCATTCATGCCAGCAGGGGTAGACCTCAGAATGTTCATAGATCAGTAGCAGCTGTCACAATTCCGGCTCCGATTCCTCAGCAATCAGCATATCCTCAACAACAACAGCCACAGTATCAACAACAAGTTCAACATCCGCAACAGAGAACCTACAACAACAACAACAACAACAGTCCACAACAACGTCCATTCCAACAAAGACCATCATAGGCAAACAGGGTGATTGATCCTATTCCCATGCCATATGCTGCACTTTTGCCACAACTCCTAAAGCTCAACCTGGTTGAGTTAAGGACATTGGCACCTCCAGATCCCTCCAATCTCCCAAGGAATTATGATGTCAACGCCAGGTGTGCTTTCCACTCCAACGCACCGGGGCACAATACTGAGAAATGCAGGGCATTGCAGATGAAAGTCCAAGATCTGGTGGATTCTAAAGCCCTCAACTTTGCACCTCCCCCTAATGTCAACAAAAATCCTATGCCTAATCATGGTGGGCCGAGGATTAATTCCATTGAGGAAGACAGACCAGTTACCTTGATCACCAGTGTTGCACAAATTCGAACACCCTTGGTCGAAATTAAAACTCAGCTTCTAGAGTGCCAGGTGTTTCCCGGGTGTGAGCTCGGTTGTGGGTATTGCAACATTGCAGTCAATGGGTGTGATAATTTGAGAAGCGGCATAGATGGTCTTATCAGGGATGGAGTCCTTCAGATCTCAACAACGGAACCTACAAATCCAGCAATTCCTCTGACAATAATTCCTGATTCTCCCACAACAGCAGCAACAATCATTCCTACCGATTCATCAATATCATCAGCAATGGCTCCGTCCATCACTTCAGCAAATCAAATGTCAACAACTCTTTCTTCTACAACATCAGCATCCATTTATTCAACAGAATCTTCTACAACGCCAGCAGAAATCAATGAAGATATCTCAGCAGTCACCATCTATTATGATCCATCATTTGTTCCTCCAAATAGCAATTTCCAGCAACAGACAATGGCACTTCCTGCCAGGCCACCAGTCACAATTTACTATGATCCGCACACCATTACAGTACCATCCTCCGCTGCAGTCAGCCTAGTTACCATTACGGTACCCGGGCCCGTTCCATATGAAAGCAGTAATGCCATACCTTGGCATTATGGCTCTGACCTCTACTCCAACGGGGAGAAAATCACTTTGGATTCTTCAACCTCTTCTCCACAAATTGATAATGTTGGGGGAGGCGGAGGCTTCACCAGAAGCGGACGCCTTTTTGCCTCACAAACTCATAGACCTAATGTCGAAGCAGAAGCTGCTGCCAAAGCAAAGGGAAAGAGTGTGGTGTTTGAAGAGCCGACTGTCAAAGAAACTCAGAAGACATCTTTTGAACAAGATGTAGATGAGTTTATGAGAATCATAAACAGAAGTGATTACAAGGTGGTGGATCAGCTTCACCAAACTCCCTCAAAAATCTCCATATTATCCCTGTTGATGTGTTCTGAAGCTCACAGGAATGCTTTACTGAAAGTCCTGCATGCAGCATACGTGCTAGAGGAGATCACCGTTAATCAGCTAGAAACTGTGGTAGCAAATGTCAATACCAGTCACGGACTGGGCTTTACCAATGCTGACTTAACAACTGAGGGACGTAACCACAACAAGGCTTTACACATCACTCTAGAGTGCAAGGGTGCTGTTTTATCTCACGTACTGGTGGACACTGGGTCATCACTCAATGTTCTACCAAAGAAAGCCTTGGTGAAGCTGGAATATGATGGCTTGGCACTGCGTCCAAGTAATTTGGTGGTGAGAGCATTTGATGGCTCTAAAAGATCAGTGCTTGGGGAGATTGATCTGCCTGTGATGATTGGCCCGCAGACTTTTAAAATTACCTTCTATGTGATGGACATTCAGCCAACCTACAGCAGTTTGTTGGGTAGACCTTGGATCCATGCCGCTGGCGCTGTTACGTCTACCCTTCACCAGAAGCTGAAATTCGAGTGGGAAGGCCAGATCATCACCATCTGTGGGGAAGAAGACATCTTTGTTAGCCAGCTGGTTACGTATAAGTACATCGAAATGGATGGAGAAATCCATGAAACCATGAGCCAGGGGTTTGAGGCCCTGAATATTAATGAAGCATCTACTGTGCTGGGAACCTCCATAACATCTTATCAGCAAGCCAGGAAGGTTGTTGAAGAGGGTACTGCCCAAGGCTGGGGCAAGCTGCTTCCCGTGGAAAAGAAAGAAGACAGATTTGGGTTGGGTTACAGACCAACTCAACAAGATCAATCAGAGGCTGCTAAAGATCCCAACTTTGTCAGCGGGGGAATGCTCACCCCGGATGCTGTGAACAACTTGGAAGATGAGTCGGAAGATGAGCGCAACCTGGAGAGCTGGATACGTCCAAGGACCCCGGGGAGCCATGTCTCAAACTGGTCTTCCCAGGAAATTATAAGGGTTACTCCTGCAGAGTAATTATTATTTCCTGTATTTTTAAGCATGCATCAAGTCTTGCATCTTGCCCAAGATGTCAAGACTCATTTTGTAATCGGGCCTTCTTGAAATTTTGTGCAAACAGATCAATCAATGAATATCGGACATCTTTTGCAAATGAGTCTTTTCCTTTTCCGCTCATTGTTTTTCATTTTTTCTTTTTGTACAAAAATAAAATGGTAATGTTTTTCAAAATGATAACTTCATTTAACTTTTCTAAACAAGATTAAAATTGATCACTAAAATAAACCAATCTAAACCCTTGCAGAAAGTGCCTTTCAGATTGCACCGACAACAACACTGCTATGGCTTCATATGACTTTGACAATCCAATCAATCAAGCTGACGAAGGGGTTGAGGAAGATTATGAGCTACCTGGAGAGCTAGCCAGGTTGTTGAGACAAGAGGAGAAGGTTATCACCCCTCATCAAGAGGAGGTCGAAACAGTTAATCTTGGTACAGAAGAAGAAGTGAAAGAAGTCAAGATCGGGGCCTGATTGATATGCTTCGGGAGTATGTGGATGTTTTTGCTTGGTCTTATCAGGATATGCCAGGGTTGGACACCGATATTGTTATGCACAAGCTGCCTTTAAAAGAAGAATGCCCACCAGTAAAACAGAAACTACGCCGTACTCGCCCAAACATGGCAATGAAGATTAAAGAAGTGGTACAAAAACAGTGGGACGCCGGGAGAAAATCGAGAAGAGACTAACGCCCAAAGCATAGTTGGAGCGATGGGTCGGAAAGGGTTATCTAGGTATATGGTTCTACCATGGTTTATGTTCTTGAAATATTCTTGTTGAATGAGAAGTATTGGAAGAACGACGACTAGCCAATAGAAATGAGTGATTCTTGTATTAGTATCAACAAGATCTAACCTCTTGGTCCTTAGGTGGAGTAATTTGCTTGGTCTAAAATGTTTTATCTGAGTTCATTGCTTGAGGACAAGCAACAGTTTAAGTTTGGGGGAGTTTGATAAGTGAATTTTGCATCGCTTTTTACTAGTGTTTTTCATCGTTATTTTACCCCCATTTCGATTACTTTCATTATGTTTTCTGTATTTTATGCTTTTGTTTTATGTTTTTGTTGTTTTCAAGGCTTCATGGTCATTTCAGGAGAAAAGAACGAAAAATTGGGAGAAAACCGAAGAAAGGACAGAGTGTTGGAAAAAACCCATAGAAATATCAGAGCTCTGTTACGGGTGTATGTAACACACGTTACGGCCCGTGACAGAGGTGCAAAAAATCTAAGTTTTCTTTTCTTCTTCTCCAAGTTTTAGCTCTTGATTTTGATGATCCTTGGCATTTAATTATGAAGATTATCTCATGGAATAGCTTTGGAGATTCTATGATCAAATAATATTGAAGATTCTCAAATGAAATTAGCATTGAAGACCTAAATATTTGATTTTATTTTATTTTATTTAGTCTTAATTAGTCTAGATTTAGTCTTAATTTAGTTTTGCATATAAAAAGCCCATTAGAGGGTGGTTGTATCTATTTTTTTTTACTTACTTTTATTCTTTTAACCTTTATTTTTTCCACCTTTATTTTTCTTGTACCAAACTTATTTTCAATTTAAGTATTTTCTTCATAATGCCTTTCGTTTTCTTTACTGTTTTCGTTGTTTCCAACCTCACCATGAGTGAGTAGTTCTCAAGGGATGAGGGGTCATGAGACCCACTCACGACTATCTGTATGATTAAATAAAAGAAACACAAGGATTTTAATCACGTTCATTATTCTAAAGTTCGAGGATTACTACAAGCCTTGCCACGAGAGTGGGAGGTTTGATTCTTAGGCATTAAAGATGATGCGAGAGCACTTCAACCATACCGGAAAGCGAGAGGTTGGACAACACGAATCCGATGATGCAAGAGCACTCGGAGGAAGGTTGAGAAGAATATAGATGTGTGAGTTCCCTAAAGGTTTCGATAGATTCGCTTGCATATGTCGTTGGCTGGCAGATTATATACCGTGATCAAGACAATGGATTGTGAGAGTCGGCGTTGTCGATAAAATCTATCTTCTATAAGGCATGTAAAAGATCCTTGTAGCACTTAGAACCAAGTCATATGGGGGTGTTAGAGTGGGGATCATGATCCTGAATCCAATTTTTATTTAATTGTCTTTCTTATTTTCTAAATTACGTCTTTCTTTTAACTGTTTTACTTAGTTTATATTTCAGATTGTTTCTCCAACCAACATTTGGTCACTCTAGATTTACAAAGATCAAGCAGAAGTCGGTACTTAACCATTGGTCCATGTGGATTTGATGCTTTTTATTACTACAATATAGTTGTGCACTTGAGTCCGTTTTAAAATCATGCATTTTGATATACTCCATACCCATTGGATACACTATCTTCTTGGCCTCATAGGAACGATCCGAGAATTTGTTATCTTCTGGTAACATTGGATTTAGCAAATCAATTAATTTCGTGAATCTTTTATCTGATCATCCATTTCTTGCCTTCAGATTAAAAAACTTTAACATCGCCGACAATCGTGTAAAAACTGTGCATCCCTTATATAAACGGGCGTTATTAAAAGAAGATTCCCCGATATCACGGAACATATCCTCTAGTTGATCTTCCATATATTCATCTTCATCCACTATTTGACTTTGGGACGCCCGACTTTCCTCTTTATCCCCCTCACCATGCCACGCCCATATTATATAATTTTTACATATACAATCACAACAAAGGTGATGGAATATTTATTTCTTTGTATCCTTTTTTATATTTGCGCAAACAACACAAGGACAATAAAAGATACCATTATTGTCGGGAAGATCTTTATCAACGTATTCAAGGAATTCAAGAACTTCATTCTGATAAACCAGACCTAACATATCGGCTTTCATCCAACTATGATCCATAACAACTTCTGAAATTTATACACGTATAATAATGTGAATGACACACCAAAATCTTATCCAAAAACTTAATCATATGCTTATGCAAATCTAAACCTAAAGCATATGAAACATGTACTTTCATACTGACTTGATCATATACAACATAAACAAAGAAAAAATAAATGAAGATGTTGAAGAATATTGTACTTTGAAGCTGAAGAATCTTATGCACGTAAGAAATGAAGAAATTTAAGAGTATCGTACTTCGGAGCTGAAGAATCAAATGAACTAAGAGGGTGAATATTTGAGCATATACAACATATACCAAGAAAAAAGGAATGAAGATGTTGTAGAGTACCGTACTTCGAAGCTGAAGAATCAAATGAACGAAGAGGGTGAAGATTTGAGCTCTAAAGGAATGGATACAAAGAGAGTAAAGATTACGCCACCGTTGTTGTCTCTGGCTCGCTTGTTCGCCTAAGGCGTCTTATGAAAGAAATACATAATAATTTTTGTTTTAATTTATCGGTAAACCCTTTAATCGCGGTTGGACAACCCAATCGTAGTGGAATTGTAAGTCCTTTAACAACAGTTGGTTTACTTCAGCATTTTAAAATTATTTACAATTTATGTTTTAAATAATGAACTTAAGTGACACGCGGTTAATGTACTCTAAGAAATGGAAAAAATGTAGTTGTTGGGAATCGAAGCTTGATACACGTCATTTATTTCTACGATGTTTTGAGACAGCCATCATTCAATTACTGTTTATATATCCATATACTTATTAGGTGTATAAATTTTAACATATTATAATATTGTATATGAATCTATTGTAAATATGGCGTTGTTGTTTTTGTAGTAGTGTGAATCAAGCAGTCAATTTAAAAGAAAATAGGGGGAAGTGAACCAATCATAAAAGCTATAAGAAGATTTATAATTATAAGCAACATGTAATCAATCCCAAGCTTTAAATTTGATATTCGAATAACACTCCTCAAAATTTGGAATATTTCCTTTAAACCTAATGGTGTTACGTGTCAACCAAATATTCCAAATAGTCGCCAACAAAATAACATTTAATATTATATGCTCTTACTGATCCTTTACCTTTAGAAACTTGGACGAAAATGAAAACATGTCCTCCACCGTCAAACATAACTCTGGGCATATCCAAGTGACAATTGCTGCCCAAATTCTACTACTGAAAACACAAATATAAAACACATGTTGTTTTAATTCATCGTCCCTAAAGCAAAGCGTACGACCCTTATCACTATAATTAATCATAATCCTCTTTCTCACCAATTGATCTCTAGTAGGAATTTTATTAAGAATACATCTCCAACCGAACATTAGAACATTCGACAGCGTTGGGATTTTACATAAAAATTGTCAATGTTTTGCAACTTCCAAAATCAGCATAGCAGCAAATGTGTAAATCAAAGCCTCGTGACCAGATTTAACAGAAAAATAATCATCATTCTTCGGTAACCCACTATCATCTTTTTTACAAGCAGCAAATACAATTCCTCCCTTTGTAAATTGTCGCAAACAATCTGTTACAACCCTGACCCCAGCAAATTCTAGTGTCGAACACATTGATCCCATTTACCTGAGTCTGCTACGCGGCATGTAAGATCAGAAACTAACACAAACAACTCAGGAAACGCTTTCTTCAACGGCTGGTTTCCAATCAACTTAGTAAACCAAAAAGAAATATTATTTCCATCTTTAACCATACAAAACGTATTATCAGAAAAACAATTACAGTTTCCATCCTCAATAAAGTCTATCATAATAAAGTATCTCCATCATATTGAATCACCTAATTTAATCGCACATTTATCGCTTATGAACATATTCACTTCCAAATTCTTGTATCCATGGCTAATCAAACCTCTCCAATTTGCAGATCTTTCATTGACTATCCTCCATTTCCACTTCAAAAGAAGAGCTTTATTGAATGCCTCAATATTAATAATTCCAAGACCTCCACACTCTTTAGGTTTACACACTTGCTCCTAACTAACCCAATGGATAGCTGTCTTATCCTTAACTCCTAGTAAGGTGTCAAGAAATGCTTATTTTTATATTTTAAATTGATGCCTTTAAGATCTTTTATTTGCTTTAATCAGAAAACGACTTATTATTTAAGTGATTCTTGCATCAATGTGGATTTTAGGTATTTTTATGTGTTTGTATATTTTTTAGCAATTTACGATAAAAGATGGCAGCTCGAATCAGAAGAAAACTCAGAATCGAAAGAGCTAGCGTGTCTACAAAGTATCAAGAGCTTTGCATGGCGAAGTAGCGGCGCAGGAAAGCTGCTTCGCACGGTGAAGCAGCGGCAAAGCAAATTTTTTTTTTCAAATCAAGTTCTAGTAGCTACTGGCTTGGTTCACCGTTGTGTTTGCCCAGCGAAATGAAGATTTGTGCTACGATTAGATGTTTTGCCCGCGAAGTAAGATATTTCTGAAGGGGCCAGCTGGCACGTGGGCTCACTTATAAGCTTCACCCGACGAAATTTGCATGGGTATATTGTGTACTTAGGTTCATTTTTAGATATTTTGTAGGATATAACACTTTTCCTTGAATCCATTGTAACCTAGAAACATTTGTGTGAGTAAAAAACTCCATCTTTAGTTGTTTTCCATAGATTTCAAAGCTTTTATGTTTCAATCCTTGAATATTTGTAGATTGATGCTCCAAAATATTTGTTTCTTACTATCATGCCCTAAATTTTGACCCCAAGATGTTTACCTCATCAGAGGAAACACACTGACCAAATGACTGCTCCAAAAGCTTTGTTGCTTACTGTCATACCCCACAATGGATTTAGGAAAATGACCAATCATTAATAAATAATATTTTCAACCTTTCAATCACCATTAAGGGGTTAAAGAATCTAAAATTATGGAAAATCATTTAAAGGCATACAAAAATTTCAGTGATTCTGGCCCCGAGCCATCAGAATCACCAATTAGGGTTTCAGTCAACTGAGCCCTCCAGATGAAATTTTTCATGGAAAAAGGATTCAAGGCCTCTAAATATCATCAAGAAATATTTACATGACTTTGAAACTTCATTTACAAGTACAAAAGGCGCAGAGATCAAGGATTTCAAGATTAAGGTTTCACAATGCCCAAATTAGGGTTTCTGACTAATCGAGGATCCCAAAGTCAAGATTTTATTTTGTACAAGATCCAATACCATAGTGAATGGTTTAAATATCTCATATACATCATGGAAGTCCATTCATAAGGTCAAGATATCTCAGAGGATGTCCAGTCAAAAATTCAGAGAACTAGGGGTATCCAATGTAATTTCCATCAGGACCAAAAAGTCAAAGTTTGACTTTTTCACCCAAAATAATCCTTATGACATATATTAAAAGAATATATGGTCCATAGATGAATTTGATCATAAAAAATCAGAAATTTGAAGATAACTTGTAAAAGGGGCAATCTTTGAAACTTAGAAAATTTCTAAGTTATGGAAACAAGTGTTCAAGTACCCTACTTTCAAGCATCTTAACTTGTGATCCAAGCATCAGATTTTGGTGAACCAAAACTCAAATGAAATATCTTATCACAAACTACAAATAATTCAACTACACAAAACTCCAATTCATTATGTATTTTAAGTTGAAGATGGATCAAAATCAAGAAAAAAACTGAATTTCAACACTTAGTCAAAATTTTCCTGTCAAAATTTGCCTAAGTACAAAATCAGCAAAACATCAAAACTTGGAGGGATTTTTCACCTAGTTCCAAGTTGATTAAGATCCTTTCAAAACAAAATGTTGTTGCAAATAGTTCCAACAATTCAAAGAACCAATTTCCATGAAAAGATCTTGCATGTACATAAAAAAATCATGGATCAAAGTGACCATACAAAACTGTTTTTCAAAAACAGATTTTTCCGAAACTCTGAAATCTAATTTTATGAGTCATAAGACAATGTAAAGTGGTATTAAGCATCTTAGCAATCATTACAAACCTGATCAAACTTGCAAATTCATGATTGCTCCAAGGAATTCCCATAAATGGCATCTATGAATTTCAACACATATGCATTTTGATCAAAGGGTCACTAAGCTCCAAAATGGAATATTCTTGGATCTCTTGACTAACAAGAAATAGGTGTACACAATCCAAGCTCAAACCTTCTGAGGAATGCGATTTAGCCTGCTGCATAGCTGAGCAAATAAGGAATCTCATCATTTCACCATTTAAGGCCTTTTATGGCAATGCTTGACTCACAATGTTGATCTTATCTCTTCAATACTTAAGGGATAAGAAATCTCAACATGTATTCCTATAAGTAGAGACCTCATTTGATCATAAAACTTACACCAATGCCTCTGATCTTTAAGTTTTCTCTTCTTCACACCAAAAGTCTCCAAACTTGATATTTTGAGCAATCACCATCATTATTTTAGTTTGATCTGCAACAAGCTCAAACCAATTGCTCAAACATATCACATACGATGTATCTGAGGTGTTCAAACACTTGAGCCAACCCAGAAACACATCCAACCCAAAATCACTCTTCAAAACCTCAAAAACACTTTGTTTCTGCAACTTGAAGATTAGAACTTGATCCAGCCACTTGCAATCAAGTTTAAGGGTTCAAACACACTCCATACCATCCAAGGAAGTTGTACAGATCATCACCAGTCATCTGTAACACCTCCTACTCAAAACCACTTAAGTTGTTGCAGGCTCCAAGTCAGGTAAGTCTCAAACTTGGTCATCTTTCAATCTATGAATATTTCTTCGCACTATCTTTTTGCCATATGTGTGTAATCATATTCAAAGTAATTCCCCTTAATCAATTTTACAAAATTATCATCATGTAGAATTTCATGAGGCTCAGGCCAAATTAGGGTTCTTTAGTGTTCATCACTGATTCTTCACTCTACACTAAAAATAAGTGAAATTAATTGTTACCATGTTGTTCGTGAGTTAAATCGAGCAAGTTTATGTTTATTTCATTCATTTTCATTATGTAATCACTGAGATATGAGGGTCTTTGCAAAAATCAAAAATTCTGGGAAAGAACACCTTCGCGCGTGTTCTTCAGCCAAGTTCTTGGCGCTTTTTTTTTTTAATTCAAATATTTGGATTTTATCATTTAATTTAATTCATTCCAAAATTAATAAATTTCTGATTCTTTTGAGTTTTTAAATGATTCTCTTTTCATTAATTCTTAAAAATGTTTAAATATTTTATTTGATGAAAAAATCACCAAAAAATATATTTTTTCAAATATACTTTTTATATTTTTATAAGGAATTGATTTTATTTGTTTCTAAACATTTAAAAAATCATTTCTTTTACTTGATTTTTTGAACATAAATGATATTCAAGTTATCTCATGAATAAAATATCATTTTTCAAACATTGATCTGAGGAATCAACTTGTTTTTCACTTATGTTTGAAATTTATCAAAGTTTTAAATATTTTTTAATATTTAAAATATCAAAAATTAGGTTTTTGATTTAATCACCCTCAAATTGATTTTATCATACTCATGGGCATCTATTAGAGTTAAAGACTCATCCCTTTTTGAAAAATGAACCATTAGGGTTCATCTGATCCATTTTCAAAAACTCGACGCGATCGCCTTTTTCACCGCATTGAACTTCCATCTGTGAATTTCTTTCTGTGAACTTCTATACACATAACCATTTATTTCTAAAATGAATTATGAAAACGTGTCATGGGGAATCATGTGTTTAGGACCCATTATTACTATTTTGATCTTTCTCTGGTCTGTTTAAACCCGCCAGGCTTCCATATAAGTCTCGAATCCTCCAACTATTTCTTTAATAGTTTTCATTCTCCTAAAAAGATATTATGGGTCCACTTATTTACAAGTCCCATATCATTTTCTTTTTTCCTCTTTGTGACTAAAGATCTAATACACCTGCAGTAGATTGAGCTTCAAAACCAGGTTGAGTTACTTCCTAGGCGGTAGATAAGCTTTTCCTTAAAAGTCATACCCTATGTATGAAATCACAAGATAATTAATCAACAAAACAAATTCCATAGGCATTCTTATGTTTAAGCCCTACTATTGGCTTTTGAGCCATCTCATCTCCCTCTAACTTCTTGTTGTTTTCTTAAACAATTGTTGCTTGTTAGATTAGGGTTGTTTGCCAAAATAATCTTTCTTCACCTCATACTAAAATAAAGATAATAAAATACTTCTTAATTACAAATAGAATACAATATTAAAACATATATGTAATCTTTCTCCCACGGGATTTTGGGCCTTTGTTTCCCAGTGTAACCCCCAACATCATTCTTAATAAAACATTTAAGAATACTCAAACCATAGCAAAGACATATTAAAAATTGTAAAACATATTCATACACACTTTTATTTTTGTCTACATGCATCTTTACTGTATATATTTGCATCTCTGCTAGAATCTAAACACTCGGGTTATTGTCACTAGGCAACCTTTGAATAACTAGAACCCTACTAGGGAAAAACATAGCCTCCTCTTGGGCTTCATTCAAGGACCTTCAGGCCTCTTAAAGGTGCCTTCTCTCAGGCTTAAAATTTACTCTACCTTCCCCAACCTCCTCTTGGGCTTTGTTCAAGTACCCATGGGCCTCTTATAGGTAACCTAGCCTCCTCTTGTCCTTTTTTCAAGAAACCATGGACCTCTTATAGGTAACCTAACCTCCTATTGGGCTTAAACACAGGGACCCTCAAAGGCTTCCTAAAATCATAGGAACAAATCCTTTAGAAATAAACATATACAGTAGTCTCCCACGCCTTGATGGATGATCAAGCTAGCCTTCTCTTAGGATTTGTACAATTGAACCTCCCTAGACAAAGGAATGTATGATGACCTCAAAAACCAATAAACATACAAAACACTCTTCATACAGAGTCATTCTTCCAACAATTTTCCAGCCTCCCATCTTAGGCTTCATATGCGATACAAACAAACAAGAGTCAGTCTCTCACAAATAATTTTCACACCTGGGCTTCAAAATCAGGATACAAATAAAACTTTCCCTACATAGTTAGTTTTCTTTATTTAGCTTCAACAATGGGCTTCAATCAAGGCACAAATAAATCAAACCTTTCCCTCTTTAGAGATGACAATTATCTCTACTGAGTACCTTTTAGCTTCAACCTTGGGCTTCAATCAAGGCACAAATAGTCAAACACTTTATAGTCAATAAAACAATAGTCATAGTCTTGAAATTTAACTAAGTTAATAATATCCAAACATTCATAGTCTTGGACTTTAACTAAGCTAATTTCCCACAGTCATAGTCTTGGACTCTAACTAAGTTAAACATTCAGCCTTTCTTGAGCTATGTAAATCAAGATAACCCATTCAGCATTCCTAAGCTATGCAATTCAGGTCAACCATTCAGCCTTTTTGAGCTATGCAAATCAAGATACCAGTCATCTTATGCCTTGAGCTATGAAATTCAAGCAACCTATCAATTACAATAAACCATTTCAGCTTCAATCCTGGGCTTTGATCAGGACACATACAAACTTTCAGCTTCAATCTTGGGCTTTGATCAAGACATAAAAATACAAACTTTGAGCATCAACGTCATGTGCTTTAACCAGGATAGAAATAAACCCTTTCCTCCAAGCTCTATCCTTTTGGGAGGAACTACGATGCCCTGATCCCTCAATTCTCTTTTTGGGGGTTGTCGCTCCCAAGGACTTGCATCCCGGTACAAGCGCGAACGGTCGGCGAAAAGAGGAATGAGAACACACAGGGGTGAACTCAGAAAAGACAAGAGTCGCCAGCTAGGCATTTTTATCCCGGAGGAAAGGTAATGCTGCATAGACCTAGAAAGACATGGATAAGACGGTTGCGAACCAGAGAGACTGAGAAAGGGGGTTGGTTACAACCTGGGAAGGTATTAGCACCCAGATTGTCCGCCGTACTCGACGGGATCCACGCTTGAAAGATTTGTGTTTTAAAGGGGTAGTGTCAGTGTAATCTGTGTATCAAAGCTGGAAAGAATGCAAGTGTCAGTGTAAAAGCAAAGTGAAGTGTATGAGTGAAGTGTCAGTGTAAGAACAAGAGTGAAATGCTCAAGAACATGAGGCTTAAAGAATGATGCTGGAAAGAGGGGGAATATACAGAGACTTTTGTTCGATAACTGTTACGTTATGCCTACGTATCCTCTCGTGCAATGAGGAAGTCAGAACACCGTAGTTCGACCCAAAGAGACTGAAAGATAAATTGACTGATGAACTGCTTGCTTGTCCATGCTCAAGTGTATGACCTGTCTGGCTCAGGTGCAAACTGTCTTGCATTAGACGGAAGAAGCGAGTTCTCATTTGTGAGTGAATGTGATGAGAAAAGAATCCCGGAGGAGACGATTATTGTTTGTTTTTGATGTTTTCAGTCTTTTATTGCTTTTGAAAGTTTGTCATAAGTTAATGAGCTTAAGCCTGAACCAAGGGTTAGTAAACTCATCACATCTTCCCTCTGATTAGGGGTAATGAGAATACCTTAAGTGTGAAGTCAGCATCTCACACTTAATCACCATGGTGTAGGATTAAGATCATTAACCTACTTGTGATTATTTAGATGTTTTTTGTTGTTTTTGTTTAGTGTTGAGTAATGAGTTTAAGCCATAATCAAGGATTTAATGGACTCATTACATCATCCTAATAGAAGGATAATAAATGAGAACATTTAAGCTGAGAAAGACTCCTCAACTTAATCCATGATTAGGGATTAACCTCATGACAAAACAAGGCCTTTATTAGATGGATTTTAGTTAATGATAAGATGAAGAGGTGATTTTTATGATTTGTAAGACAACTTGAGGGGGACTTGTCCATTAACACTAGGGTTAGTCCTTCTTAACCAATTAAGGAAGAATTAGAACCCTAATGCAAGGCCCAAGTTACAAGCTTGATGTCTTGATGGTTATTAAGTGAATTGATTAAAGGATTTAAACACATTAAGGGTTTAACACTTAGGATTAAAGTTATACACTCCATCCTAATAGGAGGATGCAGGCATAAGCTTAATCACAAAGCCTTAAAACCTTTAGGGTTTAGTCCTTGATTATGAGGTGAGAGGAGAAGACTCAAAGGAGACTCAAAGGCAAAACTAAGTGGGGGACTAATCAAACCCTAATTATTATCATGCTTGGTAATTCCTAGGGTTTATGAGGCTTAAGAGAAAGAGATCTTCAGAGAGCCACCAAGGAGAGAAGCAGAATAGAAAAGGGATGAGATGAGAAGAGAAAAGAGGGAAGAGAAGCACAAGTGAGCAAGCTCACTCAAAGACAAGTAAAAATGCAGCAAGGGTGTAAAATGATGAGGTGAGAAGAGGTAGGAGGTGAAGGCAAATCCACCTCCTAAACAAACTTACCATTAACCTGAAAAGTTAGTACAAGATGCATATGGGATGAAATGAGATGAAACAATGCATATGGATGGGCAAAGGCCAAAGTCAGAAGCATGCACATGATGCAAATGATGTCAAGAGATGATGCAAACATGAGGCAAGGCATGAGAATGATCATACAAACATATGGATGCAAGAGAAGCATGCTTGGAAGCATGGATGTTCATGAAAAGTTATGGAATGCAAAAAACATATAACATGGCAAATGAAATATGCAATGATCAAACATGATTCTAATATGTCTTAAGATGTGTTATGAATCAAATGAATGCACAAAATGTCATGGCAAGTCATGGTATGCAAACAAATGAGAAATGGATGCAAAGGAAGGCATGAATTAGGGTTATATGCAACATACAAAGCAAAAATCCAAAACCAGAAGCAAATGACATGATAAAAATTTGGAAATGCAATCAAAGGAACCCTAAACCTATACAAACTCACTGCTCAAAGGAGGGGATCCAACTCTTAACCTAGTGAGAGTTATGAATTTTCTAAGATTGCTAGGGTTTTAAGGTACCTTGTCAAGAAAAATGCAAAACAAATTGAAAATGCAAGATCAATTCAAACCAAATTTATCCTATAAACTACATGCTATGCAAGATTCAATGCAAAAAGAATCATTGTCCAACTCTCAAAGGTTAGGCAGAAATGAATTTTTGAAGTTTGAAACAAAATATTGCCTAATAATGAATTTAATTCCAATGAAAATGATCAAAAGGCATCAAGATCAAAAAAGAAATTTGGTTTGAGAGTTGGACAATGTTTCTAAATGTTTTCAAATGTTTCATGAATTTTTTTGTGATTTTTAAATACCTAAAAGTATTTTTAATTAATTAATTTTCATTAATTAATTAAAAATAAACTTTTAAATGATTTAAAAATAATTTTTAATGCAAAAAATAAAAATAAAAATATTTTTGGGTTTTAAAAATTAATGAAAACATTGACAAAAATTTTCATAATTTTTAAACATTTTTAGCTATTTTTAAATAAATGCACAAAATAAATGAAATTAAATGAAAATAAAAATGAATTAAATGGAAGTATGCAGGATCTAAGGCTGAGATTCAAACTGAACGCGCGGGAGTTGACTGGCGCGCTATCCTACGACTGGCATTCAAACTGGCAGGATTATAATTAAACCTGATTAATTAAATTGAATAATTAGGATTAGGGTTAAGTGAGAAATCTGGTCCACACGTTTGCACGCAAGTCAACCAAAGTCAACCAGATCAAGGGTTCACGTTCAAAGTTCATTTAATTACACAATTAGGGTTTAATGACCCTCAGGTGGCCGGAGAAGACTTCCGGTCGTCTTCTCCGGCGAGACCTTCACCCTAACTCTCTCAAAACCTCACTAAATCCAGCCAAAACCTCCAGATCAACTCAACTAAACATCCTAAACAACAATCCAGCAACAAAATTCATTTCTTTTCCACGAATCATGAAGAACAAACAAAAATCAAGTTTATGGGCAAAGTTTCAGACAAGCCATACATCCTCAAAACACAATCATTTTCAAAGATAAAAGGTTCAGTGCATTCAGGGAAGCATGTAGATCATTTTAGAAACAAGAAATAAGAGTTCTGGAAAAATGTTTCAAGGAGGTACCTGAGCTTGAGCTTTCTCAGTTCTGGACTTTCAGGCCTCCTCCCTTTGTGCAAACCACTCCTCTTGGACCCCTGATGAAGTTTTGAAGCTTGGTTGGAGTTTAGAATGGTTGGTTTGTGAGATTGAGCAGGTTCTGTTCAGTGAAGGGAAGAAATCGTGTTTTGATTTCTGGAGGTTTTAGGGCAAAGTGAGGGCAGGGAAATGATCAGGAGAATGTGTTGAGATGTTCTCTGAAGTTTGTTTGTGTGTTTGATGCTTGTGGAGAGTGTTTCGAATGGTTTTGCATATGAGGCATAAACTTGGAACTATGGCTATGAGAGAGCTTCAGCATGAGTTGTGTTGTGTGTTGTGATGCATTTGGTCCACTTATCAATCTTGGGTAGGTCAGAAGAGTGGTTGTGCCCTATTGTGATTGGTATGGGTCTTTTGCAAAGAAGTCCAAGTTAGGTGTACTTGAGGTATGGGCATGTGTAAGGCTGTGGTAGGGGCATGGTTTGGCTCAGCTGAGTTTAGGGAGAACCATGGAAATGGATTAGAAGCAATGCAGCAAGTGGATTAGGGTTTGTCATAGTTTTTGCAACTTTGTGACTTTTGGGCCCTTTTGATGTTTCTTGATCCACAAGCCATAAAAATGAGTGAACCTTTGATGCAATCTGATCCTTAGGCCTTGGTTTATGTTTGTATGAAGATTAGAAGTCCATTTGGTAGCACAATTTGCCTTGACAAGTGGTTTTGCAACTTTGCCTCTTTGGTGCATAACTTGAAATTATGTGATTTTGGCCAACTTTGACAAGCCATAACTTTTGATCCAAAATGAATTAGAATGAGTTCTTGTACTTTTTGAAAAGGGAATGATCCATTCTATAACTTTCATGACCAAAGTTTTCCCATTTGAAGCATTTTTGAATCAAAAGGCAAGGGTTGAAAAAGTTTCCCAAAATGGCAATTTTCATTTACAAGTCATTTTCCCAAAAAGTCAACTTTGCAAATGGCTTGAAATTCTTCAATTTTGTGAACTTCCAACATCTTCTATGATCAAATAAAGATCATACATAATCAAAATGATGAAGAACACCCTTTGGTTGGGTCATTGGGGGCCTCAGATGCCCTGATTTTGCACTGACTTGCTCAAAAAGTCAACCCTTGATCAGATGACTTCCCCATTGAATTTCTTCATGAAAACTGATATGCATGATCCCTATACCATATAGAGACCAATAGAAACAAGAATGACCAAAAAATTTGGAGTTATGGCCTCTGAAACCAAAACCCTAATTCTAGGTCATCTGTGCAGTCAAACCTGGCTCTGCTTCCATGCCAATCTCAGTTCTTGTGATTTTTTTATTTTCTTGACTTTGAGAGGGTATAATATGATGCTTGAACACACATGTACCCCTTTTAAGTGATTGATGACCTTTGGAGTGGCTCAAATGGCTCTGGGATTGCTCAGATCACAAACCCTAGATGCAGATGACTTAGAACCAGTGCAATGAATAAAAAATGAGGTGATATGATTGAGCTTATGCACATGAAAAGATCACAAGCCATGGTGTGAATGAGTGAGGGCAAATTTGGGGTGTTTACAGGGGTACGTAGGCAAAAGGTCGTAAGATCTTTGCGTACACACCAAACAAAAAATAACAATAGATTCTCATATCTATCAAAAACATCAGAAAATTATGAAACACAAAAACAACAACTTCATCCTATCTTACCAACACTCATTTAATTCCCAGACCCAAATCAAAGAAACACCGCCAATATCAAAAAGAACAAATTTTGCCTTATACTTAGGTGAAGTAATCTAAGAAAGAATCCAAAACTATGTGGGCTTCTGTCAATCAACAGTATGAAAAACGGGGTGAGTTTAAGATACCTTTTCCCTTCCATAACCAACTTCATCAGGAAAAATAAAGAAACCAGAAAGTAGCAGAAATGTGATAGTGATTAAAGACCACGAATAACGAGCTACACTTACTTGTCAAGAAAGCTACAATATCAATGTGTAACTAAAAACCTTGTATGTCAATATTAGAGGTAGATAATTCTCTCTATGGAATATTGGATCAAACTCTGATACGAGAGAGGTTTAGCATGAAGTTGAAGCTAGTTCACATACTAGTGAAAAAGTTATGCATATTGTAGTCGAAGTTAGTTCTAGTATGTATGTCTAATTAGGTCTTGTGTTATGGATCCAATTTTTTAAGTTAGTTTATATCCTAAGTTAGCTTGTAATGGGTAATTGTTAAAAAAAATCCCATTAGGTTAGTGTGTTAGTTTTCTTATAAATAGCATACTAGTCTCTCATCTTTTGCATAAGGAAAAATAGGAAGATAAAATCATAATTCAAGAGTGAGAAGTTTATTTGTTATTCTTGTATACTTGTAATTTTTTTAAGAGAACGGAAATAATAGCAGTTTATAACCAATTTTTGTTGTTATCCTTGTTTTACCCTAAACCTTAACCCTTGTGTGTTTCTTGATCATAAAGAAACATATTATACTTTGTTTATAGGACATCTGATTTCACAACAAATTGGTGCGGAGAACATGGAGGAGATGCCTTCAACAAAGTATAAGATTGAAAAGTTCATCGTTGTGAACGACTTTGGTTTGTGGCGCTTGAAGATGAAAGCCCTACTTGTTCAGCAGGGTTGCTTGGAAGCGTTAAAGGGAGAGGCGGATATGAATCATGTGTTAATGGCAGCTAAAAAGACGGCCATGATTGAGAAAGCACACAACGCAATATTGTTGAGCCTTGGTGATAAGGTTCTCCGACATGTATCAAAGGAGAAGACATCGTCAGGGTTATGGTTGAAACTTGAAGGTTTATACATGAACAAATCGTTGGTGAATTAACTCTATCATAAGCAAGATTTGTATTCATTCAAGATGAGCAAAGAAAAAGTGTTGGCTGAGCAGTTGGATATGTTCAACAAGCTTATTCTTGATCTTGAAAATATTGATGTGAAGATCAATGATGAAGATCAAGCGTTGTTGTTGTTATGCGATTTGCCCAAAACATATGCTCACTTCAAAGAAACCCCCTTGTATGGAAGAGAGTCCCTGAAATTTGAATATTTTCAATTTGCCTTGTACTCTAAGGACTTGAACGAATGAAAGGATAATAAATCTTTGACGGCTAGTGAAGGTATGGCTGTTAAAGCGAAATTCTTGCAAGAGGATAGTAAGTTCGACAAGAAGAAAGGTAATAGTCGGCAGAAGCCTTATAATGGTGAAGCATCTGGTATTCAATGTTATCATTGTAAGAAGAAAAGTCACATTTGAAAGGTCTACCCAGAATGCCTAAGATATCATGGAGGTAAGGATAATGGAAATGTTGCCATTGTTCAAGATGATTTTGACTCATCTGATGTTCTTGTGGTTTCAAGAAAAGAGTGGATTATGGATTCGGGTTGCACTTGGCACATGAATCCAAACAAATATTTGTTCGAGGAGCTATGTGATCAAGATGGTGGATCGGTGTTGCTGGGAAACAACAAAGCTTGTAAAATTGTAGGTATTGGATATGTGAGATTCAAGCTCCATGATGAGTCGATAAGGTTATTGACTGAAGTTAGGTATGTACTTAACTTGAAGAGAAATTTGATTTCTCTTGGTGAATTCGACTAGAAGGGATATATTTTTCAAGGAGATAAAAGTATCCTAAGAACCATGAAGGGGTCGAAGGAATTCTTGAGAGGCGTGAGGAAACAAGGCTTGTATACCCTTAAAGTTGAGGTTGTAAGTGGTTCGACAAATGTAATATCCATGAAACTTGTGTCGAAGACAAAATTATGGCACATGAGATTGTACCATGTATGAGAAAGAGGTCTGGTCGAACTGAGGAAATGAACGAGTATCAGGTAGAAACAAATGCTGACACATGTTCAGAGATGATGATACGGACGAGTATCAACTGGTTAACAAAGAACACGGACGAGTGTTGATTCTGAGGGGACCCTTCTGGGGAATAATAGACACAGACGAGTGTCTAAATTCAAGAAGACATGAGTGTTTGACACGTGTATGGATTAAAGATGCGGACGAGCATCCTCAAGACTATGATACGGACGAGTATCAGGTAGAAACAAACGCTTGACGCATGTTCTGAGATGATGATACGGACGAGTATCAACTGGTTAACAAAGAACACGGACGGGTGTCGATTCTGAGGGGATATAAATGGTGTATACAAGATATGGACGAGTATCTGTAAGAGTAAAAGTGATGAGCGAGATATAGACGAGTGTCCAATCTGCTGGGGAGAGTGCGACACGGACGGGTGTCGGAAAAAGCGTGTTATAAACAAGTGTATGGTCTACAAAGTGTTTAGGCAGCTATGTTGGGGAAGGTGACACGGACGGGTGTCAGGGAATCTGTACATGTATTTGTGAGTGCAAAGAGGACGCTTTGGCTTTCTACTGGGGATATGACACGGACGGGTGTCAAGAAGTATCTGTAATATATAAGTGTCTGTTTGTAAAGAAAGTCCGGGTGACCTTGCTGGGGAATGATGACACGGACGGGTGCCAGGAGGAGTGTGTATCTGTATTTATGAGTGTAGGGCAAATGCCTTGGTTCTCTGCCGGGGAATTTGGAGAGTTTTCCGTATATTGCTGACGGACTGTTAGTATTCACAAGTGTTTGATTCAGAACATGGCTTATGATTATGCAGTATGTTTGATTTTTGCCGTAATGCTCCGTATTAGACGGAATGCTACGCTATGCGGGGAGATATGATGCGAATGTTATGATTATGCAAAGATACTGATCCGGGATTCGGATCCCGATGTTGTGAAGATCTCTGGCTGATCTGCTTGAAGTGAACATCCCAGCTGGGGATGAGATCATTGGTAGATCTGACATATGGGGCTCTGCTTGGGGATATAGGTCACTGATATACCTATCCTAGGTAATAAGGAACCCAGCTGGGGTTTGCGGGAGCTTTCGTCACTCTATTGTGAGATCTTCAGGAATTGCCTTTCCCGGATAGAGGCTGAAACTCTGTGGGGAGAATGGTTCCCTGGCTTTTGCAATTGGCTGAGGAGGAATGATGACAGGCAACTCAGCTGGGGAAGAAGAAAGACCATGGGAAGGTCTTCCTGGAGATTTCTGTAGGGATCCTGCTGAGGATGATACTTGACAACTCGGCTGGGGATATGGGCACCTTCTGGTGCTGCTCCTTGAAGGGAATATTGGAGAAGTGATGTCTGGCAACCTTGATGGGGAGGAAGCATTTCTGGTGCTAAGACTGAGTTGATAATGATTTGGCAGCTTACTGGGGAGAAGCTTTTCATGCCCCATGTTGTGCTTTGAATACCTGCAATCCTGAAAAGTTAGAGAAACGCACAAGTAATCTCGAGGTATCCCTTACTGGATTCTATCATAGGAGTTTAGACACTCCCGGGAGTAAGTATATTTCCTGCACGCACGTATCTTTAGAAGAAAAGCATATGTATTTATGCAATCAGTATCTTATAGGCATCGGACATTTTTTTGCAAATGAAAACAAAATGGACGAGACGAAACATGACTGAAAAA
Source organism: Lathyrus aphaca (assembly GCA_963966055.1). Taxonomy (NCBI): domain Eukaryota; kingdom Viridiplantae; phylum Streptophyta; class Magnoliopsida; order Fabales; family Fabaceae; genus Lathyrus; species Lathyrus aphaca. The sequence goes on from OZ014519.1 coordinate 9,837,795, forward strand.
TCTGATTTTATTAATTCGTGTGCCCTGAATTGGCAAATACAGTCAAAGAAACAAATCCCCTGAAATGAGGAGATTGTTACAAATTGAGAAACAAAAGATTGTTGGCAATGTTGACGACGCTTCAGGGAGCTTCCCTTGCTATGACTCGTATGACATTTGACGTTCTTCTCGTCTTGCTTTCTGAAGAAGGATGATTCTGACCGACGCTTGATCCTTTTGAAGCTTACCATGTTGTAAGCGATACAGAAGAATTCAGAATGCAGTTGTTCGCTTATTCCCTTATTTTGCGTGGATCGCCCTTTCGGGTTTTCAATCCACCGGGATACCCATTTTTGCCTGAGCTGTCCAATGCGGCTTTTCAACTCAGCGGGTGTATATTTTTTTGTTTATTTTCCCTTATTTTTGCCCGAGTCTTTTATTCCGTTTTTGACTCGCCGGGATGCCCTATTTTTGCCTGGACTTACATTCTGTTTTTATGTCCAGCGGGTCATTTTATGCGAAGTATTTTTTAACTGCATCTGAATTCACAGGGGACGGGAAGTCTTCACCATCCATAGTACTGAGCATGAGTGCTCCACCGGAGAAAACTTTCTTTACTACGAATAGCCCTTCATAATTCGGGGTCCACTTGCCCCTGTGGTCTGTATGAGGAGGGAGGAGTCTTTTCAGCACAAGATCTCCTACTTGGTATTCTCAGAGCCTGACTTTCTGATCGAAGGCTTTCTTCATTCTCTTCTGATATAACTGCCCATGACAGATTGCAGCCAATCTCTTCTCTTCAATCAGACTCAGTTGTTCGTATCGGGATCGGACCCATTCTGCTTCGCTCAGCTTAACATCCATTAATACCCGTAAGGAGGGTAATTCAACTTCAACAGGTAGGACTGCATCCATACCATAAACAAGCTGAAACGGTGTTGCCCCAGTGGATGTTCTGATTGATGTACGGTACCCATGCAAGGCAAATGGTAGCATTTCATGCCAGTCTTTGTATGTGACTACCATCTTATGCACAATCTTCTTGATATTTTTGTTGGCTGCCTCGACAACGCCATTCATCTTTGGCTTGTAAGGAGAAGAATTGTGGTGTTGGATCTTGAAGTCCCGGCACAGTTCTGCCATCATTTTTTGTTTAAGTTGGAACCATTATCAGTAATGATTCGCTCGGGTACTCCATACCGACAGATGATATCTCTTTTCAGGAATTGGGCTACCACTTGCCTGGTAACATTTGCATAAGAAGCTGCTTCAACCCACTTGGTAAAATAGTCAATAGCAACCAGGATGAATCTGTGGCCGTTTGAAGCAGTCGGTTCAATCTTGCCAATCATATCAATGCCCCACATGGCAAAGGGCCAGGGTGAAGACATCACATTCAAAGGATTGGGAGGCACATGCACCTTATCCGCATAAATCTGGCATTTATGGCATTTTCTGGCATAGGCACAACAGTCTGCGTCCATTGTGATCCAGTAATAGCCTGATCTTAGCAACTTCTTGGCCATGGCATTCCCTCCTGCATGGGTGCCAAAGGATCCTTCGTGCACTTCGTGCATCAACATGCCTGCTTTTGTTTTATCAACGCATCTGAGAAGTACCATATCAAAGTTTCTCTTGTAAAGGGAACCGTCAGCATTCAGGAAGAAACTACCAGCTAGCCTTCTTAATGTCTTCTTATCATTGGAAGATGCCCCAGGTGGGTATGTTTGATCCTCCAAGAAGCACTTAATGTCATGGAACCAAAGCTTATCATCTTTAACAACATCTGCTATAAATACATATACTAGTCTGTCAAGTCTGGACACTGAAATCCGAGGTACAAAGTTGGCAGCTTGAACTTTGATCATGGATGAAATGGTAGCTAGAGCATCTGCAAACTGATTCTCGTCCCGAGGGATATACTCAAGTTTGACTGTTGTAAAGAAAGTCAATAATCTCCTTGTATAATCCCTATAAGGTACCAGATGATCCTGGTGCGTGTACCATTTTCCGTTGGTTTGATTAATTACCAGAGTTGAATCTCCGAATACCGTTAAAGTCTTGATCCTGAGGTCAATGGCTTCCTCAAGACCCATAATGCAAGCTTTGTATTCAGCTTCATTGTTAGTGCAGTTAAAAGCGAGTTTTGCCGAGAAAGGCATGTGAACTCCCTTCGGTGTAATGAGTACTGCACCAACACCACGACCATTCGTATTAACAGCCCCATCAAACATCATAGTCCATTCTTTTTCTGGGTCATGCCCTTCAGTGTGAATAGGCTCTTCATGATCTCTTGCTTTTATGAACATGATGTCTTCATCAGGGAAGTCAAATCTCATAGGCTGGTAATCATCGATGGGTTGCTCAGCAAGGTAATCAGACAATACACTGCCCTTGATGGCTTTCTGAGATGTGTACTGGATGTCATATTCTGTGAGGATCATTTGCCATCTCGCAACCCGTCCGGTGAGTGCTGGCTTCTCAAATATGTACTTAACGGGGTCCATCTTTGAGATCAACAAGGTAGTGTGGATCAACATATACTGCCTCAGTCGGCGAGCAGCCCACGCTAAAGCACAGCAAGTTTTCTCGAGCAGTGAATAACGTTGTTCACAGTCGGTAAACTTTTTGCTTAGGTAGTATATTGCATACTCTTTTCGACCAGACTCGTCATGCTGGCCCAGCACACACCCCATCGACTCTTCTAATACTGTCAAGTACATGATTAGAGGTCTTCCTTCCACTGGAGGCATAAGGATTGGAGGTTCTTGCAAGTATTCCTTGATTTTGTCAAAAGCCCTCTTGCAGTCTTCGTTCCACCTAACCGTTTGTTCTTTCCTTAACAGCTTGAACAAGGGTTCACAAGTTGCTGTAAGGTGAGATATGAACCGTGAAATGTAGTTCAATCTACCTAGGAACCCCCGAACTTCTTTTTCTGTCTTCGGTGCAGGCATTTCTTGAATGGCTTTGACCTTATCAGGGTCAACCTCAATCCCCTTCTCACCTACAATAAATCCCAGCAGCTTACCAGATCGTACCCCGAATGTGCATTTGTTGGGGTTCAATTTCAGTTGATACTTCCTCAGACGCTTGAATAATTTCAGCAGATTCACCAAATGGTCTTCTTCTGTGAGGGACTTGGCAATCATGTCATCCACATAACATTCAATTTCTTTATGGATCATCTCGTGGAATAACGTTACCATAGCCCGTTGATATGTTGCACCAGCATTCTTTAGTCCGAATGGCATCACCTTGTAACATAACGTGCCCCAGGGTGTGATAAAAGTTGTCTTCTCTATGTCCTCAGGTGACATTTTGATCTGATTGTATCCTGAAAATCCATCCATGAAGGAGAACACCGAGAACTGAGCCGTATTGTCGACCAATACATCAATGTGAGGTAAAGGGAAATCGTCTTTCGGACTGGCTCTGTTCAGATCCCGGTAATCCACACACATCCTCACCTTGCCATCTTTCTTAGGCACTGGTACAATATTAGCCACCCACGGCGGATAGCTAGTCACAGCAAGGAAACCGGCGTCCCACTGCTTTTGTACCTCTTCCTTAATCTTCATTGCCATATCTGGGCGAGTACGGCGCAGCTTCTGTTTAACTGGTGGGCAGTCTTCTTTTAAAGGCAGCTTGTGCATGACAATATCGGTGTCCAACCCTGGCATATCCTGATAAGACCAAGCAAACACATCCACATATTCACGAAGCAGGTCAATCAGTCGTTCCTTTACTGAGTCTTGTAGGCAGGCCCCGATCTTAACCTCTTTCACATCTTCTTCCGTACCAAGATGAACCATTTCAACCTCCTCCTGATGAGGAGTGATAACCTTCTCCTCTTGCCTTAACAACCTGGCTAGCTCTTCAGGAAGCTCATAATCTTCTTCAACCCCTTCATCTGCTTGATTGATTGGATTGTCAAAGCCATACAGAGTCATAGCTGTGTTGTTGTCGGTGCAGTCTGAAAGGCACTCTCTGCAAGGGTTTGGATTGTTCATTTTAGTGATCTATTTTAATCTTGTTTAGAAAAAGTAAAAAGAAGTTATCATTTTGAAAAACACTGCCATTTTATTTTTTGTACAAAAAGAAAAATGAAAAACAGTGAGCGAAACAGAAAAAAGACTCATTTGCAAAAGATGTCCGATATTCGTTGATTGATCTATTTGTACAAAATTACAAGATGGCCCGATTACAAAATGAGTCTTGACATCTTGGGCAAGATGCAATACTTGATGCATGCTTAAAATATACAGGAAATAATAATTACTCTGCAGGAGTAACCCTTATAATTTCCTGGGAAGACCAGTTTGAGATATGGCTCCCCGGAATCCTTGGACGTATCCAGCTCTCCAGGTTGCGCTCATCTCCCGACTCATCTTCCAAGTTGTTCACTGCATCCGGGGTGAGAATTCCCCTGCTGACAAAGTTGGACTTCTTAGCAGCCTCTGATTGATCTTATTGAGTCGGTTTGTAACCCAACCCAAATCTGTCCTCCTTCTTCTCTACAGGCAACAGCTTGCCCCAGCCTTGGGCAGTCCCCTCTTCAACAACATTCCTGGCTTGCTGATAAGATGTCATGGAGGTTCCCAGTACAGCAGATGCTTCATTAATGTTCAGGGCTTCAAACCCCTGGCTCATGGTTTCATGGATTTCTCCATCCATCTCAATATACTTGTACGTAGCCAGATGGCTAACAAAGATATCCTCTTCTCCACAGATGGTGATGATCTGGCCTTCCCACTCGAATTTCAGCTTCTGGTGAAGGGTAGACGTAACAACGCCGGCGGCATGGATCCAGGGTCTACCCAATAAACAGCTGTAGGCCGGCTGGATGTCCATCACATAGAAGGTGATCTCAAAAGTCTGTGGGCCAATCATCACAGGCAGATCAATCTCCCCTAGCACTGATCTTTTAGAGCCATCGAATGCTCTTACCACCAAATTACTCGGACGCAATGCCAAGCCATCATACTCCAGCTTCACCAAGGCTTTCTTTGGTAGAACATTGAGTGAAGACCCAGTGTCCACCAGTACATGGGATAGAACAGCACCCTTGCATTCCAGAGTGATGTGTAAAGCCTTGTTGTGGTCACGTCCCTCAGTTGTTAAGTCAGCATTGGTAAAGCCCAGTCCATGACTGGTGTTGACATTTGCCACCACAGTTTCCAGCTGATTAACAGTGATCTCTTCTGGCACGTATGTTGCGTGCAAGACTTTCAATAATGCATTCCTGTGAGCTTCAGAACACATCAGCAGGGATAATATGGAGATCTTTGAGGGAGTTTGGTGAAGCTGATCTACCACTTTGTAATCACTTCTCTTTATGATTCTCATGAACTCGTCTACATCTTTCCCAAAAGATGTCTTCTGAGTTTCTTTGATGATTGGTTCTTCAGGCATCACACTCTTCCCCTTTGCTTTGGCAGCAGCTTCTGCTTCGGCATTAGGTCTCTGCGTTTGTGAGGCAAAAAGGCGTCCGCTTCTGGTGAAGCCTCCGCCTCCCCCAACATTGTCAATCTGTGGAGAGGAGGTTGAAGAATCCAAAGTGATTTTCTCTCCATTGCAGTAGAGGTCAGAGCCATAATGCCAAGGGATGGCATTATTGCTTTCATATGGAACTGGTCCAGGCACCGTGATGGTAACTGGACCGACTGCAGCAGAGGATGGTACTGTAATGGTGTGCGGATCGTAGTAGATGGTGACTGGTGACCTAGCAGGAGATGCCACTGATTGTTGTTGAAAGTTGTTGTATGAAGGCACACTTGATGGATCATAGTAAATGGTGACTGCTGAGATATCTTCATTAATTTCTGTTGGCGTTGTAGAAGATTCCGCTGAATAAATGGGTGCTGATGTTGTAGAAGGAATGGTTGCTGACATTTGGTCTGCTGAAGTGATGGGCGGAGCCATTGTTGATGATATTCATGAATTGGTCGGAATGATTGTTGTTGCAGTTGTAGAAGAGTCAGGAATTGTTGTCAAAGGGATTGCTGGATTTGTAGGCGCCGTTGTTGAGATTCGGAGGATACCATCCTTGATAAGTCTATCTATGCCACTTCTCAAATTATCACACCCGTTGACTGCAATGTTGCAATACCCACAACCGAGCTAACATCCGGGGAACATCTGGCACTCTAGAAGCTGGGCTTTAATTTCGACCAAGGGTGTTCGTATCTGTCCAACACTGGTTTTAAGAGTAACTGGTTTGTCTTCCTCAATGGCATTAATCCTCGGCCCACCATGATTAGGCATAGGATTCTTGGTGACACTTGGCGGGGGTGCAAAGTTGAGGGCTTTGGAATCTACCAGATCTTGTACTTTCATTTGTAAAGCCCTGCATTTTTCCGTATTGTGGCCAGGTGCATTGGAATGGAAAGCACATATGGCGTTGACATCATAATTCCTTGGAAGATTGGAGGGATCTGGAGGTGCCAATGTCCTTAACTCGACCAAGTTGAGCTTCAGGAGTTGTGGCAAAAGTGCAGCATAAGGCATAGGGATAGGGTCAATCACCCTGTTTGCCTGAGATGGTCTTTGTTGGAACGGACGCTGTTGTGGACTGTTGTTGTTGTTGTTGTAGGCTCTCTGTGGCGGATACTGAACTTGCTGTTGAAAATGTGGTTGTTGTGGTGGTTGATATGTTGGTTGCTGAGGAATTGGAGCTGGAATAGTGACAGCTGCTACTAATCTGTGGACATACTGAGGTCTGCCCCTGGTGGCATGAATGGCATTTGTCTCACTGGTTCTTCTAGGTCCCACAAAAGGCTTCCTGGGATTACTGGAAGAACATGCACCGTTGTCAGAAATTTTACCCATCTTCAAAAGGCTTTCAATTCTTTCCCCGGCTATAACAACATCAGCGAAGCTGGTGGAAGAAAATGCAGCTAGCCTATCAATATATGTTCCTTGCAGGGTATTCATAAACATGTCGGCCATTTCTCTTTCTGACATAGGTGGTTGGACAGCAGCAGCAAGCTGTCTCCACCTTTGGGCATATTCCCTGAAGCTTTCCCTGGAGGATTGAGACATTCCCATCAAAAGGGTCCTGTTAGGAGCCATGTCTAGATTGTATTGGTACTGTCTGATGAAAGCTTCAGCTAGGTCCTTCCAGCATCTGATAGTAGCTCTAGTCAAGTGAGAGTACCACTCCCTTGAAGCCCCAGTCAAACTATCTTCAAAGTAAAACATCCACAGTTTCTCATCCATGGTGTATGCTTTCAGTCTCCCCAGAAAGGACTGCAGGTGAGTTCGTGGACAAGAGGTTCCATTGTATTTCTCGAAGCACAGGGGTTTGAACTTGTGGGGAATTCTTACCCCGTCCACTAACCCCATATCCATAACATCAAAACCTAGGGAATTTTGCATAAGAAGCTGCTTCAACCCACTTGGTAAAATAGTCAATAGCAACCAGGATGAATCTGTGGCCGTTTGAAGCAGTCGATTCAATCTTGCCAATCATATCAATGCCCCACATGGCAAAGGGCCAGGGTGAAGACATCACATTCAAAGGATTGGGAGGCACATGCACCTTATCCGCATAAATCTGGCATTTATGGCATTTTCTGGCATAGGCACAACAGTCTGCGTCCATTGTGATCCAGTAATAGCCTGATCTTAGCAACTTCTTGGCCATGGCATGCCCTCCTGCATGGGTGCCAAAGGATCCTTCGTGCACTTCGTGCATCAACATGCCTGCTTTTGTTTTATCAACGCATCTGAGAAGTACCATATCAAAGTTTCTCTTGTAAAGGGAACCGTCAGCATTCAGGAAGAAACTACCAGCTAGCCTTCTTAATGTCTTCTTATCATTGGAAGATGCCCCAGGTGGGTATGTTTGATCCTCCAAGAAGCACTTAATGTCATGGAACCAAGGCTTATCATCTTTAACAACATCTGCTGTAAATACATATACTAGTCTGTCAAGTCTGGACACTGAAATCCGAGGTACAAAGTTGGCAGCTTGAACTTTGATCATGGATGAAATGGTAGCTAGAGCATCTGCAAACTGATTCTCGTCCCAAGGGATATACTCAAGTTTGACTGTTGTAAAGAAAGTCAATAATCTCCTTGTATAATCCCTATAAGGTACCAGATGATCCTAGTGCGTGTACCATTTTCCGTTGGTTTGATTAATTACCAGAGCTGAATCTCCGAATACCGTTAAAGTCTTGATCCTGCGGTCAATGGCTTCCTCAAGACCCATAATGCAAGCTTCGTATTCAGCTTCGTTGTTAGTGCAGTTAAAAGAGAGTTTTGCCGAGAAAGGCATGTGAACTCCCTTCGGTGTAATGAGTACTGCACCAACACCACGACCATTCGTATTAACAGCCCCATCAAACATCATAGTCCATTCTTTTTCTGGGTCATGCCCTTCAGTATGAATAGGCTCTTCATGATCTCTTGCTTTTATGAACATGATGTCTTCATCAGGGAAGTCAAATCTCATAGGCTGGTAATCATCGATGGGTTGCTCAGCAAGGTAATCAGACAATACACTGCCCTTGATGGCTTTCTGAGATGTGTACTGGATGTCATATTCTGTGAGGATCATTTGCCATCTCGCAACCCGTCCGGTGAGTGCTGGCTTCTCAAATATGTACTTAACGGGGTCCATCTTTGAGATCAACAAGGTAGTGTGGGTCAACATATACTGCCTCAGTCGGCGAGCAGCCCATGCTAAAGCACAGCAAGTTTTCTCGAGCAGTGAATAATGTTGTTCACAGTCGGTAAACTTTTTGCTTAGGTAGTATATTGCATACTCTTTTCGACCAGACTCGTCATGCTGGCCCAGCACACACCCCATCGACTCTTCTAATACTGTCAAGTACATGATTAGAGGTCTTCCTTCCACTGGAGGCATAAGGATTGGAGGTTCTTGCAAGTATTCCTTGATTTTGTCAAAAGCCCTCTGGCAGTCTTCCTTCCACCTAACCGTTTGTTCTTTCCTTAACAGCTTGAACAAGGGTTCACAAGTTGCTGTAAGGTGAGATATGAACCGTGAAATGTAGTTCAATCTACCTAGGAACCCCCGAACTTCTTTTTCTGTCTTCGGTGCAGGAATTTCTTGAATGGCTTTGACCTTATCAGGGTCAACCTCAATCCCCTTCTCACTTACAATAAATCCCAGCAGCTTACCAGATCGTACCCCGAATGTGCATTTGTTGGGGTTCAATTTCAGTTGGTACTTCCTCAGACGCTTGAATAATTTCAGCAGATTCACCAAATGGTCTTCTTCTGTGAGGGACTTGGCAATCATGTCATCCACATAACATTCAATTTCTTTATGGATCATCTCGTGGAATAACGTTACCATAGCCCGTTGATATGTTGCACCAGCATTCTTTAGTCCGAATGGCATCACCTTGTAACAGAACGTGCCCCAGGGTGTGATAAAAGTTGTCTTCTCCATGTCCTCAGGTGACATTTTGATCTGATTGTATCCTGAAAATCCATCCATGAAGGAGAACACCGTGAACTGAGCCGTATTGTCGACCAATACATCAATGTGAGGTAAAGGGAAATCGTCTTTCGGACTGGCTCTGTTCAGATCCCGATAATCCACACACATCCTCACCTTGCCATCTTTCTTAGGCACTGGTACAATATTAGCCACCCACGGCGGATAGCTAGTCACAGCAAGGAAACCGGCGTCCCACTACTTTTGTACCTCTTCCTTAATCTTCATTGCCATATCTGGGCGAGTACGGCGCAGCTTCTGTTTAACTGGTGGGCAGTCTTCTTTTAAAGGCAGCTTGTGCATGACAATATCGGTGTCCAACCCTGGCATATCCTGATAAGACCAAGCAAACACATCCACATATTCACGAAGCAGGTCAATCAGTCGTTCCTTTACTGAGTCTTGTAGGCAGGCCCCGATCTTAACCTCTTTCACATCTTCTTTCGTACCAAGATTAACCGTTTCAACCTCCTCCTGATGAGGAGTGATAACCTTCTCCTCTTGCCTTAACAACCTGGCTAGCTCTTCAGGAAGATCATAATTTTCTTCAACCCCTTCATCAGCTTGATTGATTGGATTGTCAAAGTCATACAGAGTCATAGCTGTGTTGTTGTCGGTGCAGTCTGAAAGGCACTCTCTGCAAGGGTTTGGATTGTTCATTTTAGTGATCTATTTTAATCTTGTTTAGAAAAAGTAAAAAGAAGTTATCATTTTGAAAAACACTGCCATTTTATTTTTTGTACAAAAAGAAAAATGAAAAACAGTGAGCGAAACAGAAAAAAGACTCATTTGCAAAAGATGTCCGATATTCGTTGATTGATCTATTTGCACAAAATTACAAGATGGCCCGATTACAAAATGAGTCTTGACATCTTGGGCAAGATGCAATACTTGATGCATGCTTAAAATATACAGGAAATAATAATTACTCTGCAGGAGTAACCCTTATAATTTCCTGGGAAGACCAGTTTGAGATATGGCTCCCCGGGGTCCTTGGACGTATCCAGCTCTCCAGGTTGCGCTCATCTTCCGACTCATCTTCCAAGTTGTTCACTGCATCCGGGGTGAGCATTCCCCCGCTGACAAAGTTGGACTTCTTAGAAGCCTCTGATTGATCTTGTTGAGTCGGTTTGTAACCCAACCCAAATCTGTCCTCCTTCTTCTCTACAGGCAACAGCTTGCCCCAGCCTTGGGCAGTCCCCTCTTCAACAACCTTCCTGGCTTGCTGATAAGATGTCATGGAGGTTCCCAGTACAGCAGATGCTTCATTAATGTTTAGGGCTTCAAACCCCTGGCTCATGGTTTCATGGATTTCTCCATCCATCTCAATATACTTGTACGTAGTCAGATGGATAACAAAGATATCCTCTTCTCCACAGATGGTGATGATCTGGCCTTCCCACTCGAATTTCAGCTTCTGGTGAAGGGTAGACGTAACAACTCCGGCGGCATGGATCCAGGGTCTACCCAACAAACAGCTGTAGGCCGGCTGAATGTCCATCACATAGAAGGTGATCTCAAAAGTCTGCGGGCCAATCATCACAGGCAGATCAATCTCCCCTAGCACTGATCTTTTAGAGCCATCGAATGCTCTTACCACCAAATTACTCGGACGCAATGCCAAGCCATCATACTCCAGCTTCACCAAGGCTTTCTTTGGTAGAACATTGAGTGAAGACCCAGTGTCCACCAGTACATGGGATAGAACAGCACCCTTGCATTCCAGAGTGATGTGTAAAGCCTTGTTGTGGTCACGTCCCTCAGTTGTTAAGTCAGCATTGGTAAAGCCCAGTCCATGACTGGTGTTGACATTTGCCACCACAGTTTCCAGCTGATTAACAGTGATCTCTTCTGGCACGTATGCTGCGTGCAAGACTTTCAATAATGCATTCCTGTGAGCTTCAGAACACATCAGCAGGGATAATATGGAGATCTTTGAGGGAGTTTGGTGAAGCTGATCTACCACTTTGTAATCACTTCTATTTATGATTCTCATGAACTCGTCTACATCTTGCCCAAAAGATGTCTTCTGAGTTTCTTTGATGATTGGTTCTTCAGGCATCACACTCTTCCCCTTTGCTTTGGCAGCAGCTTCTGCTTCGGCATTAGGTCTCTGCGTTTGTGAGGCAAAAAGGCGTCCGCTTCTGGTGAAGCCTCCGCCTCCCCCAACATTGTCAATCTGTGGAGAGGAGGTTGAAGAATCCAAAGTGATTTTCTCTCCATTGCAGTAGAGGTCAGAGCCATAATGCCAAGGGATGGCATTATTGCTTTCATATGGAACTGGTCCAGGCACCGTGATGGTAACTGGACCGACTGCAGCAGAGGATGGTACTGTAATGGTGTGCGGATCGTAGTAGATGGTGACTGGTGACCTAGCAGGAGATGCCACTGATTGTTGTTGAAAGTTGTTGTATGAAGGCACACTTGATGGATCATAGTAAATGGTGACTGCTGAGATATCTTCATTAATTTCTGTTGGCGTTGTAGAAGATTCCGCTGAATAAATGGGTGCTGATGTTGTAGAAGGAATGGTTGCTGACATTTGGTCTGCTGAAGTGATGGGCGGAGCCATTGTTGATGATATTCATGAATTGGTCAGAATGATTGTTGTTGCAGTTGTAGAAGAGTCAGGAATTGTTGTCAAAGGGATTGCTGGATTTGTAGGCGCCGTTGTTGAGATTTGGAGGATACCATCCTTGATAAGTCTATCTATGCCACTTCTCAAATTATCACACCCGTTGACTGCAATGTTGCAATACCCACAACCGAGCTAACATCCGGGGAACATCTGGCACTCTAGAAGCTGGGCTTTAATTTCGACCAAGGGTGTTCGTATCTGTCCAACACTGGTTATAAGAGTAACTGGTTTGTCTTCCTCAATGGCATTAATCCTCGGCCCACCATGATTAGGCATAGGATTCTTGGTGACACTTGGCGAGGGTGCAAAGTTGAGGGCTTTGGAATCTACCAGATCTTGTACTTTCATTTGTAAAGCCCTGCATTTTTCCGTATTGTGGCCAGGTGCATTGGAATGGAAAGCACATCTGGCGTTGACATCATAATTCCTTGGAAGATTGGAGGGATCTGGAGGTGCCAATGTCCTTAACTCGACCAAGTTGAGCTTCAGGAGTTGTGGCAAAAGTGCAGCATAAGGCATAGGGATAGGGTCAATCACCCTGTTTGCCTGAGATGGTCTTTGTTGGAACGGACGCTGTTGTGGACTGTTGTTGTTGTTGTTGTAGGCTCTCTGTGGCGGATACTGAACTTGCTGTTGAAAATGTGGTTGTTGTGGTGGTTGATATGTTGGTTGCTGAGGAATTGGAGCTGGAATAGTGACAGCTGCTACTAATCTGTGGACATACTGAGGTCTGCCCCTGGTGGCATGAATGGCATTTGTCTCACTGGTTCTTCTAGGTCCCACAAAAGGCTTCCTGGGATTACTGGAAGAACTTGCACCGTTGTTAGAAATTTTACCCATCTTCAAAAGGCTTTCAATTCTTTCCCCGGCTATAACAACATCAGCGAAGCTGGTGGAAGAAAATGAAGCTAGCCTATCAATATATGTTCCTTGCAGGGTATTCATAAACATGTCGGCCATTTCTCTTTCTGACATAGGTGGTTGGACAGCAGCAGCAAGCTGTCTCCACCTTTGGGCATATTCCCTGAAGCTTTCCCTGGAGGATTGAGACATTCCCATCAAAAGGGTCCTGTTAGGAGCCATGTCTAGATTGTATTGGTACTGTCTGATGAAAGCTTCAGCTAGGTCCTTCCAGCATCTGATAGTAGCTCTAGTCAAGTGAGAGTACCACTCCCTTGAAGCCCCAGTCAAACTATCTTCAAAGTAAAACATCCACAGTTTCTCATCCATGGTGTATGCTTTCAGTCTCCCCAGAAAGGACTGCAGGTGAGTTCGTGGACAAGAGGTTCCATTGTATTTCTCGAAGCACGGGGGTTTGAGCTTGTGGGGAATTCTTACCCCGTCCACTAACCCCATATCCATAACATCAAAACCTAGGGAATTTTGAGACTCCGGAGATCTCAACTTCTCAGCAATTTCATCAAACCTCCTATCATAAACTTCATCCCCAGCTCCCATTACAGTAAATTGTTCTTCTTGGGGGTCTTCTTGTAAGATCCTTCCTCCAGTAGTATTTCCTTGCACATTACCCGGGATGTTGACTTCCGGATGTGGATGAGGCCCAAATACTGGTGGATTAACATGAGGCTGGACCCTCTCATTGTTACTTGTTCCTCCAGTTCCCAGATGGGGTTCTTCTGGAGTTTGCCTTTCTACCAATGCCCTTAACCTTTCTTGACTTTGGGCTAAGCCATTCATTACTTCCATGAACTGGGTAATTTGGTTTCTCATCTCCAGCCTTTCATTAGCCATCTGAGTTCTGACCTCTGTCAGATCTTGCTGTACTTGATCCATTTGGATGCTAGGAAGGTTGTTGCGAGTAGGATACCGGTGCGGACGGTTGAGAGGGAACACTCGGCGGCGAGCAATAATTCCTGAACCACAACAGAGTTAGTAACAAACAAGCCAAAAACAAGAACCTACAAAACAAAACAAAAGTTAGCATGCAATGCAGTATGCTTATTTGCTTTCCAAGGTATCCGGCTTGGCTCTTGGTTTTGACCTTTCCAGACTCTGAGGAATATGCTTTGATGTCGCTTGAGAGAAGGAGACAACAATGAAACAAACTAACAAATACATTACAAATGGCGAACCATACATAGTTTGTTTTTACAATATATGCCCCTGAGGGGTCAAAAATACAACATAAAAGAAAAGTACATCAAATGAAAATAACAACAAGCAAAGAAATCAGACATCTAAGCCAAACTCATCCTCTTTAACCTCCTTTAGAAGTGCCTCAGTCACTGGACCGGCTGGGTGCTCTGTGATGTTCTTGATAAGGAGGTTTCTGGTGGCAATAGCAGTGGTCAGCTTCTTGTGCCTGTCTTGGTCCTTTGACCTCTTCACACCAGCCCTAAGCTTCAATTCTGAAATTTCCTTCTGGGCTGCCAATAAAGCTTCCTGTTGCTTCTTCTCATTGGCTTCCAACTGCTCAATCCTGGCTTGAGTTCTCTTATCTTCCTGAGTGCGAGCTTCAGTGATCCTGACCCACCTAGCTTGACTCTCCTCTAGATAAAGATCAGTCCTAGCCTTCTGAAACTGGGCCTCTTTACAAGCATTCTTCAATATTTGTTCTCCAGCTCTTGATTTCTTGATGTAGTCCTCTGCTTTCTCAATTTTGGCCAGATGCTCCACTTTAAGCTTCTCCAACCTCTCAATGTCTAGACGACCATCACTCCTCTCCCAAAGGGTCTTCTTCAGAGCTTGAGACAGATTCTCATTCCTTTTCTTCAGTTTCTCAATTTCTCCCAGGCTGACAGTTGCTGCTGGAGGTTGTACTGTAGAAGGTCCAGGTGTGTCTTCAATGGTGAAAGGCATTCCAGTGGTCTGAGCTCTGGTACGGGACCAATCATAGTACTGAACTGAAGCCACATTATTGCATCTTCCAAGGATAGCCATCCCTTTTGTCTGAATGTTGTCCCAAGCCCAGGATGCTTGTCTAACAACAGCTAGATTAGGCTTTATCTCACAATACAAGATCTCAGCTAAGTCTTGCACTCTAGGAGGGTGAACCAAAGCATAGCCCAGTTGTCTCTTAAACAGCAAAGGATTGTAGTTGATGCAACCCTTTACTCCTATCAGAGGCACATTTGGGTATTGCCCACAACTGGTGATTATGTCTTTGCCTTTGGTGCTCTGGGTGCACCATCTGATATCATCTGAAGACAAAGCAATAAGTCTCTTAGCCCAATTCTTTTGTTGGTGAGGGTTCAAGAAGGCATCAGTCTTGGGTAAGTGTTTAAGCAGCCAAGTGTGAAATAGAGGAGTACAGTATCTCACCAACTTCCCTCTCTGCTTCTCATTTCTTTGGTGAACAGAATAATAGAAAGCCCCCAGCAATGTGGGTACTGGGTTCCTCAGAAGGAAGAGATGAATGGCATTCTTGCTGATAAACTTGGGCTCATCTGCAAACAGTATGATCCCATATATGCTGAGAGCTAGCAATGCACAAACTGCTCTCCATTCCCTCAAAGAGGCCTTCAGGATGGCCTGAGAAGTCAGAAAGTCTAAGTGTAAACCAGGGATCCCAGCCTTTGTTGTCATGTTCTGCTCAATCAATATAGGCTCCAGGTACAGTGCTTTTGCCACTTCTCCATTGCTGGGAGAAGTCATCTCTGGGTTGAAGGGGAGTCCACCCCTGATAGGTACTCCAGTCAATGATGAAAATTCCTCCAACAAAGGCCCTAGCTGGAAGTCTGAAAATGTGAAACATCTCAAAGGAGGGTCATAAAACTGTAGGCAGGTGTGGATCATACTCCTCTGAGAAGGGTCCAGGTCCATAACCATATCAAGGATGCCTCCATAATGTTCTCTGAATAATGGGATGTGGTCTGGAGTGATAAGTGCCTGAACCGGCCTGACGCCAGTCAACACAGGCTCAAAGAAATGATATGAAATGTTGCTCTTCCTGGGTGCCATGACTGCTGATGAAGAGCTGAAAACAAATGCTGATGATGAAGACTGATACTGGAGATGAGCCACTGATAGGCTGAGGCTGGTGATAAAAGTAGCTGAAGCAGGCAACTGATGAAGATAGCTGAAGCAGATAGCTGATGAACAGGGGTCTAAGCAGATGAAGGGGTCAAAACCAAGTCAGATGTAATGTGGATACCCTGAAAAACAAATAAACAAATGTTAAAATGATGCAAATGATGAGTATGCAAATGATATGCAAGGGTTTGTGATCAAGCTGGATCTGATTATCTGCCTTGATATAAGTCCATGTATGTTCAAGAAGTCCAGATGGAGGTTTAGAAGTCCAGTAACCAAGGTGGGGGACTCAAATAAAGAGTCACATGTCCTGGGTTAAATCACAAGAACTGTCCAAAGTGAAGCATTCTTAAACACAATAAGTAACAGGGTATGATGTGGCCAAGGGTTCCTGCAAACCTGTAAACATCCCAACCCCCTCACAGGTGGTGTTCTAGAACAAGGATCCTCAGACTTGGATCAGTTATGAGAAGTGTAAACACTTCTAACCCGGAGGTACAGTGTTTACAATAACCATAAAAGATCCTCCTCTAATTCACCTCAGCTTCTGAAGGTCATAGTAAAGGTCATCCAGACTTAGCAGGCTTCCCAGATAGCCCTAGCACTACAGGAGATCTGTAGCACAGAGTTCTCAAGAAGAAACCCACATCTGAACCGTGTTTCATATTCCCGCACCAGACCGAAATGGAATGGGAAAGAACATGAACCACTATAGCCTAGGTGTCACTCAGGTCCCAGGTATAGGATCTTAAACTCTCAATGAACCCCACCCACCAAAACAAAAACCAGATCCAGCCAGAATAGTATGACAGAATGATGTATATAAAGCTGTAAAGAAAGCAATAAAATAATTGTACATAAAGCAGTAAATAAAGCAAATATACAAACACAATTAGCACATAACACCCCAGTAAACACAAATCAAACAAGCGCTAGGAGGAACCCACAAAAAGAACCAGAAGCCCTGGTTACAGTATAAGGGTCCCCAGCAGAGTCGCCAAGCTGTCGCTCCCAAGGACTTGCATCCCGATACAAGCGCGAACGGTCGGCGAAAAGAGGAATGAGAACACACAGGGGTGAACTCAGAAAAGACAAGAGTCACCAGCTAGGCATTTTTATCCCGGAGGAAAGGTAATGCTGCATAGACCTAGAAAGACATGGATAAGACGGTTGCGAACCAGAGAGACTGAGAAAGGGGGTTGGTTACAACCTGGGAAGGTATTAGCACCCAGATTGTCCGCCGTACTCGACGGGATCCATGCTTGAAAGATTTGTGTTTTAAAGGGGTAGTGTCAGTGTAATTTGTGTATCAAAGCTGGAAAGAATGCAAGTGTCAGTGTAAAAGCAAAGTGAAGTGTATGAGTGAAGTGTCAGTGTAAGAACAGGAGTGAAATGCTCAAGAACATGAGGCTTAAAGAATGATGCTGGAAAGAGGGGGAATATACAGAGACTTTTGTTCGATAACTGTTACGTTATGCCTATGTATCCTCTCGTGCAATGAGGAAGTCAGAACACCGTAGTTCGACCCAAAGAGACTGAAAGATAAATTGACTGATGAACTGCTTGCTTGTCCATGCTCAAGTGTATGACCTGTCTGGCTCAGGTGCAAACTGTCTTGCATTAGACGGAAGAAGCGAGTTCTCGTTTGTGAGTGAATGTGATGAGAAAAGAATCCCGGAGGAGACGATTATTGTTTTTTTTTGATGTTTTAAGTCTTTTATTGCTTTTGAAAGTTTGTCATAAGTTAATGAGCTTAAGCCTGAACCAAGGGTTAGTAAACTCATCACATCTTCCCTCTGATTAGGGGTAATGAGAATACCTTAAGTGTGAAGTCAGCATCTCACACTTAATCACCATGGTGTAGGATTAAGATCATTAACCTACTTGTGATTATTTAGATGTTTTTGTTGTTTTTGTTTAGTGTTGAGTAATGAGTTTAAGCCATAATCAAGGATTTAATGGACTCATTACATCATCCTAATAGAAGGATAATAAATGAGAACATTTAAGCTGAGAAAGACTCCTCAACTTAATCCATGATTAGGGATTAACCTCATGACAAAACAAGGCCTTTATTAGATGGATTTTAGTTAATGATAAGATGAAGAAGTGATTTTTATGATTTGTAAGACAACTTGAGGGGGACTTGTCCATTAACACTAGGGTTAGTCCTTCTTAACCAATTAAGGAAGAATTAGAACCCTAATGCAAGGCCCAAGTTACAAGCTTGATGTCTTGATGGTTATTAAGTGAATTGATTAAAGGATTTAAACACATTAAGGGTTTAACACTTAGGATTAAAGTTATACACTCCATCCTAATAGAAGGATGCAGGCATAAGCTTAATCACAAAGCCTTAAAACCTTTAGGGTTTAGTCCTTGATTATGAGGTGAGAGGAGAAGACTCAAAGGAGACTCAAAGGCAAAACTAAGTGGGGGACTAATCAAACCCTAATTATTATCATGCTTGGTCATTCCTAGGGTTTATGAGGCTTAAGAGAAAGAGATCTTCAGAGAGCCACCAAGGAGAGAAGCAGAATAGAAAAGGGATGAGATGAGAAGAGAAAAGAGGGAAGAGAAGCACAAGTGAGCAAGCTCACTCAAAGACAAGTAAAAATGCAGCAAGGGTGTAAAATGATGAGGTGAGAAGAGGTAGGAGGTGAAGGCAAATCCACCTCCTAAACAAACTTACCATTAACCTGAAAAGTTAGTACAAGATGCATATGGGATGAAATGAGATGAAACAATGCATATGGATGGGAAAAGGCCAAAGTCAGAAGCATGCACATGATGCAAATGATGTCAAGAGATGATGCAAACATGAGGCAAGGCATGAGAATGATCATACAAACATATGGATGCAAGAGAAGCATGCTTGGAAGCATGGATGTTCATGAAAAGTTATGGAATGCAAAAAACATATAACATGGCAAATGAAAGATGCAATGATCAAACATGATTCTAATATGTCTTAAGATGTGTTATGAATCAAATGAATGCACAAAATGTCATGGCAAGTCATGGTATGCAAACAAATGAGAAATGGATGCAAAGGAAGGCATGAATTAGGGTTATATGCAACATACAAAGCAAAAATCCAAAACCAGAAGCAAATGACATGATAAAAATTTGGAAATGCAATCAAAGGAACCCTAAACCTATACAAACTCACTGCTCAAAGGAGGGGATCCAACTCTTAACCTAGTGAGAGTTATGAATTTTCTAAGATTGCTAGGGTTTTAAGGTACCTTGTCAAGAAAAATGCAAAACAAATTGAAAATGCAAGATCAATTCAAACCAAATTTATCCTATAAACTACATGCTATGCAAGATGCAATGCAAAAAGAATCATTGTCCAACTCTCAAAGGTTAGGCAGAAATGAATTTTTGAAGTTTGAAACAAAATATTGCCTAATAATGAATTTAATTCCATTGAAAATGATCAAAAGGCATCAAGATCAAAACAGAAATTTGGTTTGAGAGTTGGACAATGTTTCTAAATGTTTTCAAATGTTTCATGAATTTTTTTGTGATTTTTAAATACCTAAAAGTATTTTTAATTAATTAATTTTCATTAATTAATTAAAAATAAACTTTTAAATGATTTAAAAATAATTTTTAATGCAAAAAATAAAAATAAAAATATTTTTGGGTTTTAAAAATTAATGAAAACCTTGACAAAAATTTTCATAATTTTTAAACATTTTTAGCTATTTTTAAATAAATGCACAAAATAAATGAAATTAAATGAAAATAAAAATGAATTAAATGGAAGTATGAAGGATCTAAGGCTGAGATTCAAACTGAACGCGCGGGAGTTGACTGGCGCGCTATCCTATGGCTGGCATTCAAACTGGCAGGATTATATTTAAACCTGATTAATTAAATTGAATAATTAGGATTAGGGTTAAGTGAGAAATCTGGTCCACACGTTTGCGCGCAAGTCAACCAAAGTCAACCAGATCAAGGGTTCACGTTCAAAGTTCATTTAATTACACAATTAGGGTTTAATGACCCTCAGGTGGCCGGAGAAGACTTCCGGTCGTCTTCTCCGGCGAGACCTTCACCCTAACTCTCTCAAAACCTCACTAAATCCAGCCAAAACCTCCAGATCAACTCAACTAAACATCCTAAACAACAATCCAGCAACAAAATTCATTTCTTTTCCACGAATCATGAAGAACAAACAAAAATCAAGTTTACGGGCAAAGTTTCAGACAAGCCATACATCCTCAAAACTCAATCATTTTCAAAGATAAAAGGTTCAGTGCATTCAGGGAAGCATGTAGATCATTTTAGAAACAAGAAATAAGAGTTCTGGAAAAATGTTTCAAGGAGGTACCTGAGCTTGAGCTTTCTCAGTTCTGGACTTTCAGGCCTCCTCCCTTTGTGCAAACCACTCCTCTTGGACCCCTGATGAAGTTTTGAAGCTTGGTTGGAGTTTAGAATGGTTGATTTGTGAGATTGAGCAGGTTCTGTTCAGTGAAGGGAAGAAATCGTGTTTTGATTTCTGGAGGTTTTAGGGCAAAGTGAGGGCAGGGAAATGATCAGGAGAATGTGTTGAGATGTTCTCTGAAGTTTGTTTGTGTGTTTGATGCTTGTGGAGAGTGTTTCGAATGGTTTTGCATATGAGGCATAAACTTGGAACTATGGCTATGAGAGAGCTTCAGCATGAGTTATGTTGTGTGTTGTGATGCATTTGGTCCACTTATCAATCTTGGGTAGGTCAGAAGAGTGGTTGTGCCCTATTATGATTGGTATGGGTCTTTTGCAAAGAAGTCCAAGTTAGGTGTACTTGATGTATGGGCATGTGTAAGGCTGTGGTAGGGGCATGGTTTGGCTCAGCTGAGTTTAGGGAGAACCATGGAAATGGATTAGAAGCAATGCAGCAAGTGGATTAGGGTTTGTCATAGTTTTTGCAACTTTGTGACTTTTGGGCCCTTTTGATGTTTCTTGATCCACAAGCCATAAAAATGAGTGAACCTTTGATGCAATCTGATCCTTAGGCCTTGGTTTATGTTTTTATGAAGATTAGAAGTCCATTTGGTAGCACAATTTGCCTTGACAAGTGGTTTTGCAACTTTGCCTCTTTGGTGCATAACTTGAAATTATGTGATTTTGGCCAACTTTGACAAGCCATAACTTTTGATCCAAAATGAATTAGAATGAGTTCTTGTACTTTTTGAAAAGGGAATGATCCATTCTATAACTTTCATGACCAAAGTTTTCCCATTTGAAGCATTTTTGAATCAAAAAGCAAGGGTTGAAAAAGTTTCCCAAAATGGCAATTTTCAATTACAAGTCATTTTCCCAAAAAGTCAACTTTGCAAATGGCTTGAAATTCTTCAATTTTGTGAACTTCCAACATCTTATATGATCAAATAAAGATCATACATAATCAAAATGATGAAGAAAACCCTTTGGTTGGGTCATTGGGGGCCTCAGATGCCCTGATTTTGCACTGACTTGCTCAAAAAGTCAACCCTTGATCAAATGACTTCCCCATTGAATTTCTTCATGAAAACTGATATGCATGATCCCTATACCATATAGAGACCAATAGAAACAAGAATGACCAAAAAATTTGGAGTTATGGCCTCTGAAACCAAAACCCTAATTCTAGGTCATCTGTGCAGTCAAACCTGGCTCTGCTTCCATGCCAATCTCAGTTCTTGTGATTTTTTGATTTTCTTGACTTTGAGAGGGTATAATATGATGCTTGAACACACATGGACCCCTTTGAAGTGATTGATGACCTTTGGAGTGGCTCAAATGGCTCTGGGATTGCTCAGATCACAAACCCTAGATGCAGATGACTTAGAACCAGTGCAATGAATCAAAAATGAGGTGATATGATTGAGCTTATGCACATGAAAAGATCACAAGCCATGGTGTGAATGAGTGAGGGCAAATTTGGGGTGTTTACAGGGGTACGTAGGCAAAAGGTCGTAAGATCTTTGCGTACACACCAAACAAAAAATAACAATAGATTCTCATATCTATCAAAAACATCAGAAAATTATGAAACACAAAAACAACAACTTCATCCTATCTTACCAACACTCATTTAATTCCCAGACCCAAATCAAAGAAACACCGCCAATATCAAAAAGAACAAATTTTGCCTTATACTTAGGTGAAGTAATCTAAGAAAGAATCCAAAACTATGTGGGCTTCTGTCAATCAACAGTATGAAAAACGGGGTGAGTTTAAGATACCTTTTCCCTTCCATAACCAACTTCATCAGGAAAAATAAAGAAACCAGAAAGTAGCAGAAATGTGATAGTGATTAAAGACCACGAATAACGAGCTACGCTTACTTGTCAAGAAAGCTACAATATCAATGTGTAACTAAAAACCTTGTATGTCAATATTAGAGGTAGATAATTCTCTCAATGGAATATTGGATCAAACTCTGATACGAGAGAGGTTTAGCATGAAGTTGAAGCTAGTTCACATACTAGTGAAAAAGTTATGCATATTGTAGTCGAAGTTAGTTCTAGTATGTATGTCTAATTAGGTCTTGTGTTATGGATCCAATTTTTTAAGTTAGTTTATATCCTAAGTTAGCTTGTAATGGGTAATTGTTAAAAAAAATCCCATTAGGTTAGTGTGTTAGTTTTCTTATAAATAGCATACTAGTCTCTCATCTTTTGCATAAGGAAAAATAGGAAGATAAAATCATAATTCAAGAGTGAGAAGTTTATTTGTTATTCTTGTATACTTGTAATTTTTTTAAGAGAACGGAAATAATAGCAGTTTATAACCAATTTTTGTTGTTATCCTTGTTTTACCCTAAACCTTAACCCTTGTGTGTTTCTTGATCATAAAGAAACATATTATACTTTGTTTATAGGACATCCGATTTCACAACAAATTGGTGCGGAGAACATGGAGGAGATGCCTTCAACAAAGTATAAGATTGAAAAGTTCATCGTTGTGAACGACTTTGGTTTGTGGCGCTTGAAGATGAAAGCCCTACTTGTTCAGCAGGGTTGCTTGGAAGCGTTAAAGGGAGAGGCGGATATGAATCATGTGTTAATGGCAGCTAAAAAGACGGCCATGATTGAGAAAGCACACAACGCAATATTGTTGAGCCTTGGTGATAAGGTTCTCCGACATGTATCAAAGGAGAAGACATCGTCAGGGTTATGGTTGAAACTTGAAGGTTTATACATGAACAAATCGCTGGTGAATTAACTCTATCATAAGCAAGATTTGTATTCATTCAAGATGAGCAAAGAAAAAGTGTTGGCTGAGCAGTTGGATATGTTCAACAAGCTTATTCTTGATCTTGAAAATATTGATGTGAAGATCAATGATGAAGATCAAGCGTTGTTGTTGTTATGCGATTTGCCCAAAACATATGCTCACTTCAAAGAAACCCCCTTGTATGGAAGAGTGTCCCTGAAATTTGAATATTTTCAATCTGCCTTGTACTCTAAGGACTTGAACGAATGAAAGGATAATAAATCTTTGACGGCTAGTGAAGGTATGGCTGTTAAAGCGAAATTCTTGCAAGAGGATAGTAAGTTCGACAAGAAGAAAGGTAATAGTCGGCAGAAGCCTTATAATGGTGAAGCATCTGGTATTCAATGTTATCATTGTAAGAAGAAAAGTCACATTTGAAAGGTCTACCCAGAATGCCTAAGATATCATGGAGGTAAGGATAATGGAAATGTTGCCATTGTTCAAGATGATTTTGACTCATCTGATGTTCTTGTGGTTTCAAGAAAAGAGTGGATTATGGATTCGGGTTGCACTTGGCACATGAATCCAAACAAATATTTGTTCGAGGAGCTATGTGATCAAGATGGTGGATCAGTGTTGCTGGGAAACAACAAAGCTTGTAAAATTGTAGGTATTGGATATGTGAGATTCAAGCTCCATGATGAGTCGATAAGGTTATTGACTGAAGTTAGGTATGTACTTAACTTGAAGAGAAATTTGATTTCTCTTGGTGAATTCGACTAGAAGGGATATATTTTTCAAGGAGATAAAAGTATCCTAAGAACCATGAAGGGGTCGAAGGAATTCTTGAGAGGCGTGAGGAAACAAGGCTTGTATACCCTCAAAGTTGAGGTTGTAAGTGGTTCGACAAATGTAATATCCATGAAACTTGTGTCGAAGACAAAATTATGGCACATGAGATTGTGCCATGTATGAGAAAGAGGTCTTGTCGAACTGAGGAAATAGAACCTGCTAGGTGGTGACAAAGTCAAGAAGTTGGAGTTTCGTCAACCTTGTGTATTTGGTAAATCCTGAAGGGTGAAGTTTAACAAAGGTAAAAAATATCACATGGATCCTTTGATTACATCCATGTTGATCTTTGGGGCCTTGGAAGGAATCCTTCACATTTAGGTGCAAGGTATTTTCTATCCATAGTTGATGACTATTCCAGAAAGTTATGGGTATTCATTCAGAAGACTAAGGATGAAACTTTTGAGAATTTCAAGAGTTGGAAGGTTCTGGTCGAAACTCAAACAGACAGATCAAGAGGTTGAGAATCGACAATGGCCTTGAATTCTGCAATGAATCATTCAACAGTTATTTTGTCAAGTATGGGATTGAAAGGCATAAGATTGTAGAAGGTACTCCTTAGAAAAATGGTTTAGATGAAAGATTCAATTGAAAAATCCTTGAAGGAGTTAGATACATGTTGGTTAGTGCTGGATTGAAGAAGGTGTTTTTGGGCTAAGGCTGTTTCGACAGCAACATATTTGATAAACATATGTCCTTCGACTGTGTTAGATATGAAGACACCTAAAGAAGTTTGGTTGGGACATCCACTAGATCTCGACAAACTAAGAGTAATTGGATGAGTAGCCTATGCTCACATTAGGAGAGACAAGGTCGAACCTAAAGCTCTAAAATGCATGTTCACGGGATACCTTGAAGGAGTCAAAGCTTATAGGCTATGGTGCCTAGATCCAGTTCACAGGAGGTGTATCACTAGTCAAGATGTAGTTTTAAATGAAGCTGAGATAGCTTTCAAGAAAACTGATGATATTGACGAAGAGGTGGAACAGGGAGAAATTCCTGTTGAGGTAGAGCATAGTGATGTTGAATTGCATGAGCCATATGAAGTCGAAGAAGAAGCAGAGACTGTTGTCAAAGATGAGGAGACTGATAATGACTACCTACTAGCAAAAGACAGGTCGAGAAGAGTCATCAAGCCACCTTAGAGACTTGGTTATGAAGATCTTATAGCTTATTCCTTAATCTCTACAAGTGAGGTTCTAGACTAAGAACCTAGAGACTATAAGGATGTTATGAGGATTCGAAATAAGACCGAGTGGCTAAAGGCCATGGATGATGAGATGAAATATCTTCATGATAACAACACATGGGAATTGATCAAGAAACCAGCTGGAGCCGGGTTAGTCAGCTGTAAATGGATTTTCAAAGTTAAGGAAGGCATCGAATAAGTGGCGTCGAAGAGATACAAGGAAAGGTTGGTCGCAAGGGGTTTCACTCATAAATAAGGTGTCAACTTCAATGATAATTTGTCTCCTGTTGTGAAGCACGGGTCCATTCGTATATTGCTTACCATGGTGGCACAGTTTGACCTTGAACTAGAACAGATGGATGTGAAAATTGCATTCTTGTATGGTGATCTAGATGAAATAATCTTAATGAGGCAACCTGAAGGGTATGTCGAAAAGGGTAAGGAAGCGTATGTGTGAAAATGTATTCAAAGTGCTTACTTATTTGAAAGTATTTTGAAGAAGAGTGTATGGTGTGAAAAGCATTTGTTTTGAAAGTTGTGAGCAAGCATTTAAGAATTACTTACCCTAAGTTGTAAGGGCTTTCTTGTCATTTTCGTTTCCTTAGGGATAAAATTGTCCTTACTATCAGTTAGTAAGTAGTCTTATCCTTGGATTTGGAAGGGACATGCGTAGGGAGATTATGGTCATTGAAGGCAACATTGTGAGGATACTTTAGTAATTTCGAAGGGACTAATCATCACTTCCGTATGCGACCAAAGGGACAAGATCATTTTTTCGAAGGTAACCTGAAGTGACATTGAGGGACTATGATCTTTTATTCAAAGGGACTTGATGATTTTTAATCGTTGCGTCTTTACTAAAGTAGCCCCCACGTTTGAGGGACATGACCATTATATTGAAAGGCAACGAAGAGAGGTTATCCTAGAGGTGCAAGTGTGCATGTGATTGAATTTAAATATTTTATCTTGAGGTTAGGCGATCTAAGGTTGATTGATTAGTCTTGCCATACAAATCCTAATTACTAGCAACAGTTAATATAATAGCATGCAAGATAGTGCGGAAAGTAAGGAGCAGAAAAATAAAATTCTACGTTATTACATGGCTTCAGGGCAATTACATAATAACCGATGCGGGAAATAAATGTCCTAATTAAACGATTACATCCTCGGAAGCAGATACAATAATAGAAAAAAAGAATGTAAAAGAGTGCGCGAAAAAACTAAAGTTACAACCTCGGAAACAGTTACATAATAATGAGCACGAAATAAAGAAAATCAGGCAATAGAAAGAAAAAAAAGGTCAGTATAAATTAATTAACCTTAATTTAATTGTCAAAAGTCGTGTGAATCGGAGAATACTAAATTAACTAATTTACTTGATTTTAGAATTAAAATTAAATTAACTTAAATTAAAAATTAATTAATTAATTAGTTGAAAATTAAGTGAAATAAAACTAATTGAAAAAAATATTTATCTAATTATCTTAATTATTAAGTTAATGGTGATTAAGTAATAATTAAACCTAATTAAATTAATAATTTTTTAATTAGATGATAATAAATAAAAAACGAGTGTTTGACTTTAATTTTTAAATAGAAGAAAAACAACACGTCATGACTTCATCTTCTTCGCGCATGCAACCTGGCTTTTGGCTACAATTTTTGTTTCGTAGCAATAGGTTGTACCTGCAAGAATCAAACTCAACAAATAATGAAAGTAAATTTCCTATGAATACATGAATCGATTGGAAATCGCCTCCTGAATATGATGGTGGTATTGGTTTCGCCCGATTATGGCTAAAACATAATAAAAAAACCTCATTTGGAGCTTTCTAGCCATGGTGAATCCTTGTACTTGTTCTTAAAATGCAATTGATCTATCTATAAAACATTGAACATGATTATAAACACGAATATACAATCAAAACAAATTAAACATGCATGTATATATAAAAAAATTTGAAATGTTTTTTAGGCAAACCATATTGTGTTTCTAGGTATTTCGATGGATGGCAATGGTCTGGATAGCTTCAGAAGAATCCTGGGAACCAATTGTAATGTTTAGAACGGATTGAAACAAGCTAGAAATTAGTCTGCAAATTGGTTCAAGTTCATAGTTTTTTCAAGTTATGCTAGGATTCTTGGTTACAAAACTTCGTTTTCTGACAATTTTTTAAAGTATATTTTTTTGGTTTCTAAGGCAAGAATTCGTGTGATTTTGATATGCACATGATGAGAATATATAAGAAAAGAAATTAGATCAAAAAAATGGGCTTGGATCAAAAGATTTGATCTTGTATTCAAGTGGTGTTCAAAACTCTCCTTATTTGAAAATTTGATCTTCAATCTTTTGATATTTTGTATGAATAATATGATTCTTTCCAAGAATGAATTTAGAATCCTTCTAGAAGGGCTTTATGCGCCCCCATCCTTCCTTATTTACCAAAATTCTATTTTTTTCAATTTTAAAACAAATAAAAGAGAAAAAAACCATAATAGTGAGGAAGGTGGGATTCAAACTCAAGACCTTTTGCATTTATAAGCCTTTGAACATATTCTCTTGCCAATTATGCCATGTTACTTTTTTTGAAATAAATTTGCACAAGGAAACACATGAAGGTAAAATGCTTGGGAAAAATTGGGGTGTGACATTGAAACAACATGAAGTCCACTTGAGGCCTTGGAATTCATTTCCCTTGAAGAAAGTAAAACCCTAATTAGAGGTCCCTTGTTTAAGAGGAGTGTATGTATGATCGTTCCTTGAGTTGTCTTGAACTTTTGAGGCTCCTATGAGTGTGAGGAGACCTTTGAATCAATTTGTCTCAAAGATGTGAGGGCAAATTTTGGGGTACAATAGAGGGTAAAGGATGAACTCAATAAGGAGTTCGACATGAAGGATTGGGAGTTATGTCCAGGATTATTGGGATTGACATACAAAGAGATAGAAAGTAGTCAAAATTATGCTTATCTCAAAAGGCATACCTATGGAAGATTCTTGAAAAGTTTGGTAAGTCGAATTCAAAGCCTATTGTGACTCTGAAAAACCCTCAATTCAAGTTAAGTATAGATCAGTGTCCCAGTACCGATGTTGAAAGAACTTATATAGATAGCTTTCCATATGCTAATATAGAAGGTTCTTTGATGTATGGTATGGTTTGTAGTAGTCCCGATATAGCATATGAAGTAAGTCTTGTAAGCATGTACATGGCGAATCCTGGAAAGGCTCACTGGCAAGCATTTAAGTGGATTCTAAGGTACATAAATAGGTCTCTGCATAGAGTCCTAATTTATGGTGGAGCCTTGGGTGAACATAGTAAAACAGCATTCAAATGATATATCGACTCTGATTATGCAGGTTGTATGGATTCTAGAAAATCTATTTCTTGATATGTTTTCACTATGTTTGGCATAACAATTAAATGGAAAGCAACACTTCACAAGGTTGTTGCCTTATCAACCACTGAAGCGGAATATATTGCCCTAACTAAACTTGTGAGGGAAGCATTGTGGTTTGAAGGTTTTGCAAAGGAGCTGAAACTTCAAGGTCAAGTTATCATTGTTAAATGTGGTTGTTAGAGTGCAATACACATGTCGAAGAATTCAGCCTATCATGAGGTTAACCAATCACATTGATGTGAGGTTGCATTTCGTCAGAAGGGTAATCGAGCGTGGAGAAGTTTAAGTGCTAAAGATTTCAACAAATCATAATGTTGTTGATATGATCACCAAGACGTTATCCAAATGCAAGCTTTTCCACTATATACAGTTGATAATGTTGCATGAATAAAGCTAGTTTTGTTATCTTGTTGGTATAGAGTTTGGTCCAAGGTGGAGATTTGTGGAATATTGGATCGAACTCTGATACAAGAGAGGTTTATCATGAAGTCGAAGTTGGTTCACATGCTAGTGCATAAGTTATACATATTATAGTCGAAGTCAGTTCTAGTATGTATGTCTAATTGGGCCTTGTGTTATGGATCGAATTGTTTAAGTTGGCTTATACCCTGAGTTAGCTTGTAATGGGTAATTGTTAAATGATCTCATTATGTTAGTGTGTTAGTTTTTCTTATAAATAACATAATATTCTCTCATCTTTTGCATAAGGAAAAATAGGAAGATAAATCCTAATTCGAGTGAGAGGGTTATTTGTTATTCTTGTATACTTGTAATCTTGTTTTAAAGAGAAAGAAAAGAATAGCAGTTTATAACAAATTCTTGTTTTACCCTAAACCCTAACCCTTGTGGATTTCTTGATCATAAAGAAATCTATTATACTTTGTTTCTAGGGATTCGATTTCACAACACTCTCTTTTGTATGTATTGATCATGATTTATGCTTGTGAACATGTTGATGATAAATATATGGTGAGAAACCTTGTTTTGTATGGTTTATACTTTGTTTTGATCCATGATTGAGAAATATGTTCTAATACATTATCTACGTTTTAATTCATCAATAAACATGGGCTAGAGATAGTTATGTAAGTTGATGTTCATGAAAATATCACACTTTAATGTTACCGTTTTGATAGTTAAAGTGTGAGATCATCTAAGGATCAAAGTGGTAAATCTCACAACTTGTGTTAGAGATAAACAAGTTGAGAGGATATGTGATTGTATTTATTGTTAAACAAGTTCACTAGTTTAATCTAGTAAATACGTATGAAACGGATTGTCGAACCCTAATCTTGGCATTTTTATATAAATATCTCAAAACCGATCCATTTTACCGTTTAACTTAACTTTTTATGCAAACCATTACGAAACAACCAAGTACTTTTGAAACCCCAAAGTTTAACACTTTTAGAATATAGAACGACAATAATATCACAACAATCCTTACGGAAACGATAATAAAAACCCTCATTATACTGCTTTCAACACTCCTCACCACAAGTACGTGCTCAGAATTCTAGAAATCTCTTTCGACACCTTACCTGAAGCCTTATAAAAGGATAAGTTGTAGATTGGAATATAGTTTAAAATTGAATTGATCAAAACAATTATCCCCCAAATGGGTTTCCATTTTTTGATGTGTGTCCACAAAGAAGACATGTGTGGTGATTGGTTTATTGTCCTTGTGCATGATCAACCTACCACAAAAATTGTGTTTGCACCATGCATATCCGTTTTTATTTATGTTAATAATTAACAATTGGTTTTTAGCATGTAATTAGTAACAGTTAACTAATGTAGCTGACCATTTCAATATTTCACAACATAGGAAGTTCCTAGAATCTGTGTTTTAAAAGTCGGACCGATCATCAAACCGATGAGGGTATTATTCATTGGGTTATTGGTCGAACCACTGGGTCACTGGTCGAACCGCATGACCAAACCGGATTAAACCGTCGGTTGAATAAATGGATCGTTATAACAAAACTATATAGATATAAAATTGGTCGAATAGGAAGATTCAGTCTCTACAAAATATAACTAACACTTAAATTTTTTTAAAATATCATATCATAAATTCACAAGTTCGTAATCTAAATTCAAATTTTAAACAAAGGTATCATACATAACAAAATAGTGTAAACTTATAAAGTCTAATTGCAACATATTTTAATTAAATAGTTTATAAAAAAATAACTTCAATGTGTATCAAATTTAGTTCAAAGGAGGTAAAATTGTTTCAATGTTGGAATCTCTTCTTTAATATTAAAATAATATGTAGTAAAATCAACAGCATCCACAACGGTTTCCTCGTCAATGATATCTTTACTTTGTTTTATTTTTTATTTATATTTCATTTTATATTTTAATTTTAATTTTAATTTTAATTTTAATTTTAATTTTAATTTTAATTCATTATTTATTTTAATTTTTTAATTTAAAATAATTATTAAAAAAAATTATAAAAAAAAATGCAATTGAACTACCGGTTTATGAAAACCACCGGTTTATGAAAACCGTCGGTTTTCTCGGTTTTTACCGGTTCACACCGGTTCAATGACATAAGAGATCCAACATTTGAACTAGATCGGTTACCTGGTCGGCTCCCGGTTCGACCGGCCGGTCCGGTCTGATTTTTAAAACACTGCCTAGAATATCTCCTGTATTTCGATAACATATTTTAGAAATATCTTCTTATCAATTGAAATTATACATGTTTCTCAAGAGACATATGTCAAACTCGATGCTTCGACAACTAGTTTGAGAAATTACACCATAACCACTACACTAATAAGTACTAAATGATGGAGCAAAAAAGTAATAAAGAATACAATCAATTATTTATCCAGTTTGGTGAAACTACACCTACACCTGGGGGGATGAAACTACACCTACATCTGGGGGGATGACTGAGTCCACAACCTAAGAAAGGAAAATCACTTATTAGTAATTTTGTAAAATTAGTCTTACAAGTAACAACAACTCATATGTTCTCCAATGCATTTTGATAACCCTGCTTGATGACTTTCTATTTAGAGTCTTCCCCTAAACATGAGAACCTACACATTTTCTTCTTTGTCTCGAAACTAGTAATGAGGAAAAAAATCACTAAATCCTAGTGGTCAACTTCAATCTTAAGAAGATGAAAGAATGTTGAATTCTACAACCCAACTAGACAAACTTTATATTCCAAATTTTTGAAACATAGAGGTCTACATACAATGTTAAATATTACAACTCAACAAGACAAACCTTCTATGACAAGTTACTAAAACATAGAGGTGTACATAAAAATAACAAGATGTTGTGCCATTTTTGCTACTCTCAAGAGTGTGATATTATTGAGAAATTGAGTTTGTTTCTTGAGATTAACCAGTTTTAAAATCTTAGTTTGGTTCTAGAACTTGGTCTGGAAAAGTTATGTTTGGTTATTGAGATCACCCTAGAAAATATCCAATTGATTCGCTAGCTCATCACATGAAAAATATTTTGTGTGTCTGGGGATAAGTCATTGTAAAATCTCTATATCTTTTTGTATTGAAGGTTCGTAGGCATAACCTGTAAAAACTTAAGTTTACAGTCAAAATTTTAAGAAAGTTTCTTAGGGATAATAGTAGGCTAACGTTGGGGCAAACATAGATAAATCATTGGTGTCATCTCTCTAACCATTCTCTTTTATCTTCTATCATTTATTTTACATCGTTTAGTTTACTTTCTGTTGTTTTCACTCTAATCTTAATATTAACACAATTTTTCTTTTAAGAAAAAAATTTAAACTTAATCGTGAATTCTACTAAAGAGAGATTCAATAAATTGAGTTGAAAATATTCAAGACTTACTTGGCTCGATATTGGCTAACTAAATAAGATTCTTTTACTACAGCCTATATCTGTATGATCATAGAGAATTCCTTATGCTTCCACTCCACTAGTACTATATTTACAATGGTCATATGTCATTTCTTATTTCTAGCATTTAGTCTTCACCCATTTATAGACTCATTAAGCTCATGGATCTACTACATATGATCTTGTGTGGGTTTAAGAAAACATTAAGGGACATTGGATATACCTAAAATCAATTCTACTTCTTATACTCATCCCTAGCCTTGACTTCTTGCACGAGTGTATGTCTACCCCTGCCAACCCACCATTTATTTTCTAGGTTGGTACGTACCACACCTACCACAACTTTTTCCTCAATGGAGGATTAAGATTATGTGCTTAGTATCTTGCTCTGGTGATTCCATCGTCTCCCAAGGATTCCTTCCTTGGTGCCACATACACCATATCCAATCGTATTCACATCATGCATCAAGCACACATTTATAAATCAATTCCACACATTTCTTTCTTAAACAAGCACATATATAAATAATTCTAAGACGATAATGAACTAATTAAGGATTTACCACTTACTAAAGTAACTGGAAAACTACCTTGTAGTCTTGCTAAAACCCGAGCTCGATAAATTTTAGGCTAGTTGTACTTGTCTCGTGAGTTTCCTATTATAAAACGCACAAACAACGTCAGATTTCCAACAGATTCTTATACATCATTATAATATGTTAAAAAATTTGCATCTGATTTATAACGTAACGTCCGTGTATTTAATTAATTATTTAATTAAATATAATGGTATTATAATCTAATCGACTTGCGTTGGTTTGTGCTAATTGTGTGGATTTAAGTCGATTTCCAAAATATCGGAATGTTACGTTGAGGTTCAATGTTGGTTTGAGTTGGATTAGTTAAGCAAGTTGATTTAAGTTGTGGAAATGATATTGAATATTTTCCGGCTATTGTGGAATATGTTGATTGGGTTATTTGGTACATTTGGTTAATAATTGGTAATTAATCGATTAAGTTAGGAGAAAGTAATTATTCGTGGATTATTAATTGATTTTGTGTTGCGGTGAATTAAGTCGTTAAGTCGGAATACTAAGTTGGAAAGTCGTAGAAATAATATTATAAATAATATTATTGGTATTGGAGTGTGGTTGACTAATGAGCTTAGATTTCGTCGGAATTAGTAAATTAAGGGGTGTATGCATTAGGCCCATTAGTTATATTATTAGAATAATAATATTTGATAAAAAAAAAGTAATAGAAGTTAGAGAGTTAGGTTTGGTATCAGGAAGGAGAAGTAGAAGAAAACATAGCACGTTCGTGAGAAGAGGAGTTGCGAGAGAGAAAGTACAAACAGAGCGATTTCCCAGAATCTGATCGAGTTAGGGCTTCCATTAATCCAAGGTAAGGGTGGGTTCGACTTTTATAATCGGGTATGATAATTATTACGTAGGGTTGGGTAATTTTATGTGTTGGTGTGAATTGTTGATGTTTTTGTGAAGTCGTATAGTCCTGGAAAATTTAGTTCTTAGACGAAACCCCCAATTTGCAGGGATATGGGTGGCGTAGGCCACCCAGAATGGAGAAAACAAGTGACAGGGGCCACGTAGCCAAATGGCGCACGCCATCTGTGTGTGTGTGTGTGTGTGTGTGTGTGTGTGTATGTGTGTGTGTGTGTGCGTTCATGTGTGTGTGTGTGTGTGTGTGTGTGTGAAGGATGGAGAATGCCATCTAGTGTGAGGGAGAGACATGGCGAACGCCATGTGTTTGTGAAGTGAAGGGTGGCGCGAGCCACCCTGTTTTTGAGACGATGAACATCTTTTGTTATACTGGGTGTATACTGTTTATTTTATATGTTGTCTTTGTAAACTCTTTTAAAAACAATAAAAGAACAATTTATTGTGCCATGTTTCCTACAATACAGTACCTGGTATAGATTTTTATGGAAATCAGTATTTTTTGGTATTAAGGCTTTTAGAACATAGAATGTATAATTATCAGTTGTGAAGAGAAACAGATTTTGATAGTAGCAGTGCTCTTTGAGTTTTGACGGAAAAATAAATTGTAGATTCCCAGGACGATAAGTGATGTTTAGCAGTGGAACGATATTAGAAAAGTAAATTTTTGAAAGAATTTTCATAATTACTTCGTAGCAGTCATCAGAGTGTGAAAACAGGCAGTTTAGTCAGTTTAGCCGCGTTAGGAGGAAAAAGAATTGCCCGAAATTTAACGAAAACTGTCGGGGTAAGTCGGGTGGTTTAATAGGTGATTTTGTTGACTGGCTATGTTGAAATAATGTTGAATAAGTTGCTCATGTTGTCTAAGTTGTTGTATGTTTCCGAAGTTGTTGTGTTGTTTATGCTGTAGGCTTGTTAGCCAATGTTGAATAAGTTGCTCATGTTGTCTAAATTGTTTTATGTTATCGAAGTTGTTGTGTTGTTCATGTTGGAGGCTTGATAGCCAATTTTGATTTAAGTCGTTCAAGTTGTTTGATTTTCCTATATTGTTGACGTTGTTGTGTTGTTTATGTTTGTGAGTCGTATTTGTCATATAGCATACTTGCATTTTTGTCGGAGCCGTTACTCACACCACGTTGGCCTAGAATGGCACTAAGTTGAAAGTTGAAGGCTTATGTTGATTGCAAGAGTACAAATGTTGTTGAAGCGACGTTGTTACGGACCGGCGAGAGTTTAGACTCACAAATTCGTATCAGTCGAGTTTTAGAATTGCGTAGAATATGGATGAGGAATTGATTGAGAATAAGGAATAATCCCAAAGGAAATGATAAGTTGAAGGATCAAGTCGGTAGATTAATACGCCTTGAGTATAGTTGGATTAAAGTTGAGCAAAGTTTAGAGTTGGATGAGAAGAAAAGAAGGTTGGTAAATTTTGGAATCGAGAGAGAGAGAGAGAGAGAGAGAGAGAGATGGAACTTGTGTCCGTCAATCTCGTATTCTGATTTTTGGAATTTTGGAGCAGCTGCCAGTAAAAGAGGCATAACTTTTTACTCATGATTCTGATTTAAGCGATTCTGGACTTTTTGGAAAGCCTATGAAATTCCTTATAGATTTCATATAAGATTTGACTTTAGGAGGTTTGTGAAGATGGAGATAAGTGTGTTTTAATAGTTGGGTCTGATGTTGATTTTTGGAGAATTCTGCATACGGGAATTCTTCACCAGTCTCATTGTAAAGAGGATAACTTTTTATTCATAACTTGTATTTTAGCGATTCTCAAAGTTCTGAAATCTGCATGAAATTATCTTCATTTTGGAATATAAATTTATGATTGGGAAGTCTTTAATGGAAGGGATAATTGTGTTTGAAGTTGAGCGATTATTGCTGAAAATTTGGAAGGATGAAGACGGGAGTGAAATTTTGATAAGGCATAAAATGTTGGTATTAGAAAGAATGTGAAGGTATCGGAGGATGCATGGAGATACGATTTATATCGAACGAGGATGGTTAAATTAACGATGTTATATGATGGTAATGTTGAGAGGAAGACGGATGTTTGATTAGTGTTGTTAAGAACTTGGAAGAAAGTTGTAATTGGAGCGAACCGAAATGGATTGTACTCGATGTTGTACTGACTCCAGTGTTAGAGGGATATTTAATAATTGTTTTGTGCTACGATCATGTATAAGATATTATGTATTGGAATTTTGGACGTTTTGGTATAACTGACGAAGTCGGAATTAAGGAGATTAAGAAGACGTTGGTAAGCCTTAGAGAGTTGGAGGAGCATTATGCTTACGGTCTTTGGGCACAAGTTGAAGTATGCTATTGTGTCAGGTAATGATGATTTATGTCACTGTTATGGTTGTCGGATATCTATTGACAAATTGAGGAACTGATCACCCTTAATCTCTTGTTACTAGTAGAAAGGATAATAATTGATGGATAGATGTGTCGTGCCAACCAATATAGTATGTACGTTGAATTGGTTGAAGTCAAGCCGAGTGCTTAAGGATTATTTGATTTGTCAATACAGATTC
The DNA here is from genome assembly GCA_963966055.1 of Lathyrus aphaca. Lineage (NCBI taxonomy): Eukaryota > Viridiplantae > Streptophyta > Magnoliopsida > Fabales > Fabaceae > Lathyrus > Lathyrus aphaca. The sequence continues at coordinate 9,874,344 of OZ014519.1, forward strand.
GTATATAAGAATATTAGTTGGATTTAGGGATGATAGCATGAAGTTGCGTTTGGATTGAATAATAATATGGAAACTCATAGTTGAGTTAAGGATAATTGGAGTGTTGTTTAGTGATGAATTAAGTGGCATGAGATTTGAAGTTTTCTTTGGGTGATTCGAGGAGTAAGTAGATGGAAATGTAAGACCATGTTTTGACAAGAATGTCAGATAGAGTTTAGTTGTGGCTGGTATGCCTGAAAGTGCATGCGAGGAGTATGAATTGTATCTTCCATACTTGTTTGGATAAGTTAGAATTGGTGTTTGTTGGGGATGTTCTGAGCTATTATAAAATCAGCAGAAGAGCACGTAGAGTATTTGAGAGTTGAGTTGTAAGTATTGAAAGAAGTGAAATTATAAGTTGGTTTATTAAAGTGCAATTTTTGGTTAGAAAAAGATGAGTTACTTAGTTGTGTTGATTCAGATAAGAATTTATGACGCACTGTGTCAATATAAGAAGGAATCGACGATTCGGTATGTTGAGTTAGTTAGAAGTGAAAAGGATGAGTTATCTTGTCGATAGTTTTTGGACCCATGTACCATATATGGTTGTAATGTTGTTACGCGTTTAAGAAAATTTTGGAAAATGTGTTATTAAAAGATGGTAAAGTCGTAGTTATGTTTTATGATGATTGGGAATTCATGGGAGTATATGTATATCTTATCCAAGATTTGGAAGTATTCGTGGTTGTAATTGTGTTGAACGTTTCGAGGTGTTGTTTTACGGATTTAAGTTGAAGTATTTGGTAACTACGAGAGTGTAGAATACTTGTTGGAACGAAACTTTTAAAGAGTTAAGACGAAGTCTTTTATTATGTCGGTTTTGGTGATTGGAAGTTGGAAGTTAAATTTGGTGGAGTTAATACCTTACAGGTAATCAGAGTGTGCAGCGAACGCGTAGTGTAGTACAGTTGCTCGTATGTGAGTAGCAACGATGTTGGTAGTCGTTTAAATGAATTCCATGTTGGAGTTGTGTGTTCCTATGTTGTTGTGTTCTAGTTCTTAAACCAGTGAATTCTTAAGTTGGTTACTCTCTTGTGTTGTGATTCTAGTTGTCAAGTATAATACTTAAGTAGTATTCGTAATGTTGTCGCCGTAGATGTTATGAATTTGTATTATATGTGGGGTTGCCTTTCGGAGATGAGAGTTGATTAGTTGGATGGAATAAGTAGTTTGAGTAGTTGTATCGGATAAATTTTCGAGGACGGAAATATTCTAAGTGGGGGAGAGTTGTAACACCCGTGTATTTAATTAATTATTTAATTAAATATAATGGTATTATAATTGGGTCGATTTGCATTGGTTTGTGCTAATTATGTTGATTTAAGTCGATTTCCGAAATATCGAAATGTTACGTTGAGGTCCAATGTTGATTTGAGTTGGATTAGTTAAGCAAGTTGATTTAAGTTGTGCAAAATGATATTGAATATTTTTCGGCTATTGTGGAATATGTTGATTGGGTTATTGGGACCATTTGGTTAATAATCGGTAATTAATCGATTAAGTTAGGAGAAAGTAATTATTCGTTGATTATTAATTGATTTTGTGTTGCAGTGAATTAAGTCGTTAAGTCGGAATATTAAGTTGAAAAGTCGTAGAAATAATATTATTGGTATTGGAGTGTGGTTGACTAGTGGGCTTAGATTTCGTCGGAATTAGTAAATTAAGGGGTTTATGCATTAGGCCCATTAGTTATATTATTAGAATAATAGTATTTGATAAAAAGGAAAGGTAATAGAAGTTAGAGAGTTAGGTTTGGTATCAGTAAGGAGAAGTAGAAGAAAACATAGCATGATCGTGAGAAGAGGAGTTGCGAGAGAGAAAATGCAAACAGAGCGACTTCCCGGAATCTGATCGAGTTAGGGCTTCCATTAATCCAAGGTAAGGGTGGGTTCGACTTTTATAATCAGGTATGATAATTATAATGTAGGGTTGGGTAATTTTATGTGTTGATGTGAGTTGTTGATGTTGTTGTGAAGTCGTATAGTCTTGGGAAATTTAGTTCTGGGATGAAACCCCCAATTTGCAGGGATATGGGTGGCGTAGGCCACCCAGAACGAAGAAAACAAGTGGCAGGGGCCACGTAGCCAGATGGCGTGCGCCATCTGGGTGTGTGTGTGTGTGTGTGTGTGTGTGTGTGTGTGTGTGTGTGTGTGTGTGTGTGTGCGTGTGTGTGTGTGTGTGAAGGATGGTGAACGCCATCCAGTGTGAGAGAGAGACATGGAGAACGCCATGTGTTTGTAAAGTGAAGGGTGGCGCGAGCCACCCGGTTTTTGAGAGGAGGAACATCTTTTGTTATACTGGGTGTATACCGTTTATTTTATATGTTGTCTTTTTAAACTCTTTTTAAAAACAATAAAAGAACAATTTATTATGCCATGTTTCTTACAATACAGTACCCGGTATAGAATTTTATGGAAATCGGTATTTTTTGGTATTAAGGCTTTTAGAACGTAGAATGTATAATTATCAGTTGTGAAGAAAAACAGATTTTAATAGTAGCAGTGTTCTTTGAGTTTTGACGGAAAAATAAATTGTAGATTCTCAGGACGGTAAGTGATGTTTAGCAGTGGAACGGTATTAGAAAAATAAATTTTTGACAGAATTTTCATAATAATTTTGTAGCAGTCAACAGAGTGTGAAAACAGGGCAGTTTAGTCAGTTTCGCCGAGTTAGGTGGAAAAAATTAATTGCCCGAAATTTAACGAAAACTGTTGGGGTAAGTAGGGTGGTTTAATGGGTGATTTTGTTGACTAGTTGTGTTGAAATAATGTTGAATAAGTTGCTCATGTTGTCTAAGTTTTTGTATGTTACCGAAGTTGTTGTGTTGTTTATGTTGTAGGCTTGTTAGCCAATGTTGAATAAATTGTTGTATGTTACCGAAGTTGTTGTGTTGTTCATGTTGGAGGCTTGATAGCCAATGTTGATTTAAGTCGTTCAAGTTGTTTAAGTTGCCTATGTTGTTGACGTTGTTGTGTTGTTTATGTTGGTGAGTCATATTTGTCATATAGCATACTTGCATTTTTGTCGGAGTCGTTGCTCACACCATGTTGGCCTGGAAAGGTATTAAGTTGAAAGTTGAAGGCTTATGCCTTGATGCCTCGGTAAATTGGCAATTTTAAGTTGGGAGTTTTACTCCGAATTGTACCACATGCATAACATAATTGAGTCTCATTAAAGTTGCATTTTTCAAGTTGTGGTTGATTGTTGCTTAATGATGATGTGAAGTGGTGTTAATTGCATGATCCTTGCCTATGTATTATTTATCATATTTCGTTTATAACTTTCGATATCTCACCCCTTCTGTTTGAACGTTGTCCCTATGTGGCAACGTGCAGGTAAATAAGAGAAGTAGCCGGTTACCTTTAGTCGAGTCGGTTGTTGTCGCTCTGATACGTAACACTCGGGGGATGATGTGTGTTTTGTTTTACTTAGTTGTTTTTAAATGCTGAATTTTTAAGTTGATTTGCCGAAGAATACCTTGTTGTGTATTTTAAGTTGATTTATGTTGAATAAAGATGTTATGACTTTGAGTATGAATCTGTTGCGTAGTATCTAATAAAGTTGAATCATTTTTTAAAACCATTTGATTACTGTTTAGTTTTCCTTGAACGTGTTATATATCTTTCTTAGTTGTTTATTAAGTTATTGATTTTTAAAAGTTGAAAATGTGATACCTCGATTTAAGTTGGAAATTTCATAACTCTGATTTTAATATAGTTTTTGGGTAGTAAATCAGGTGTTACATATAACGCTAGATTTAACGACGGTTAAATTGAAAATTGTTGTAATAGAGCCATATTTAACAACAGATGACTTTAAAACCGTTGTAATTCATAATGTGACAAGTATCGATTCCCAGCAACTACATTTTTTTTTCCTTTTTTTTTAATTTTAAACATTTATTTTATTTCATTTTTTAGTGTTACAGGGACTTTAACCTCAAAACACAACATTCATCTTTGTTTTTCTATTAATTTATTTTTTAGTGTTAACCTCTAAACTTCATTTTTTTTTAAAAGTAAAAGAGACAAGTATATATATAAAAGAAAACTCCATTGTAATTCTAGAAAAGAAGAGTACATTTATAATCATATATTACATACATTATCAAATGTACGAGCCCATTGCAACAAAAGCATCCAGATGGTGGGCCTCATCAGAATTATATAAAAAAAATCCTCTGCTTCTTTTTCTTCTTCTTCTTATTGGTCTTCCTCACCCTTAAGTTCGTAAACCAGAAAACCAAGGATCTAGATGGTCGGCCTTCCTCATCTTGTCGCTGACGTTGTTCATTTGCGACCTCGTTTGTGATGTTTATGTTAGCATTGTTATTTGTCGAACTTGTTTTTATGAAAAATGTATAATTAAGAAATGTAAAACCGTCTATTTATAGATGAGGTTGAAGATGAAAAGTCGGATATTTAGGTGCTTGCAATGATAATAAATTATAATGGTTGATATTCCCTAACGATATATTTTGAAAAACAGAGATAATCATAAATCATTATTATAATTGGGATGAGCGTTTCTCACTTCTGGGAAGAGCAAAGGTTGTAATATTACAACAGCTTGTTATTACAACCGTTGTGATGAATTATGTAAAATTGATAAAAAAAATTGTTGCCAGGAATCGAACCTTGTACCATATAAAAGGGGTATCGTAACAGTTCTTATATTTAACCGTTGTGATATATTTATAATAAAAATGTATGTATCATTACGGTTGTTTGCGATAACCGTTGTGAAATATTTACCCACATAAGCGAATTAAGTGACCTATTGTCGTCGTTTTATTCACAGCGAAACCCTAGAACCCTATTGTCGTCGTTTCATTCACAATGAAACCCTAGCACCCGTTTTTCCTCTTGCGCTTCATACATTAAGGTATTTTTCTTCTTACATTAATGTATTTACATATTTCTCATTAAGATATTCCTCATTTCCTCTTTTGTTGCAAGTTTTTTATTATTATTATTTTTCCATCTTAGGCAGCAAACTTCGTCTAGTTTTAGAAACAAGGGAAAGAAATATAAGAAGTATAAAGCTTTTGTTTAAGCTTCTTCCTCCTTATATTTCTTTTTCATTGCTTCACAAACTAGATGAACATGGGGATGATGCAAGTGTAATGTACATATTGTTTGTGTAGCTACGGAAAATAAGGTATTTTTCTACTTCAATCTTCTTGTTAGATAGTTCTTATTATCTTATTTGCTTATTGTTGTTCCAACCCAACTTCTTAGGGTTTTCTTTCAACTTTTGCTGGTTTTGTTTTGAATACTAACTAATTTTCTTGTTTGAAATAGCTGAAGTTGTATAGAAAATATGACACATGGTGGTGATGATGATGGTGGTATCAATCTTGTATGAGTTGATAAGGTACACACACACACACACACACACACACACACACACACATATATATATATATATATATATATATATATATATATATATATATATATATATATGTGTGTGTGTGTGTGTGTGTGTGTGTGTATGTGTGTGTGTGTGTGTGTGTGTGTGTGTGTGAAGTCATTTTGATAATGTATATGAAATTTAGTTTATTATATATTATGTATAATATTTCCTGTTTCACTATCCTTTTATTGAAAATGCAATCATTTAAATTGACATAGAAATTTATAATCTGAAAATTAATATGTATTTGAAAATCAACCTATAACAATCAATGTTTTCCGAATAGCTTGCATCTCATTCTGTATATTTTATGTTCCTTAACACATATATGGTTCAATGGTATGTTTGCTTCAATTAATCGATATCTACAATTCTACAATACCTCATTGTTGTCACTAATCATGGTGATTGTTATGATCATGATTGTTATGATGATAAAATCGCTATGATTTTTGGTGATTATGGGGTAAACTATTATAATAGATATCAATAGATTGAAGGAAACCGACCATTAAACCATATTTGTGTTAAAGAATATAAAAATGTGTACAATGAGATGCATGTAATTCGGAAAATAGTGGTGGATTTAAGTTGGTTTTCAAGAATAGTTTAATTTACAGATTATATATTTCTTTACTAATTTAATGGTTGTACTTCTTTAATTAGGTGTATGGTAAAACAAGCAATATATGTTTGTATATAATAAACTAAGGGTATGTTTCACAACGGTTGAAACTGATAACCGTTGTGATATTTAGTATATATTACAACGGTTGTTACACTTAACCGTTGTAATAAAACGCGTGCTTTCCAGAATACAACAACGGTCTCAGGTCCATCATTATAAGTAACATACTCACAACAACACTCTACATAACAACGCATTGATCTACGTCATTATACGTAGTTTCCAACCATTGTTAAATGGGTTTTCTGTAGTAGTCGTTTATCGTGGTAAAACTCGACACAGGGAGATATTTTTGTTAAAACCCAAGCGTTATGGCCAAATCATAGTGAGAGAAAGTAGACAAATATTTTTATAGAGGAGAATAAGGGGACGATAACGTATATACATGATTTTACTTAGAATCACATTGATCAAAAACATTATAAAAACTAATATTTGAACAATCAGTATCATTTTCCATTCGAGAATCCAAACCAAGGTAAAAACAATTACGAACATGATTAAAATGAAAATCAAAATGAGTGTCTGCTCTATCAGCACAATTACTTTGAATATCGCCAGAGTTCTCTTTTTTTCTTAGTAAAAAATAAATCTTTAATAGTATTCGCTTAAAGTCGTCACTCATGATTCGAATGAAAAACAATATAAATCTTTCCTATATCAGCATAATTACTTTGATTATTGCCAGAATTCTCTGTTTTATAAAAAAAAACAATCTTTTTTAGTATTTCATGTCATCTATGATTTCTTCGCATGTAATGTCTCTTGTATGTAAAACAAAGGGAAAATAAAAAAGATATGTTTTTATTACGTTAACCAAAAAATCCTAATTTGCTTGTTTATGGTTGTGAAAATGTGAAGGAAGATGCATCTATTTATAACCTAGAGGTTCAAACACACACAAAAAATATCAATGGACTAATTTAAGTCTCAATCAATTGGATGATCTAAAAAATCAATTACAAACGTCCAATTTGGAATATTTTGAAAGATAGTTGTTGCCCTTCAATAAGACGTTTTCACAAACGATTATGGACATTATTTTCACTATCCCAATCAATTGGGAATATGTTCCAAATTGGACAATTCAAAAATATTGTCTAAGTTTTTCTGAAAGTTCTTGATTCATCTGGCATGGCTCTAAAACATTTTAAAGTTGTTTTCTTTGACAAATGGAGGATTTTTAAAGAATTTTGTGTGTGTTATTTGTACATATTACTTTACAAAAATGCCCTTATGTTCTTACAAAACACTGATCCCTCAGACGCCACTAGGTGAGCTTTCACACTTCCTCTCTTTCACACTTTAAAGCTTCAAGACTTTATTAAATACAATGATCATATAAGCATTTTATTGAGTCTTCTTCAATATGAGGATTGAGATATCTTTAATTTGAATTCCATCATCAGAGGATCAAAACCTTAATTCATCAAATTGATTTGGAGGAAACGCTTTGAACAAATTGTCTTGTGCATCTTTGACCGCTTGACATAAAAGGTTGTATCATCACAAGTTCTAACCAATAAAATTAAGTTGTCATCATCAAAACTACACCAAGATAGGTATGACTTGCTTAACTTTAATCACTTCTTGATTGAACCTACAAACACATAGTTCCACAAATATTATTGTAATTTATTAAAGAGGCTATCATTTCTTTTATAATATCATCAAAGAAATTTGTTGTTTGGTTCTTGAGATTAACCATCTAAAATATGTGTTTGGTTCTTGACATCAGTTGGTTAAAATTTATATTTGATTTATGAGCTCAACCTATTAAAATCTTTGTTTATCGTGGATATTAGCTTGTGAAAATCTCTCGTTTGGTTTGGAGATCAGTCGGCCAAAATAACATTGCACGCATCTTAAGCTTTTCTCCGGAATATACATCATCAACTTCAACGCCTCCATCCCACAAGAGTCGTAAATCATTAATTAATGGACTTAATTAACATTTATGTCATTACCAGGTTGTTGTGGTCCAGAAATCATCATACTTAACAGTATATACTTGCACTTCATGCACAACCAATGAGATAGGTTGTAAATAGTGAGAAGAACAGACCGCGAAGTATGATTAGTGTTCAGATTACCAAAGGGATTCATTTCATCGGTGGCAAGTGTATAACCAAGCTATCTGACATATACTGGAATATCAAATAACAATTATATAAGTTATCTGATAAACAAAACTTCACACCAAAATACTTGAAAGATAGTTATCAGGTGATGAAAATAGGGTACGTATCAAAACACCTTAAGCAAAGTAACTTGATACACTAGAGAAGGGGTACGGATAAACCAATTTCAAAAAATGTTAAATGGGATGATAAAATTAAATGATAAATTATTAATATATTTGATAAGGATAAAATTAAATATTTAAAAATTGTTAGGGTTGAAAGAGTATTAGTAAAAGATTTTCTTAATTCAAAAACAACAAATCAGTATACATAATATTCTCTAAGTAAAAATTTGTAAAATGGATAGAATGGACACGAATAATTATCCATTAAAATAAATAGATATAAGTGCGGATACAAATATCTTAATACTCATTTTGCCTGACACTTGTATAATATATGTTTATATTTTTTAAATTATATCACCATATAAAAAAAGTTTGTCTGTCTATTTAAAAAAATTAGATCACACTTAATATATTACACATTTTAATATAAGTGTTTGTTTATTTCATAATTCAATAATAAAATTTTTAAATTGATTAATAATTTTGTTAAAATTTTAAAATGATATAATATTTTATCAATTGATAGATTTGTTTTTATTAAAACGAAGGTAACATATACGAATTAGAATACTTAGTACTAATAAGGTACCAGTTTAGGTATACAAATTGGCGTCCAGTGGGTATGAACTTAGAAACAAGAGTAATGTTGTATCCTACTCTATATTATCCCTTCCTATAACTACTAATTTATAAATTGATTTAATGAATATTGGTTAAAGTCGATAAAATGCAGAAATTCACTTATTAAAATTAGAAATAATGTGAAATTTGAAATTTTTTCAATAACGAAAAAAGAAGACCATCCTTTTTCCATCACTTCTTAGTCCTAAAGGCACAACCTTCCTTCTAAAGCTGCATCCATAGAGGAATGAAAAGTACAATACTTTCTCAAGTTGATAATATCATTGTGAAAACTATTTTAGTTAACTAACTAAAACCAGAAATTTCCCATGAAAGTTGTAAAAAACAGTATATAAAAAGTTAACAAAAATAAACATAATTATGAATGAAAGTTGAAAGTAAAAACAAGTTTGGAATGTGAAACCCTAAAGATGCTATATAAATCAGACAAATATACTGACAAAATGCAGAAATTCTGAATACAATACTGTAACCAGTTTAAATCCAGAGAGAAGAAAGAAGACAAACACAAACACATATCAATGATTCAATAACTACAAAGTTATAAGCATCTTTCTGATTCATCAGAGAATTCTTAACAAATGTTAATATCAATTATTTTCTCATGCAAATATCTCAATTCACATATACAAAACTAAGAACAACCATCACCTTCCCGAGAAGATCAAAGTCTTGAGAAAAAGATTGAGAGATCGAGTTAACAGGAATGAAGCCTGGTCCGAGATCTCTGAGATCACAAACCTTTGAACTTCGTTTGAATTCACAGTGAGTTTGACAAAATTACGCTGGTATCAAAGAAGTTGAGTTAGTTACCTCGAGCCAAACAACATTCCTATCAACCACAATCTCTCTTTTCCATTCATTTCACAAAAAATCATAACCTATAGAATCATAAAGAATTATGTATACACACAAATATATATATGTATAAAACCTAACCTAAGGTTGATTCTTAACACGTGTGATCAACACTCTTCTTCGATCAACGGTCATTATTCTTTAGTACTTTGGCATCTTTTATCAATATTCTCTGTGAATACAGCCAACTTAACTAGGACATAAATTATGGAATTTAATACTATCATTCATTTAAATTAAATTATTTCTTATTTTGGAATATTATAACATGATATTCCTCGATCTTTCCTATTAAAACTTTTAGTGGAAGAATTTTTCTTTTCAAAAAGTATTATATTCTTTGCTTCATTTGAAAAGCTCATTTATCTAAAAGATTCTCAAGACAAAAAGTCTTCCTATTATTTAATCTTATTGATTGCTTTTCAATTTGCAGGTAGGTTTTTCTTCTTTGTAGATAAATACTAGTAATAAAGTTTTGTATAAAAGGGTAAATATGTAATAAAATAATTAAAGCATGGCATGTCCAGATCATAATTGATAAATAAGGTATATCTCAATGATATTAATTTGGTCAAATATATCCTTTAATCTTTATATTTTTAACAAATAACTTTATATTAAATAATAAATTAATTGATTTCAAAATCATAAAATATTTGCATCATTATTTATTTTTAAATGTAGTGTTTCTTTGTTGGGTGACAATTTTGTATTTCTTCATTCAATTATAAATTTGTTAAATTTAATTAATATATTTTTTTAAATATGAAATACAACTTGTCTTTGAGAATAGTAAGTTAATTGTAAGTTTGAGACTTATATTACTTACAAATGCAAAAAATTTAAGTATTAATAAGTGGAAGAATCGATACACATATCATTTCATGGTTTTGGATGAGTATGTATTGTATTTCTCATAAGGGTGTGATGTTTTTAATTCAATGTTGATGCCCCTACTCATGATTCAAAAAGAGGTGTCTCGTTGAAATCGAAATGCCTCCGAAGAGGTGTCAATGGCGGTACAAATGTATATGGACAAAAAAAATGTTTCCACTTAAAGGGAAGCATTGTAAACTCAATTTGTTGACAATTCCGGGAGATTCGGGAGTACCAATGAGATTAATACTCCAAGATCACAAGAGAGGGAGATGTCACATCTCAACCCAAAATCTTAAGGTGTTAGGTAAATTGGTCCTCTCTTTTATAAATCCAACATTCACTCATTCATAGATAATGTGGGACTTTAATCACTCACACTTACACCCAACATTCCCCCATATGTGTTAGTTTTCCACATCCTATAATATGATCCAACACCAAATTCAGCTTCCGTTCCTCCGCCAAGTCGAATCATGGCTTTGATATCAGTTGTTAGGAAGGAAAAAAACGCATAGAGAAAAAAGAGGAACACGATCAAAACACATGAACATATGTTGGAAATTTCAAAACCGGAGGAAAAGAATCATGACTGTTGTCAATATACAACTAGAAAATAACACTAAAAATTCTTACAACAAATAATATACTCTCAACTAACTCAGGTCTCAATACATTAACACATTCTAAAACAAATATTTAACTGCATCTCACAACACTCTAATACAAAAGTATAAGAGAACAAAGAAAGTCAAATATAACTTAAAGTGTTTTTACTGGTGCGTCTTTGAATGAAAAACTTGAATTTTATATATAGTATTGAGCTCTATCTTCCTTCATAAAACTAAGCAATATGGGACTTCAATGAACTTATATTTATATATATATATATATATATATATATATATATATATATATATATATATATATATATATATATATATATATATATATATATATATATATATATATATATATATTTATATATATAGCTTTTGACTCTCATTTCATTCATAAAATTAAGTGACAGGTATATTTTCAACCAACTCCAACATACTTAGAGGGGTGTTGAGAATAATAAGTCAAATGTGACTTTGAGTCCTACATTAGTTATAAATGTGGATACTTGAGAGTTTATAAGCGATAGAACTCACGCATCTATCATCATAAGATTTTAGATGAGTATGTAGAGTGTCTCATAAAGGTGTGTTGTTCTTGACTCAATGTTAATGCTCCTCCTCATGAGCTAACACTTTCAAAATAATTTTTTAAATTTCTCACTCTTTCTTTCTTTTATGAGAAATGCGAAGGAGTGTCCCTAAGATATTGGTTAAGAGATTAAAAAGGTAAGTTAAACATTTTTAAGGGATTAAAAACACAATTTTTTTCTAAAAAATGTGTATTTAATACACTGAAAAATAAAAATAATTAACTTTTTTTAAAGAGTATTGTGTGTACTCAATGCACGGGACATAAAAAAAAAATTTATTTGAAATTCTTACCAGTATCCTAGGGGCATTGGTTAGCATGACACTTCTTTAATTATTATTGTTTTTAATATTTAGAATTTCAATTTAAATAATAAATTTACTAATTTAAAAATTATGAATTTATGTTTTTTAATTATTTTAATATATATATATATATATATATATATATATATATATATATATATATATATATATATATATATATATATATATATATATATATATATATATTTATTTATTTATTTATTTATTTGTTTCTGATATGTATAATATTTGCATTTGATCATGATATGTATAATATTATTTGATCATAATAGATTGAAATATGGAAAGAATAGATTCAAAGTAATATAATTTATTTTAAAAATATATTTATATCATTTGTTCAGATAATTATATTATACTAGTTTTTTTAATTAAAAAATCATTAAGTTGTTAGTAGAAAAAACATAGTAAGAACTAATATTTCAGTAAATATTTATATTCTTAAAACATATAACCATTTGAATTATAAATTTTAAAAAATGTTTCATACAGTGAAAATGAATATATCTTGTTTATTAAGATATTTACACTAGAATTTTTCAAGTAAAAATAGAATGGAAAACAAAATGAATGAATGAGTACACAAGATTGCATTGCATTTACATTGAATTGTGCATCACGAGATCGAATTGAATGCGGTGCAGTGAGTGTAGTGTAGGTACTGTCAGTGTCAACCTGCATCTCAAGAGGGGGCCGGTGAACCAAAACAAGATCCACGTAAACTCTCTCATGACGTGGCACGTTTTTATTGGTTGGAACGTGAAACTGTCAGCATGAATGTGGTCAAGGAAATTATATGTTAATGATGATAAATAAATGGGTCACACCTACACTCAATCACACTCCACACACATTCTGAATACCAAGGACATAACTACAACAACACAGGCCACCCTTTATTTCAGTTTTCAATTTTCACAATCTTGGATTAACCATTTTTCAAATTTAAATTTTCCTTTCACAAGTCATTGTTTGGCAAACTTGTCTCACTATTACATCGCGACTATTTATCCTGACATTACACATTGATTTCATCTCCAAACTTTAATCATTCAAATATCAATCACTCTCATCATTCTGATACCACATATCGATTTCATCTTCAAACTTTGATCATTCAAATATCAATCAACCATCATCATTTCTCAATATGTCTGACTATTATTTATATCAACATCAACCTTAAGATAAAAATTAATTCTTTTTATTATGTGGTGCACCAATTATAATTTATATTTTTATATTTTATTTACGAAATTATTTTTAATTTATATTTTATAATATTTAGTACTTCTTATTATATTTTAAATATTCTAAACAATAATATTTAAAAATTAAATTTTAAACAAAAATTAATTTTTTTTAATTAAATATTATTTATTAAAATTTTATTAATTAAAATATTAAAAACAAAATAAAAACATTTTAAAAAGTAATAAAATGGAAAAACAAAAAAAATAGTTATACAAAAATAATTTTTAGAATTAAATATTATTTAATATTATTTTATTAATTAAAATATTAAAAAACAAAAAATACATCATTTTAGAAAATCAAAAAATAAAAAAAAAATAAAAGGTTCTCCATCCAGGATGACAGACCCCTTATGCATATGGATCATCTAAGAACACTATAAAATGACATTATGGGACATTTTTTCAAATAGTGGCATTTTGGGGCTTACTTTTTAAATTTGTGGCAATTTAGTCAAAAACTCTTCAAAGTCATCATTTGGTAGTATATGTTTGATTTTTATTTTGGAAGGAACGAAACCAATTTTAAAATGTAAAATTAATTTTGATATGTTTAGTTTATTAATAATAAAAGTGATTATACTTATAAATAGGATTTTGTTAACGAGTGTCTTTTAGGCACTCTTTAAGGATTCTATATTAAGAAATTATCTTTTAAAATATATCTTGAGGGCACTCGTTAACATTTTCCTTATAAATATGATGTGCAGCTTTTTAACTATTAGAATTTGTAGCTTTTGATTGTATTGGTTTCTTTACTCAAAAGGAATATTGATTTGTTCATCTTGGTGCCCTCAAAGAAAATGCAAGGTTAGCGAGGAAAAGAGAGTGGTTGTTGATGAAGAAGTAAAGAAGTGAAGAAGCTAACAAGCGTCGTTTTTATAACAGATGTGAAATACCCATCTTGGTTGGCTAATGCAGTCCTGGTAAGGAATGCGTCAAAAATTGCACATGTGTGTCGAATTCGTTGACCTTGATAATATATGTCCAAAAGATCTATATCCCTTACCCAACATAGATTGCCTAATTGACGGATATTTAGGCTACAAAACTATAAATTTCATGGACGCATATTTCGGATACAACTAGATTAAGATGGAACATGTGGACGCAAGGCTGTCTTGAATAATTTGGAGGCCCTGTTCTAATAAAATTATATTTTTTATAAAAAAATATAAAAAGTATTTTAAAAATTATTATTTATTTAAATTATAAATAATGTAAAAAGTTAATTATTATTCTCTCTTTTTTTTAATAAAATGTAACTTTATGAATAATTTTATAATTTAATTTTTATATAAAATTAATTATATTTTTAAGTTACATCAAATAGTAAAAATGAGGTATAATTTATAACTAAGAGAATGTTTCCTAACTAATCGGTATTAGATTATTTATTTAATCAATTTTAATTATTTAAGTATATTAACTTGTTATTATTTCTTTAGTGGCTAAAGAAAATCAGAATTATATCTCCTAGAGAAATGCATCATAGGACGTGTCAAGAGCTTTAAAAATGCAAAATGCATTTCACATTACACTCCTTTAACTCCTGATGCAAATTTATTATCTACTGTGACTGCTCTTTTTTAATCAACATTTGCATCAATATCTAATAATTCAACTTTGATTGCATACCATTAATTGGAGGGCCTATGCAAAGCAAACCATTAGTTGGAGGTCTTGTGCAAAGGCACTGCTTGCACAGCCCCTTCACTGGCCCTGCTTGGACGCACCCAAGACAATATTTATGTTCAATCATACATTACTACGAAAAACTCTTCTCATAACGGTTGGTAAAGAGATATCATTACGGTTGACCAACCATTGTGAGGTTGGTGTGATTATAAGTGTTTAGTTTACAACAATTGTTTATAGCTCGTTGTAGTAATCATGATAGTGTGTTACATATAACAACAGTTGTTATAAACAACCATTGTTAAATAATTTATAGGTTTTGGGTTTAATACCCAACAACGCCATTTTTGGAGTTTATTATTTTGGATAGCGTTCTACTTATAACAACGGTTTTACTAAACAACCGTTGTGAAATTTTTGTATTTTTTTTAATTTTATTTTACATAATTCTCAGGTTACATTTCAGACCAGAAACAACAACAAACCCATTTGTGAATTGAATTAGACAAAAAATTGTATTAACTCAAAGAAAATTTTCATTAAGAACCAAAAATTGCATATTACATCAAAACCAAAATAACATAAAAACAACCTACAATTTATACATCATTACATCAAATAATAATATCTTGGTGTCTTGTCACTTGGTGTATTGACTTTAAACTCCTATAATTTCAAACAATAATACTTATTAGTAAATAACCTTAGAAATTATAAATTATAACCAATTATGAATTAAGAATATAAAATATATACTTGTTAATTTTTCCATATGTCTTCCTGATGTTTGTTACGAATATTATGCACATCATCTCTATCAACGTCTTCATATGAAGTAGGCATTTGTGTTGCGTAAGAAGGAGTGGAAGGAATATCAAAATTTTCATCACTATGAGGAATGTATTTTCGTTGGAGAACAATTGATCATCAAAAGTAGTAAAAAGTTATCCAACTACAGAGAGTAATGGTTTAAGTACTGAATTTTATCCTATCGATGTATATCTAGAAGAATTAATAATTTGAGTTTCGATAAAAGTAGATTAAATAAAAAACATTTATATTAAATATTAAAAATGAGGTATAATTTATAACTATGAGAATGTTTCCTAACTAATCGGTATTAGACTTTTATTTAATCAATTTTAATTATTTAAGTATATTAACTTGTTATTATTTCTTTAGTGGCTAAAGAAAATAAAAATTATATCTCCTAGAGAAATGCATCAGAGGACGTTTCAAGAGCTTCAAAAATGCAAAATGTATTTCACATTACACTCTTTTAACTCCTTATGCAAATTTATTATCTACTGTGACTGCTCTTTTTTAATCAACATTTGCATCAATATCTAATAATTCAACGTTGATTGCATACCATTAATTGGAGGCCCTATGCAAAGCAGACCATTAGTTGGAGGCCTTGTGCAAAGGCACTACTTGTACAGCCCCTTCATCGGCCCTGCTTGGACGCACCCAAGACAATATTTATGTCCAATCATGCACTACTACGAAAAACTCCTCTTATAACGGTTGGTAAAGAGTGTGGAATCAAGATTTGCAACCTCAACTTATGTTTTGATGAAGACAAACCACATTGCAAGAAGGCAAAAATGCTAGATCAATTTCAAAGCAACGTGAGCAAAAAAAATGAATGACAGCTTTATATGAAGATCATAAACATTTGAAGGTATAATGGAACTTTCTATCAAATATTTAAGTTCTAGTTGCTCATTTTGAAAAACTATTTTTGCATTGCATGATCATACTTTCTCTCATCTTGAAAATCAAATTTTTACAAGTTTTTATGAGTGCAATCGATTGCACCATTGACAACAATCGATTGCATCCTGGAAAAATGTTTAAGATTCGCTTCTAACTCTTAGTGCAATCGATTGCACACTAACAGCAATCGATTGATCCTGTGTAAAATTCAAATTTTTTAGATGTTTTGTGTGTGTGCAATCGATTGCACATTTACTGCAATCGATTGCTCACTGAACGAACCTGAAAAATCATTTTGAAAAATGGCACATCTTCATTCTAAACCTTCATAACTTTTCTCCAATGAACCATGGCAATTGTTCATGATTTTTTGTGGAGAAATTCATGTCTTTTCAGAGGGGTGCTTAAGATCTATATATACTTTAACTTTCATATTTTATAATTACCTTTTTCAAAAATCTTTACAAAACTTTCTTAATCCACATTTTGATCATATCATATTTCACAAAGAATTTTATGCATACTTTCATAATTTTTGAACAAAATATTATGAGAAACAAGTCTTGAATATTTGTGGATTTACCATTGAGAGAGAAGATCAATTGAAGATTGATAACATTGTTGTACAACAATCAAACACATTGTAAAATTACCAATTATATTTTGTTATTACCTTGCTTTCAGAATTGTTGAAAGTAAGTGTATGCATTGAAGGGGATTGTTCTTCTTGCACTTTAGTTTACCTATAGGTTAGATATTAAGCATCACTGATTATGTGAATAGGTTGTACGATCATTCTGACTATAGTGAAATCTCTTTCGATTGAAAGGGGACTGGATGTACCTTCGGATTATGGAGGGAACCAGGATAATCTTTTGTATCTTTTACTTTTAGCACTTTACTTTTTCAAGCATTTAAGATCATTCAAGAAAGTAAAATCAACAATCGTCAAAAATACTCGAAGAATTTTTCAACACCTAATTCACCCCCCTCTTAGGCGTATCTCTGAGTTTCAATTGGCATCAGAGCGGGTTTTCGGTAACCTATTTCTAATCGATTCAGAATGGCTTCCGTAGCCAACAAAAGCGTATTTAAAGATGGTGGTAGTAGTGTCGCTCCCGGGATTTTCATCCTAGTACAAACGCGAAAGTGGCGCGGAAAAGGTAGAGTCGCCAGCCAGACATTTTTATCCCGAATGAATGGGAAAGGTAATGTTGCACAAACCTGAGGAAGAAGGAAAGGACAAGGCCTTGCGAACCAAAGATCTGAGTTCGGGAGTCGGTTACGAATTGAGAAGGTATTAGCACCCCAATCCGTCCGTCGTACCCGACGGAATCCACGCTTGCAAAAGAAACTATTCCAAAGGGTGAAGGTATGAAAGCTGCAGCAAAAGAAATGAGAATGAACTGGAAAAAGAACTGAATAAGAAAAGAAAAGGAAAAATGTAGGGAAAATAAAGATTGTGCTCGAACGGGCCCTACCCCGCTGCCTACGTACCTCATCAGGATAATGAGGATCAAAGACGTCGTAGTTCCTCTAACTAGGGGTAACAAGGAAATTGCTTGGGAATTAAGCTTGAACTGCCTATGTCATTGCTCAGGTGTTGCAGACTCAGACGACGAGTGCGTAACCGTCTTGCAAGGTGACAAGTAGGAGCAAGTTCGCGTACGGAGCGAATGAGGTGAGAAAAGAATTCCCGAAGGAAAGACGCTTGTTGTCTGCTTGGTGTTTTTTAGAAGTTTTTATGAATGAAAGTTTGCATAGGTAAGTGTACCTAAGTCTTACTCAATGGGATGTGTACATCTCACATCATCCCGAAATGGAATGCGCAAGAGGCACACCTATCTATGGAGGAAATCCCCAAAGCTAGTCCCACAAGTGAAGGCTCAAGCACACTAACCTATTATCATTATTAAGTGGTTTTGTGGTTTTTTGGTTAAGAAGTGTTTTTTGGCTTTTCTTTGTGAGGTACTCATGCTAAGACCTATCCACCACGAGTGATGACTCACACCTCGCCCCGAAATGGAACGCATGTGAGCATCTCATAGAAAAGTCTCACGTCACATGAAAGTACTCAACCTTTATTAAGTGAATTAGAATTAAGTTTGAAGATGAGAAGAGAGAGAGCACCAAAGGATCTCAAAGGAAAAATTCTAAAGGGGACTAAAGCAATCCTAAGTGTTAGCATGCATGGATATCCTAAGGGTTAATGAGGTTTCTATCCTAATGAATAAGGAAGAAGAAGATAGAAGAAGGGATGAGAAAGGCCTAGGCCCAACAAAAGAGGGTTAGTTCACATAAACATAAAAGGAAGAGATAAGAATTAGAGATGTGGAACTCAATTCCCACATCTCACACTTACCATAGCCCCTGCAAGGTTAGTATGCACAAGTGAAACAAAAATGAGCAAATTAACATGACATCATCCAACAATCAGAAGTGAAATGAAATGAACAAATGCCTAATGCCAATTCAACTCAAAGAAATGAAGATGAGAGCCTTATGATTTAAAATGAGGCAACACGAATACATATGGAAACAAATGCGCACTTATGAAAGATGTAATGCAAAACACACAAAATAAACACACCAAACTCAAAACCAGAATCAAAATGATATGAAGAATGGCTTAGGAGGCCATCAAGATGAAGAGAGAGGTCACACAATACCAAACAATATCAAAATAGAAGTAACGGAATCAAAAGATGGAGTTTACACATTTAAAGAAACAAATGACTTGAATAAGAAGCAAACTCAAAAATTCAGAAGAAACAAGACCTACCCTAGGACCATGAAGGTATCCAAACCCCAAAGGAATCCCAAATGAGAAGAAGAAGTTGACACAAGTGCCCTTCTAAGCCTATAAGAGATCTCATGAACCAAACGAGGCAAAATGGGACAAGGTGAGAACAAAAATCCACAAATAATCAACCAGCCATCTAAAAAATCTACAACTGAAACCAAATGATCTTCACACATATTATATCATCTTGTCAAAAGGATTTGCAAAAATTCATAAAGGAACTAGGTCAAATGGAGGTACGAACACAAGTTAGGACAAAAAACTTACATCACAAGATACCAGACCAAACCTCAAGAAATAATTTCCTAAAAATTCAGATAAAAATCACATGAAAACCAAAAGATTTCAGGAACACAATGCAAAAAGAATGGGATCAAAAATCCAAATATTGAAAGCTATAGAAAATAAACAAGACAGACTGGTCAAGAAATGAAGCAAAAGAAGCTATGCACCTTGGTGAATTATTTCTGGCACGTGGACCAATGGAAAAAATAAGATAAAAATGTGATAAAAAACTAGAAACATAAAGAAAAGTCCATGATTTATTTGAGAATTTTTAGATGATTTATGGTATTTTAAAATAAATGAAACTAAATTGAATGATAAAGGAAATAAAATGGAAAGAAAATAAAAAGGGAATTGGAAGAGGTGTGAGAAGTGAATGTATTAAGCTGAATTCGGATTGGGCTGTTACTAGTGAGGTGCGAATAGCCCGCCCTGAAGGCCCACGCGAATTTCCAACTAAAAACCAAAAAAACTGATTTAAAATTTATATGCCAAGTCTATTTTATTTAACTGAAAAAAGAAAAAACAACATAACAA
Organism: Lathyrus aphaca; assembly: GCA_963966055.1. Classification (NCBI taxonomy): domain Eukaryota; kingdom Viridiplantae; phylum Streptophyta; class Magnoliopsida; order Fabales; family Fabaceae; genus Lathyrus; species Lathyrus aphaca. The sequence goes on from OZ014519.1 coordinate 9,894,886, forward strand.
TGCAACTCCATATCAATCGGTCACCTCTCATTTAAGTGAAGGAGAAAATAAAATAAGAAAAATAATCAAAAGAAAAACTCTCGGACCAACCGCGTGATGACACGTGGTCATCCCCCTCCCATGCTCATGCAGAACGCGAACAAGAACCAGGAGAGTGCAGCCATGGCCAACGAAACAACACAATCTCACCAACTTCAAGCTAGCATAACTCCACCAAAACTTAATGAAAATCAAAAGTGTAAAAAGCGAAAATGATCTACGAAACGAAAGCTACACGAATAGTACAAAAAGAAATTGAAATCATGACTTAATCACAGAGAAAGATGGCGGTGAAGGTAGCGCCGGATCATGCTTTCCGATCGCCGTTACGAAAATTTCCAGAATCAAAAATCGAGAACATCAAAACAAACCTCTAGCAACATACAACATGAATCTAACAACATTTTCCACTAAAACAGCATATATACAAGAAAACGAGTACAACCAGATCTAAGTTAAAATAGAAGCATCAAGATCTACAATTCTATCCATTATAAATGCTTCACATTTTGGCAACACTGAGTCAAAATGAATAGCACCAAAGCGAAAAACAAAGCTATTAATACGTGATGATCGAACCTGGAAAATGATTGCAATGATGATTCGGAGAAAAACCAGAGAGTTTCGGATATCCTTGAATGTGAACCTGGCCAAATAAAGGCTTTAAGATGATGATAATGCTGAGAGAATGATGAATGGAGTGAGTGGAACCGTGTAGTCTAGATCTGAAACTGGTGCTTGATGTGAGAAGTTGAGCGAACAAAACAGAGAGAGAGAGAGAGTCTTCCTTTTTCTTTTTTCTCTATGCGCTATGAAGGATGTGTGTGTTATGAGGAAGAGTGTGTGTGAGGTGAGTTTTATGTGAGGATGAGTCTAATGTGAGAGTGAGTGTAATGTGAGCAAGAAAAACGTGAGAGTGTGAGGAGAGGTAGGTGTTGCGTGAGGTGAGTCTTATGTGAGGGAAAGGAAAAAAAAGAATGTGAAAATGAGTGGCCTGGAAAAACGTGAGAGGATGAGGTGAAGGAAAGAAAAGGAGAAAAACGTAAAAATGAGTAGGGTGAAAAAAACGTGTGAGGGAGTGGGAAGGAAAAAATGCATGGCACGTGAGGGGTGATGGCTGGGAGTGTACTGATCATGCCTTTCAACACTTTATACCATCTCTTTGTACTACCTTCCCTTTTCTTCCTTCACAAAAATCACTAAAACCAACAAAAACCAACATGCACCATATGCCATTGGGTCACGTGAAAAAAAAAACAAAGTCTTATTAAAGCAAGTGTGTAGTGACATAAAATAAATGTGACACAAAATATTATAAAAGAAGGACCAATCACAAAATAACACATGTGCACCAAAAAAACTAAGAATGCAACAAACATCAAAAATTCACATATTGAGTTCTGCAAATGCTATGAAGGCGTTCTGCAACTTTTCGGAAAGGGAAAATCGTACTCTACAACTTTCGTGTTCACCAGAAAATAATTCGGAGCCTTTTCGCACATGAAATAATAGCCTGAAGTTTAGGATCGAAAAATTTCTAAAAAATAGAAATTTCCAAATTTGATAACCTTTTACATACTTCCGACTTTTGACATTTAAGCTCAAATGAAATACTCCCTGCCATATTATGACCTCAAAGAAAATGGTAACCCTGACCAAAACTTCTGAAATTGTCATGCTGACTTTTCTGACTGTGCAGTTGACTTTCTTGCTTCACCTTCAAGAAACTGAAGAATTCTCTGACCTCCACACTGAATTTTCTCACAAAAATCAACACCTAGGATCCTCTTGACATATAGAAAACTTTGCCCAAATTAAATGGCCAAAGTTGTGAGGTTATGGTGCTTGCATCTCAAGACCCTAATTCGGGTGCTTTGCATAGGAGCTTTGCCTTGTCCTGAGATCTCTGACGATCATGCAATCTTCTGAACTTTTGCCAAGGGACTTGATCTTGTAAATGGCGTGTAGACTCGCCCTAGAACTTGTACAAACTCATTGGGACCCTTGTCAAGACTTGAAACGCTTCAAAGAACTCCACAGATGACCATATACTCGATGCTAGGACACGAGGGATATTATGATTCATATTTCCATGATATGATGCTGAGGAAATGATATGCTAAGGAAATGATATGAATATGATGAATATGATGAATATGATGTGATATGATGCTTAAAAAGAAGAGGGCAAATTTGGGGTGTTACAGCTGCCCCTATTCAATCACCAGTTAATCTGAAAAGGACGATAGTACGGGCTATCGACCATTCAAGATGAACTGTGGTTGAATACCAAGAAGACCAAAAATTTGCACTCTGACGAAGAATGCAACGCTGGGAAATAAACCCAACCAGATGACACTCTGGGGACTGTAGGGAAGAAAGAAGCAGACGAGCTTCTTCCAAGCTGAAACTGATATCTGGAATAAGAACAAGTTGACATACGAGTCTTCAAACAATCCTGTGACGCCAGGAGTTGGACAGACGAGTCCTCCACACATGAGACAGACGAGTCTCATTCGGATTTACCTGTTACGCCAGGACCGGCAATGCATTTAAGTCTGCGGGATAGACATGCAATCAAGGTAGACGAACCTTCTTCATATATTATCCGCGGATATATGGTACAAGACAGACGAGTCTTCTTAGCAAACCTGTTACGCCAGGTGCAGCAACAATAATAATTGGTGCCTGAGACAGACGAGCCTCCTTCGGATTTACCTGTTACGCCAGGACCGGTAACCATTTTGACATTAATTCCCACTGTCAGGATTCAAAACCTCTTCAATACAAACGAGTATTGGATGATCATCAAGATAACACAGGCGAGTGCCATAAGTCAATGATACAGACGAGTATCAGACGATGATCTAAGAAACACAGACGAGCGCTTCAAGCAATGATACAGACGAGTATCAGCCACTGGTACAGACGAATACCAAAAATTCAAACACAGACGAGCATTTGAAGTAGCAATACAGAAATACCAGGGTAAACAACAAATCCTCACATACAGATGTAAGCTAGCACAGACGAGTGATGGGGATGATACAGACAAGTATCCAAGCAAAGCAGACGAGCTTCAGAACACAGACGACTTCTGGGGAATAAAAGCAGACAAGCTTCAAACAAACACAGACGAGTGCTGGACAGTTGCAGACGAGCAACAGCAGAGAATACGTATCAAGGCACAGACGAGTATAGAAAAAGATCCAAAACCAAACACAGACGAGTGTTGGGAGGTTGCAGACGAGCAACAACAAATATCATATCCGAACACAGACGAGTGTCGAGGAGTTGTGGACGAGCAACAACAACTATCATAACCAAACACAGACGAGTGTTGGAAAATTGCAGACGAGCAATATCAAGGTAATCATCAACCACTGCTGGGGAAACACACGAGCAATACTAAAGGGCTAACACAGATGAGTGTTGAAAGATGCAGACAAGCGACAATAAAGCAGTAATATCAATGCTGGGGAAAACTCTGCTTAGGGATAACACAGACGAGTGTCGAGGAGTTGCAGACGAGCAACAAACGAATGCCTGATTGGCCACAAGAGTTACAACTCTGCAGGGGAAGATAAGTTAAGAGGTATGGATACCCACTCTGACTGTATCATCAAAAATACCCAAAAGTATAGCAACTTTGCTGGGGAATATTTCACTGACTGAGGTGAAAATCAAATGTGAACTCTGTGGGGACAGGATCATCTTCAGACTTGGATGGGGAAGCTGCTTGGACAATACTCTGGCTGGGGAGAGCATATGCTGATTCAAGACTCTGAGGGGACTCTTGCTGAGAATAGAATACTAATAATTCCACCTCTGGTGATGTCAGGCGTTCAGATACCTGCTGGGCATACTCCGCTGGGGAGACATGCACTGCTACTTCACTGGGGAAGAAGAACCTGCTTGGGCTACTGCCAAGGCTTGGTTGGAGGAAATCTCTGCTGGAAAGGTCAGTCTTTCAGATACCTGCTGGGAGAAATCTCTGCTTGGGGAGATACTCTACTGGGGAAGAGTAAATTGCTTGAGAGAATGTGACGCCATCCTGCAACCTGCAACAACAGAAAACACATGTGTGCCCCGGGGATTTGCGTGGAATGATTTGTTCATCCATCGTCACCCGACACTCAAAGAGGGTTACAGTTTCCCTGCATGTCAGTTTTCTTTTCAAAATTATCACCATGTTTAGATGCAATGCTATTTTTGCCAAAAATTCAGGACATTTTGCAAACAAAAATAAACACACACAGCTTTTTGACTGAATATTATTTTTATTGAATGGCCTCTGAATAGGCAAAGATTTTACAACAGGAAGCAACCACCTGGAAAGAGGTAGCCACTATAAAAATTGAGAAAAATAAACTATCTTAATGGCAATGTACACGACATTCCAAGGAGTTCCATTTCTGCTATGACCTGCATGTCTTCGAGACTCTCCATTCTGCTTCGGCTTTCTGAGAGGACGAGGGGACTTTTTTCTATCCTTCTGATATTGTCAAGTTGTACGAAACGATGATGTGGTTCAGATAACTCGGATCGCAGTTGTTCGCTTATTCCCTTGTTTTGCGTGGATCGCCCTTTCGGGTTTTCAATCCACCGGGATACCCTTTTTTGCCTGAGTTGTCCAATGCGGCTTTTCAACTCAGCGGGTGTACATTATATTTATTTATTTCCCTAACTTTTGCCCGAGCTTTTTATTCTGTTTTTAGCTCGCTGGGATGCCCCTTTTTTTTGCCTGGACTATAATTCTGTTTTTATGTCCAGCGGGTCTCTTTATGCGAAGTATTTTTTAACTGCGTCCGAGTTAACAGGGGATGGGAAGTCATCTCCATCCATAGTGGTGAGCATCAGTGCTCCTCTTGAGAAGACTTTCTTCACTATGAATGGTCCTTCGTAGTTTGGGGTCCACTTGCCCCTGTTATCTGAACCTGGAGGAACAATCCTCTTCAACACAAGCTCTCCCACTCGATACTCTCGAGTACGTACTCGTTGATCGAATGCCCGCTTCATTCTCCTCTGATAAAGCTGACCATGACAGATAGCCGTTAATCTCTTTTCCTCAATTAGACACAGCTGATTGTAACGAGCACGCACCCATTCAGCCTCATCCATCTTGACATCCATCATCACGCGCAGTGAAGGAATCTCTACTTCAACAGGCAGGACTGCTTCCATGCCATACACCAGAGAGAAGGGAGTTGCCCCTGTTGACGTCCTGACCGACGTCCGGTACCCATGCAAAGAAAATGGTAACATCTCATGCCAATCTTTGTAGGTGACAACCATCTTCTGCACAATCTTCTTGATATTCTTGTTAGTTGCCTCTACCGCACCATTCATCTTTGGTCGGTAAGGAGAAGAATTGTGATGCTGTATTTTGAAGTCCCGACACAAATCTGCCATCATCTTGTTGTTGAGATTAGAACCATTGTCAGTAATGATCCTTTCGGGCACTCCATATCTGCATATGATATCTCTTTTCAGAAATCATGCCACCACTTGACGAGTGACATTGGCATAAGACGCTGCTTCTACCCACTTGGTAAAGTAATCAATCGCGACCAGGATGAAGCGATGACCATTCGAAGCAGTTGGCTCGATCTTCCTGATCATGTCAATGCCCCACATAGAGAAAGGCCAAGGAGATGACATTACGTTGAGTGGGTTAGGAGGAACATGCACTTTATCTGCATATATTTGGCACTTGTGGCACTTACGAGCGAATGAACAACAGTCTGCATCCATTGTCATCCAGTAATACCCTGATCTCAGCAGTTTCTTTGCCATAGCATGCCCTCCTGCATGGGTGCCAAAAGATCCTTCGTGGACTTCTTGCATCAACAGGCTTGCTTCGTGTTTATCCACGCATCTGAGCAAGACCATATCGAAGTTTCTCTTGTACAAAACCCCGTCTGTGTTCAAGAAGAAACTAGCAGCAAGTCGTCTCAAGGTCTTTTTGTCGTTGGAAGATGCCCCAGTTGGGTATTCTTGCTTTTCCAGGAATAACTTGATATCAAAACACCAAGGTTTCTCGTCAGACACGGCGTCTACAGAGAAGACATAAGCTGGAGAGTCAAGCCGGATATGTCAATTCTGGGCACAAAATTCCAACACAGGACTTTAATCGACGAAGAGAGAGTGGCAAGAGCATCGGCAAACTGATTTTCGTCACGTGGTATGTATTTGAGCTCAACTGTCGTGAAGAACGTCAACAGTTTCCTAGCATAATCCCTGTATGGAACTAGATGCTCTTGATGCGTATACCACTTGCCGGTAATTTGGTTAATGACGAGGGCTGAATCTCCGAATATATCGAGGTTCTTAATCCGAAGATCAATTTCCTCCTCTATTCCCATTATACATGCCTCGTATTCCGCTTCATTGTTGGTGCAGCCAAAAGTAATTCTGGCAGCGAAGGGTAAGTGGACACCTTTAGGAGTAATGAGTACGGCACCAACTCCACGACCATTGATATTGACGGCCCCATCAAACATCAACTTCCATTTGGATTCAGGGTCAGGCCCCTCCTCCGGAAGTGGTTCCTCATAATCGTTTGTCTTGAGGTACATGATGTCCTCATTAGGGAAATCAAATTTCATCGGCTGATAGTCATCCTCAAGAGGTTGCTGCGCAAGGTAATCTGACAATACACTTCCTTTGATGGCTTTCTGAGAAGTGTACTAGATGTCGTATTCAGTTAAAATCATCTGCCATCTAGCAACCCTTCCGGTCAATGCTGGTTTCTCAAAGATGTACTTGACAGGATCCATCTTGGAAATGAGAAGTGTGGTATGAGTCAACATATACTGCCTCAGTCGGCGAGCAGCCCATACCAAAGCGCAGCACGTTTTCTCGAGCAGTGAGTATCGGGATTCACAGTCGGTAAACTTTTTGCTAAGGTAATAAATGGCGTACTCTTTTCGACCAGACTCGTCATGTTGGCCGAGCACACACCCCATTGACCCTTCTAGCACGGTCAAGTACATGATTAACGGTCTTCCCTCCACTGGAGGCATTAGAATGGGAGGTTCCTGTAAATATTCCTTTATTTTGTCGAAAGCTCTCTGGCAATCATCGTTCCACCTGACCGTTTGCTCTTTTCTTAGCAGTTTGAATATCGGTTCGCACGTGGCAGTTAGGTGAGATATGAACCGAGAAATGTAGTTCAACCTCCCTAAAAACCCGCGCACTTCCTTTTCTGTCCTCGGTGCAGGCATATCTTGAATAGCTTTCACTTTAGCAGGATCTACCTCAATTCCTCTTTGACTTACAATGAAACCCAGCAATTTTCCGGAACGCACTCCGAAAGTGCACTTGTTCGGATTCAACCTCAGCTTGTACTTGATCAGTCTATCAAATAACTTCTTCAGGTTAACCAAATGCTCCTCTTCGTCTCTAGACTTTGCAATCATGTCGTCCACATAACATTCGATTTCCTTGTGGATCATGTCATGGAACAATGTGACTATCGCCCGTTGATAAGTTGCCCCGGCGTTCTTCAAACCGAAGGGCATGACCTTATAGCAGAATGTTCCCCACGGGGTAATGAACGTTGTCTTCTCCATGTCTTCCGACGCCATTTTTATCTGATTATAACCGGAGAATCCATCTGTAAACACCCCAAATTTTCCCTCACCCATTCACACCATGGCTTATGATCATTTCATATGCATAAACACCATCATAAGATCTCACATCCCATTTTTTGATTCACTGCATAGATTCAAAGTTATCTGCACCTAGGGTTTGTGATCTGAGCAATCCAAGAGCTTCTTGAGCCACTCCAAAGGTCATCAATCACTTTAAAGGGGTCCATGTGTGCTCAAGTATCATATTGTCTCCTCTCAAAGTCAAGAATGCCAAAGAATCACAAGAACTGGGATTTGTATGGAAGCAGAGCCAGGTTTGACTGCACAGATGACCTAGAATTAGGGTTTTGGTTGCAGAGGCCATAACCCCAATTTTTTGGTCATTCTTGTTTCTATTGGTCTCTATATGGTATAGGGAGTATGCATATCAATTTTCATGAAGAAATTCCATGGGGAAGTCATCTGATCAAGAGTTGACTTTTCAAGCAAGTCAGTGAAAAATCAGGGCATCTGAGGCCCCCAATGACCCAACCAAAGGGTGTTCTTCATCATTTTGATTGTGTATGATCTTTATTTGATCATAGAAGAGGTTGGAAGTTCACAAAATTGAAGAATTTGAAGCTTTTGCAAAGTTGACTTTTTGGGCAAGTTTGACTTTTAATGAAAATGTCATTTTATGCAACTTTTTTCAACCCTTACTTTTTGATTCAAGAAAGCTTCAAATGGAAAAACTTTGGTCATGAAAGTTGTAGAATAGATCTTTCCCTTTTCAAAAAGTACAAGAACATGACCTAATTCATTTTGGATCAAAAGTTATGGCTCATCAAAGTTGGCAAAAATCACTAAAATTCAAGGTATGCACCAAATGGGAAACTTGCAAAATCTTGTACCAAGGCAATTTGTGACTTCTAATTGATGTCAAACCATTACACAAGCATCACACAAGTCCTAAAAATCAGAATGGGCCAAGGGATCACATGATTTATGGCCTATGGAGCAAGTTTCTTTCATGAAAACCAAAAGCAAGCCAAGTTGCAAAAACTCATGATAGCATTCCATCCACTTGCTAGCTACTTTGCTGATCAACCCTAGCCTTTTCCCTCACCATGCTGCGCAGCACACATCCCTTGTACTTGGCTAGAACATGACCCATGCTTCTCTTAAACAAAAGTTGACAAATTGCAAAAGCAACCATACCTATCACAAAAGGACATGTCACATCCTCTGACCAATGAGCATTGTTTATACAAATCAATTGCAAGCCAAACATAACAATACACAAGCCTGAAACCAGCCATAGCACCAGATTCTCATTCACACTCCATTGAGCAAAAGCATTCGAAATTCACTCTACAGGCCACAAACACTCAAACAAACTTCACAAACCTTCTCACCATGCTTCACTGAACCAAAACCAACCATCAAAGCAGCCTGAAACTCAAAGAAACAGAAATACGATTCTCACCTGAGCTTGAACAGAACTTGTTCAAACTTCCAAACCAACCAACACAAACTCTTTCTAAGCATCAAGGCTTCATCAGGGAGGTCACAGGAGTGGGTTTGCACAAGAGAGGAGGTCAGAAAGTGCCAGACTGAAAAGCTTCAAACTCAGGTAGCTTCATGAACATTTTTTCCAGAAATGGATTTTTAAGTTCCTAAGTTGTTCTCCATGATTCACTGATCACTCTGATGTCTTTGGTTTTGAAAATGGTTGAGAGATGAGAGTTTAATCTTTGTCTGAAATTTTTGCCCTAGAAAATGCTTGCTTTCGATTCATGCGATTGATGAAAGATAAATGATGTTTGTGTTAGGGTTTTGATTCAGGGGGATGTGGGGTTGATTCCTGTTCTTTTAGATTTCATTTTAGTAACGTTTTGAGGATTTTAGGGATTTTCAGGTGGGGTTCCCACCGGAGAAGACGACCGGAGGTCTTCTCCGGCCACCTGAAAATAATTAGGGTTTAATACCTGTCATTAATGAAGTTTGAATCTTGGGCGTTGGATGAGTTGACTTAGTCCACTCCCGCGCGTGCTCAATGGCTCAGATCATCCACTTAACCCTAATCTTAATTAATTAAGTTAATTAATTCATTTTAGCCAGTTTGAATGCCAACCGTAGGATAGCGCGCGAAGTCTTTCCCTCCTTCTCCAGTTTGAACACAGGCCATTGGATGCGCTGACTTTCCATTTAATCTCATTTTCTTTTTATTTAATTTCATTTGATTTCTCCAATTTATTTAAAATAGCTAAAAATGTCTAAAAATTATGAAAATTTTTGTCAAGGTTTTCATTATTTCTCAGAACACAAAAACATTTTTATTTTTATTTTTTGCATTAAAAAATATTTTTAAATCATTTAAAAGTTTATTTTTAATTAATTAATGAGAATTAATTAATAAAAAATACTTTTAGGTATTTAAAAATCACCAAAAAATTCATGAAACCTTTAAAACCATTTAGAAACATTTTCCAACTTTCAAACCAAATTTCTTTTTTGATCTTGATGTCTTTTGACAATTTTTCATGGAATTAAAATCATTTCAAGGCAATATTTTGATTCAAACTTCCAAAATTCATTTCTGCCTAACCATTGAGAGTTGGACTTTGATTCTTTTTGCATTGTGTCTTGCATATCATTTAGTTTGTAGGTTTAAATTGGCATGATTTGATTTTTCATTTTCCATTTGTTTGACATTTTTCTTGACAAGGTACTTTAAAACCCTAGAAATCTTAGGAAATTCATAACCCTCATTAGGTTAAGAGTTAGAACCCCTCCTTTGGGCAGTGAGTTTGTATAGTTTTAGGGTTCCCTTGGATGCATTTTCAATTTTTTTATCTTGATGTTTGCCTCTAGTTTTGGTTTTTGTTTGGTGCAATGATCATAAACCCTAATTTGGGCTTCCATATGCATCCATCTTGCATTTGCATTCATACTTTGACTTGCCATGATATTTTGGTGCATCCATTTGACTCATTTGACATCTTAAGACATATTGAAAGCATGTTTGATCATTGCATCTTGCATTTGCCATGTTGTATGCCATATGCATTTCATAACTTTTCATGTATGATCATGGTCCTAAACTTGCTTCATCTGCATCCATAAGCTTGTATGATCATCACCATTGCCTTGTTTCATGTTTGCATCATCTCATAGCATCATTATTATCTCATATATGTGTAAACCTATAATTTTGACAGACTGAAATTAAGGGCTTAAGATCATCTTTGTCGAAGGATAACAAAGAGAGAGAATTCAAGGATTGCTGATAGGGTCTGAAACTCTACTATTTCGACAGAAAGAAACATAGTTGTTATGGCAGAATAAGTTGGAGGGTTTTTGTAGCTGAGTATTTCGACAGAAGAAGGTCTTGATAAAAGCAGGGTTCGACAGTTTGAAGAGGTGCAAGGTTTCGTCACCAAAGAAAAGGATTCAAATTCAAAAGGTTATAACCTTTGGCAGTTGGACACATGGAGGTTTCAGAGAAGAAATTTACATGCAGGCTGACACTTGTCGTTTAGTTATAGTTTTTCCGTTCTAAGCAGTTATTTTGTTTATGTATAAATAGGATAGTTTGTGTTTAGAATAGGTGTGTGAAAATTGATACAAAATTCCTGTTAAAAAACTCTAAGTACCCAGTGTGAGAGAAAATGAGTCTAAGATTTGGAACAATGTACGTTTGAACACCAGTTATATTTCAAAGTCATTTAAATTACTTGTTCATTTATCAAGTTTAATGTCATTTTCAAGCTTTATTTATTTTTCTGCAAGTTTTTAGCCTTCGACATTTATTCTTTTTCCTGTTCAAAACTTTTAACTTTACTTCATTGTTAACTCAAAATTTACTTTACTTTAAAAATCAAAGTTCTTAATACTTTGACATTATCTGACAAAACAAACCATAAATCAATCACCAATTCTAAGAAGATTTCGACAGAAACAATGCACATGTATCCCAGGACTTGTTTGGTTGGTCCTGCACGTAACCCAGTTTTTTGAAGGAATTGGTTAACCAGAGGTTGTTTGCCAGAAACCACTGCGAACAAATTGGCACACCCGGTGGGACTAGTGCATTAGAAATTATCTAATAAAGAACTTCTTAGACAAATTGTTCCTTGCTACGTTGTATGATTCTTAGAAGCGGTAAACTAGCCGTAACCGACGTAGAAAGACCAAAGAGAACAAGAAGAAGAAACATGGCTAACTTGCCAAATACTTCAAACATTCCTGACGAAACAATACCAGTTTCCAACCCTATCCCTTCGTCAGGAACAATACCAGTGTCTGGCCCTGTTTTAGAACAAATTAGGCCTCCTTTGGGGGATTCCATACCAACGGGTTCAGGATCCCAAAATGTGCCTAGTTCTTCCACCATGGGACAAGCCAGACCCCTTGGAACCCCTCCCCCTGGAGGAAATACATTCAGGCCATATCTGAATTATTCTCAGCCTTTGACTGGGAGGTGTAGACACCCCAAATTTGCCCTCTGGTTTTCTAGTCTTTTTCTGCTTCTCGTTTGCATATCACACGCATTTTGCATACCATTTGCATAAGCTCTTAAGGCATGGGATCATAGATTTCCTGTGGAACTAGGGTTTTCACACCCTACTTGCGGCTATCAGACAAATTCAAGGTTTTGGCTATGCAGCCATCAGTGGCATCGTCCTCTCTTTTCTTCTGTCATTGAATTAGGGTTTATTTCCCTGAAACAGTGATCTTCAAGGATTTCATGTCTGCAAGGACTATTCACTGCGCATCCGACATATCATCAGGATATTTTCTTCTTCATTAAGTTACAGGGCTATTCTCATCTTTAAGACATCTCAGGGTGTATCCAAAGCTCAGTTGTGTTCATCTGTGGATTTATTTTGCCAGAGTTTCTTTTAGACAGATTCACAATTCAGAGATTAATTGGTCAGAACTTCAATTAGTGATTCAGATGGTTGTTGTTTCAATTACGAGTTGTTCTGTGGCAGTCGTGTTTATTTCATCGGTGTCGGATTAAACTCAGGAGTATTGTGCATCAGTGGCCTTTGATTTAATTCATGTCCAAATTAACACATACCCGTAATTTCCATCATTTCCAAACCACTTTTCATGTCCTAATTCACAACGATTTCACCATGTCCATATTTTCGGTTATCCGAATGTCCATTTCTTAAGCCATTTTCATTACCCAATTTGTTTCGATTATCCAATAACCATTATTCCTCATAAATCTACTTTCAATTTAATCTGAATTCCATTTCTATCCATCTTCAATTATTTTCTAATCCATTATATAAATATTCATAACCATTTCCTTATCATTTTTATCCATTAACCATTAACCATTTCAAATTAGTCAAATTTCCTTTTTTTAATTTTATTCATTCATGTCATAATATTAATATCTTATTTTTAAACACTAAGTCCATTCATCCACACTCCAATTATTAAGTTCATTGATTCATAATCCATATACCATTTTTCTTAAAAAAACTTTTTTTGTTTTCTTGAGTCCATTATTTTTCTTCTTCCATTTTTTATCCAAGCCCATTACCAAATGATGTTAAGCCCATGTTAAACAAAAGATAGAAAATCTTGAGTTGACCTAGTATAAAGGGAAAAGACCCTAATCCCAAGAGGGGAGCAGCCGCAAATTTTGTCTCAGCACACACCATGTGACCTTTGATACACATCTGCAACAATTTTCTTTCCGCAAGCCAGTTTACTCTTCAACACAAACTGTAACATCACAAGAACTCACTTCTTAAACAAACCACCTCTTGAACAAAGCCTGCATCACTCTTTTGAAAACCAGTATCACACATACACACATTTTGACTCTCAATAACAACAAAAACACAACAGCATACACACAAAACAAGCAGCACAACCATAACTCCCATTTACACCCACAAATCAAAACCGCCGCCATTTTCGTCCGTCACACTCCCACCATAACACCCAAACAGAAAAACAAAAATTCATGTGAACTAGTTTTAGACAAAAATCAAAAACCATCACACAGCACCTTTCTTCAGCTCTTCCGATAACCCGCAACAACATGCTTCCTTCTTCAATCACACTCGACACCAACCGACCTTCAACTCACTAACACAACAACAATCGCCCTTCTTCACGGAACAAACAACCGCAACAGCAAACACCACAACCTCCTTTCCTCACTCTTGCTGCGAGTCAAATATTAACAACCCTACAAACCTTCTCCGCTTTCCGTAACACCTCCAGCTCCAACATTAACAACCTTACGGCAACGAATCTTTTCGCTCTTCGCCACGGCTTCACCTTCAACCCTCCATCAATCACCGAACCACCATATTCCCTTTCACCGCAGCACCACCTCCCTTTCTGCAAATAAACCCAACAACAACAATCACATCAACACAACATCGACAACAACGATTCCAATCTCAGACCCAAAAAAGCAAAAACAGAAATAGAAGATGATACTGAAATAGAGAAGAAGAGTGAGACATTCTGGATCGAGAAAGCTTAAGAAGCCGCGAAACCAAGCGAAGAAGACCGGCGCAAGTTCTTTGAGAGAGGTTCCGTTGGCGGAAACCCTTCTCCGATGACGATTTCGCTCGAGGCGCGGTTGTGGCTTTGAGGAAGATTGTTTTCGGCGTCTTGGTTTTGTTTGTTTCCGTCTGTGTTTTCGTGAAAAGGGAGAGAACGTGTTGTTCTGTTCAGGGATTTGGGATTTAATCTCATTTTATAAAAAGAGCTTGTTCTTCTTTTCTTTGGTCAACCTTCATTTATTATTATTCTATTTTAATTAACCTTTGTTTAATTTTCTTTTAACACCTTGCTTCACTCTTTTTTTGTGTGGCTGATGTTTGTTGTAGGGTGGATAAGGGCTTGGAAGTCCAAGGTCATTGTTCTTCTTACATTTTTGCCCCGCGGATCACCATTCGGCTGCTGTTGTTGCTTGTTGCTAGGACTATGAAGCCCATCTCCTCTCAGCACTGCCACAACCCTTGCTTTGCTATTGATGTTGGACTCAAGGCCCATATGTTTGTTAATCACACATTGCCACCAGCGCCATCTCCCTCTCTTCTTTTGATATTTGTTTTTTTTTCGAGTTTTTTTTATTAATTTTGTTTATTAGTACAATTTTATTTATCTAATTTGATTTTAATTAATATTTTTGTGTTCTTACTATTATTTGTTCTTTATATAAAGATTTTTTGGTTATTTGGTTTTGAATTAAGGTATGGTGAATTAGTTAGAATTTTATTAAGAATTCTATTATTTGTTATTTACATTTTAATATTAGGATAGTTTAGAATTTTGTTATTTGCTTATTTCATTTTTGAGTTTAGGATTTTATTAATAATTATTTTGTTAGAATTTTAATGTTTAATTGATCATTAATTAATATTAAGTTTGTAGTTCAGAATTTGATTAGAATCGGATCATTCAAGTTAATTTTGTTCAGTTTGACTTTGTTTGATCTTGGTTGTAGTTTTTGTTTCATAGGCTCATTGCTCGATTCTGATGAGGGTAAGTGCTTGCACTTGACTTTTGTCTGATGCCCTGATATTCGACAATTTGTGCTTGAACTGTTTGAATTTGCTTTAGACTCGAAATTTCTTCTTGAGTTTCTCTTACGCGCTTTGAAGAGGCAACGGACCTTCTCCGTTAGGTACCGCTGAGGCCCGATTTTACTTATTGCATGCTGCTGCATCTGGAAGTCCTACTGGTGTAGGCTCTGTTTGTGCATTGTTCATCTCCTTCATATCCCATTCTCATCTCTCCATTCTTATTCATCTCCATATTGCATTCTCTTCTTCTTATCTTATTTCTTATTCATCTTAATTCATTTACCTCATCTTCTTCTCTTATTCATTCTCGATTTAAGGTGTGCTTAGGCCACCATGGTGCTTCTCCTCTCATCTTCTTCTTTTCTTCTCTTTCTTTAGGATAATAAACCACACTAACCTAGGACCATCCGAGCATGTGAATATTAGGATTAGACTTTTTCCACTTAGCTTTTACCTTTGTGTCTCTTTGAGTCTCTCTCCTCACCTCATAATCAGGGACTAAACCCTAAAGGCTTTAAGGCTTTGTGATTAAGCTTATGCCTGCATCCTTCTATTAGGATGGAGTGTATAACTTTAATCCTAAGTGTTAAAACCTTAATGTGTTTAAATCCTCTAATCAATTCACTTAATAATCATCAAGACATCAAGCTTGTAACTTGGGCCTTACATTAGGGTTCTAATTCTTCCTTAATTGGTTAAGAAGGACTAACCCTAGTGTTAATGGACAAGTCCCCCTCAAGTTGTCTTACAAACCATAAAAATCATTTCTTCATCTTATCATTAACTAAAATCCATTTAATAAAGGCTTTGTTTTGTCATGAGGTTAATCCCTAATCATGGATTAAGTTAAGGAGTCTTTCTCAGCTTAAATGTTCTCATCTATTATCCTTCTATTAGGATGGTGTAATGAGTCCATTAAATCCTTGATTATGGCTTAAACTCATTACTTAACACTAAACAAAAACAACAAAAACATCTAAATAATCACAAGTAGGTTAATGATCTTAATCCTACACCAAAGGTGTTTAAGTGTGAGAAGCTGACTTCACACTTAAGGTATTCTCATTACCCCTGATCAGAGGGAAGATGTGATGAGTTTACTAAATCCATTGGTTTAGGCTTAAGCTCATTGATCTATGACAAACTTTCAAAAGGCGATAAAAGACTGAAAACTCAAAAACAAACAATAATCGTCTCCTCCGGGATTCTTTTCTCATCTCATTCACTCACAAACGAGAATTTGCTTCTTCCGTCTAATGCAAGACAGTTTGCACCTGAGCCAGACAGGTCATACACTTGAGCATAGACAAGCAAGCAGTTCACAAATCAATTCATCTTTCAGTCTCTTTGGGTCGAACTACGGTGTTCTGACTTCCTCATTGCACGAGAGGATACGTAGGCATAACTTAACAGTTATCGAACAAAAGTCTCTGTATATTCCCCCTCTTTCCAGATTTATTCTCTTAGCCTCATGATCTTGAGCATACTCTCATCCTTACACTGACACTGTATATATTACACTTTGCACTTCTTTTACACTGACACCTGTACATCCTTTTCCAGCTCTTTTGCACACAAATTGCACTGACACTACCCCTTTAAACAAATCTTTCAAGCGTGGATCCCGTCGAGTACGGCGGACAATCTGGGTGCTAATACCTTCCCAGGTTGTAACCAACCCCCTTTCTCAGTCTCTCTGGTTCGCAACCGTCTTATCCATCTCTTTCTAGGTCTATGCAGCATTACCTTTCCTCCGGGATAAAAATGCCTAGCTGGCGACTCTATTCATCTCCAGTGAGTTCACGGCTATGTGTTCTCATTGTCCCTTCGCCGACCGTTCGCGTCTGTACCCCATTTGACCCGGCTTCATTTTATCGGGAGCGACAGCTTGGCGACTCTGCTGGGGACCCTTATACTGCAACCAGGGCTTCTGGTTCTTTTTGTGGGTTCCTCCTAGCGCTTGATTGGTTTGTGTTTACTGGGGTGTTATGTGCTTATTTGTGTTTATATTTGAATTTATTTTTGCTTTATGTACAGTTGCTTTACTGCTTTCTTTATAGCTTTGCATTATATCATACTGTCATGCTGTCTGGCTGGATCTGGTTTTGCTTTGGTGGGTGGGTGTTCCATTGAGAGTTAAGGTCCTATACCTGGGACCTGAGTGACACCTAGGCTAGAGTGAATCATATTCTTTCCCATTCCATTTCGGTCTGGTGCGGGAATATGAAACACGGTTCAGATGTGGGTTTCTTCTTGAGAACTCTGTGTTGCAGATTTCCTGCAATGCTAGGGCTATCTGGGAAGCCTGCTAAGTCTGGATGAGCTTTAGTATTGACCTTCAGAAACTGAGGTGAATTAGAGGAGGAACTTTTATGGTTATTGTAAATACTGTACCTCCGGGTTAGAAGTGTTTACACTTCTCATAACTGATCCAAGTCTGAGGATCCTTGTTTTAGAACACCACCTGTGAGGGGGTTGGGCTGTTTACAGGTTTGCAGGAACCCTTAACCTCAACATACCCTCATTACCAGTACAATTGTTTGATCCGGTCACTATGATCCTGAAGTTATTGACCTTCGGTTCTCAGTTACTATTTTGGGTTACTATACAGAGATCTTGTGGTTACAGACACTCGATTCTTGGTCCGGCATTCCAGATTCCAGGCAGTTTCCAGCTGTGATCCCATGTCTTTGCATCTTTTGCATCATCATATTGCATTTTGCATTTGCATCTGCACTGCATTTTCCTCCTCCAGAGAGCTTATCCTTCCTCTTTTGTCCATGGCCAGCCAGCTGATTTCCCGGTACTCAGTTTGAACAAGTGGTAACAGTTAGAAGACGACAGAGCGTGTGAAGCTAGACCGAGCAGTGTCGAGAGGTAAATGGTCAGATTGGAAGCCGTCAGTAGCTATGTCAGAGAATAATAGTCAGAATGTTGAGTTTCCACCTGGTTTCACTTCAATGACCAATCCTCTGTATGGTCTTTCTCCTGATGAAGATTTTCCACAAGTGAGCAATCTTGCTCAAGCTCAACCTGTACAGACCCCGATCATGAATCAGAATGTGCCTGAACCATCTGCTGTCCGAGGTGGACCTTCAACTTCTTCTGATTCTACGAATTATCAGAGTTTTGCCTTCCCTATGCCAGACTTCCAAGGGGCAATCCCTCTTGTGAAAACCAAGGGTCCCCAAGTTATTGGTCCTGCTGAAAGATTCCGTGTGTTGGACGAGCGACTCAAAGCCTTAGCGGATCCTGATGCCTTTGGTTTTGATGCTCTAACCTTGTGTTTGGTGCCTGGTCTTGTCATTCCTCCAGATTTCAAGACTCCGAAGTTTGAAAAATACACTGGTGTCAGTTGCCCGAAGCGTCATTTGGTGATGTTCTGTAGAAAAATGACTTCTTATGCCTGCAATGATAAGTTGATGATTCACTGTTTTCAGGACAGTTTAAGTGGGGCATCTTTAAGTTGGTACATGGATTTAGAAAGCAGTCATATCCGATCTTGGAACGATTTATCCAGAGCTTTCGTAAAGCAATACCAGTACAATGTGGACGTGGCGCCCAATCGCACGCACTTGCAGAGCCTATCCCAGAAGAGTGGTGAATCTTTCAGAGAATATGCACAGCGGTGGAGAGAATTGGCAGCCCAAGTGCAACCACCACTTTCAAACAGAGAATTAATTGACCTGTTCGTGGGCACCTTGCAGGGTCCATACTTGGAAAGAATGAGTAGCGTTGGGATGACAAGCTTCTCTGATTTGATGATAGTTGGAGTACGCATTGAGAGCCTGCTCAAAAGTGGAAAGATCCAGGACTTTTCGAATATCCCAGCTAGTGAAGGTGAGTCTGTTGTTAGCTCCCAAGAGGAAGAATGGGATGATGTCAGTGCAGTCATGGCAAATATCGAATGTTCTAGAACAACATCTTCTAAGAGATCATCTTTTCCTGAATCTGGTTACTCTTACGGGCATTCGGCAATGCTCAGAACACCGTATCAGAAGTCCTGGACTCCTCCTCGTCCAAATCTGCAATCTCATGGTCGAAGACCTCAGAATCAACTTCAGAGCCACCCTAGGCCTCGTAACAATCTGGAAAGAAGGATTGCTCCTCTTCATCCAGTCCCCATGGCGTACAGTGAACTATTGCCACATCTAATTCAGAGCTCATTGGTGGTTCCTAAGCCTCTCAAGCCGTACCCTCCAGGGTACAATCCTCATGAGCAGTGCGGGTATCATGGTGGATCAATGGGGCATTCAACTGAAGATTGCAAAGCTTTTCAAGCCAAAGTACAACATTTGGTCGACAAGGGCTACATCTCCTTTCCAGAAGGAAGCTTGGTTGTGCACGTCAACCTTTCACCTGATTGAGTTCAAAGACTTCAGGAGAAGCGTATCTTGATTTCAGTGGCTCAGACAACAGTATGTCATCAGAGTTGATGATCGCTGTATCCTTTTATCATTTGCATTGTAGTTTCTTTCCTGTTAGCAGCTACTTGTCTTTTAAGCATTGTTATTTTAAATGGTAATGTTAATGTAGTGATCTTGCACTTTTGAATCAATCATGTCGCATTCGCTCATTTTTCTTTACTTGCATTGAAGAAAGAAAAAAAAACAACAAAAAAAATTGCATCCATTTACCTCCCATTTATTTCACTGTTGTTTAGCAGGTTTGAGGGAGGATGATGACAACTGAATACCCATAATTGTTCAAGGTATGCTTGCAGAGTAGAACCTGCTGACGATGTACAGGCATTGCTTCAATTCCCAAACACCGGAGATATAAGGGAGATAGACCCTCGTCAACCCCTTTGAACCTTGAAGTAGGAGTTTCTTTTCTAAACAAAAAAAAACCCTCACATTCAACCCGGGGCAGGGTAGTTATCAGTTAATTTGACCGAGCGTTCAAATTTCCAAAGGAGTGTGCATCCGAGGATCCATTACCTTTATTCATTACACCTCAAGAGGTCAAGGGACGTGAAACCACAATGGTTATCCCTCACCAACAAAGGAATGAGGCAGTCAACCCTTTCAACAAGTCATGACAAACCAGTGTCACACGATCTGTTCAACAAAAAATAAAGCCCGCTAAGTCAAAAAAAAGTGAAAACAAATGACTTAGGCAAAAGTTAGGGCATCCCGCTGGACTTTAAAATCGAAAAAAAATATTCAGAAAGAATCAGTCCAGGCAAAATTAGGGAGTAAAAAAATCAGAAAGAAAATCTTCCATTAGAACAAAGTCGTGTGACCCGACACAAAGTCAGAAGGGGTGACTGTTACTCCAAGAAACCTCATTGGTGCGTAAACCATCAACGTCATTGGTCCCTCAATCATTACAAAACCCTTGTGAGAGGTGAGCGCTCAGGCCAAATTAGCTGAATATAGGACCGGAGAGCATCAAGAAGAATGGGTGGGCAAATATAAACTTTGAGCCATGAATCTTTCTTTCTAAAACCGTGAACCAGGCCACGTCATAACCCTTGAAAGTCCTAATTGAATCAGGTTCAATTCTGAAAGCATACTACGACAAGGTTGCGTAAACTGACTCCTAACGATTTGCTAACTCAACACTACGTTTGGACTAATCGTCCATTCGTCACACACAGTCACAACATCAAAATAAATAAATTTTCCAAACTTGCATGTGCACTGCATTAAAATTACCATTTGTAAATGAACAGTTTTAATTGCAAGTCAGCCTGTGTCATCAGGAAAGTTCCTACAAAGAGCAATCGCGAGGGAACTTGATCATTCAACAATGATGACCAGAATCAAGAGCATCTTGTCAGCCTATGAATCAGGGGCACGTTATCCAGTGGTTTTGTTGACCAAGGAATCTGTCAGGGTAAAGAGAGTTCCCAAGCATCAGTTGATCGAGGAACGTCATTCAAAGTCAGTTGATCAGAGCTGAATCTGCCAAACAGGGGCAGGACACCCGGAGTTTCCGTTGACTAAGGGTCAATTCTTCCAATGCTCAGTCAGAAGGAATCAAGTCGCTTACACGCCCATACCGAGGCAGGACACTTCCAGAGATCACTAAGTGCAACTCTCCTCGAGAGAACATCCAAGTTTTCTATTCCAGAAATTGGATAATCAGCAAAAGTCTGTTCAGAGACTCACCCAACAGGGGCAAACTTTAGCTATGCAGAGCAAGTGTATCAGTAATCTTAGAGTTCAAGACGAGTGTCGGGAAATCATGCTACCCACCGTCGCCTTTGTCACCCTTCTCAACCAGAATCCTTGTCATAGGACCTTTCTTCCCATCCTTGGGAGTTTTTCTAGCTTTTCATAAGCATTGCATAAATCATTTGCATACGTTATTCATGTCGCATATAGAGCATACGCATCATATTTGCATTGGGCATAACCCCACAAACATCAGATCTCACATCCAAGGCCTCGTAACCCCAACTTATCAACCTTTCAAAGTCCAGTTCTCGTCTGGCAAACTTTTCAAAAGTCCAGTTCTCGTCTGGCAAACCTTTTTAAAGTCTAGTCCTCGTCTGGCAGACAAACCCAAAGTCCAGTTCTCGTCTGGCGAACCAATTTCAAATACCAGTTCTCGTCTGGTAGGCGAATCTTTTACCAGTTCCCGTCTGGTCACCTTTTCATTCAACCCATTGAACGCCAGTTCTCGTCTGGTAGTCATTCTTTTTCAGAGTCAATCCTCGTTTGACAATGAACCCCAAGTAGTCAGTTCTCGTCTGACGACTTATTCTTTGCCCATCAGTTCTCGTCTGTTGGCCTACATTTCAATAAACCAGTTCTCGTCTGGTAATTCACCTTCAAAAGTCCAATTGCTTGGCAACCAAACAAAATATATATATCTATCAACCTGGCCCTAGCGCCCAACCATCCTTGTTTCATATCTTTGGTTATGAGCATACGTCTGCATTGTACATCATTTGCATTGCATCTTCATACCGCATGGTTTCTGTTTTAGCTCTGATGTGGGGCAATAATCGTTTCAAGACGTAATTTGGGGCAGTTATCTCAAGACTTGTTGAATTTCTGCGAGAGTTTGAAGACACTGGGGCAATTCTGGATGCCAAGTCTTCTGTAAAATCCTCTGAAGACAATCTTTTTATGGATGATGCAGTATGGTATAATTGAGGAGTTAAGGGAATGATAATTCACTCAGGATGATCAGTAATGCTTTTGTTGAGCTCAGAAGTTTGAAGCACTGTGTTAATTCTCAGGGAATGTCTGATATTTATTTTACCAGCAGGGCATTGGAAGTTTGTTTCTTCCCCGAGCATAAAGATCTTTTTTTCAGCCGACAAGATTCCCTCATGAGGAGTTGGTTATTCGCATTCAGTCAAAGCCAATTTTCATTGGCATATCTTCCCAGCACAGACGTCATGCTATACATGGGGCTTAATTTGGCTTATTTCGATCTCTAATTCTCCAACAAAGTCTCTCCTCAGCAGAGCATTGCCAAATCTTTTTCTCAACCATGAAGGTTGACATCCCCAGCTGAGTTGGAACAAATGATAACCCCAACAGAACTTCAAGGCTAATTGAATCGTTCTCGTCCCCAAGCGGACTTATCTTTCCACAACGAAGTTTTCCCAACAGGAAGCTGAAGGCCTGGCTTCCCCACAAAGTTAAGATTATCAGAATTCCCTCCTCAGCAGGATTGTGTGATCCAGCATCTTCCCTAGCCAAGTCTAAAGATGATCTTTCCCCATAGAGTCATCGAGATTCTCATTTCCAAGGGATTTCCCCAGCGGAGCAAGAAGAAATTCTCCCCAGTGGAGTCAAAGCGGGATGATCAGATCCTCAGCCGATGTTCAAAGCAGTTAAACGAAGTATACCTCACGCAGAGTCGTCTTTCCTCCAGTGAAAACCCCTCCAACAAGCATCAGGTTGCCAACACTTCGTTCCCATCAGAGTTAAAAGCTTTCAACCCGTCGGCAGTATACAGAATACTTCCCAAATTCCCCAGCGGAGAGTTAAAGCTAAAGCAGTTGCCTCACATTCCCAAACATCAGTATATACTCCTTGTGGCACCCGTCCGTGTCATATCTCCAGCAGAAAGTCAAAGCGTCCCTTTTGCACTCACAGATACATATATACAATTTTCTTGACACCCGTCCGTGTCATATCCCCAACACAGTCATCTATACTTTGTATAACAGATACTTGTTCATACTATACTTTTCTTCTTTCGAAACTCGTCCGTGTCACTCTCCCCAGCAGTTAAACACTCATCTATACACCACTCACACTTATACAGATACTCGTCTGTATCTTGTATACACCATCTATATCCCCACAGATTCAACAGTAGTCTTTGTTCTCTGTTAACCAGTTGGTACTCGTCCGTACCATCATCTCAGAACATTGCGTCTAGTGTTTGTTTCTACATGATACTCGTCCGTATCATAGTCTTAAGGATGCTCGTCCGCATCTTTAATCCACACACCGTGTCAAACACCTGTGTCTCCTTGAATATAGATACTTGTCTGTGTCCACTATTCCCCAGAGGAATCCTCTCAGATTCAGCACTCGTCCGTGTTCTCTGTTAACCAGTTGATACTCGTCCGTATCATCATCTTTGAACACGTGTCAGTTTGTTTCTACCCGATACTCGTCCGTATCGTAGTCTTAAGGATGCTCGTCCGCATCTTTATTCTATACACAGCATCTAAACACTCATACCCTTTGTTTCTTGGATGTGGACACTTGTCCGTGTTTACCTTTCCCCAGTAGATCGCAAACAAATTTTCCTTTTTATCTGACACTCGTCCTGTGTCATGATAAACCTGAGAGCAGCCGTACCCTGCTAGGTGGTCGTCCTCCACTTCTTGATGGTCGTCCTCCATCATGCTCATCCGATGGCCGTCCCCATCGTTGATTTTTAGCAGCCGTCCCCTGCTAGGTGGTCGTCCTCCACCTCTTGATGATCGTCCTTCATCATTTTATCCAATGGCCGTCCCCATTGTTGATTTTTTGGTTATCTGACATTCGTCCTATGTCAAGATAAGCCCTGAGAGCAGCCGTACCCTGCTGAGTGGTCGTCCTCCACTTCTTGATGGTCGTCCTCCATCATGCTCGTCCGATGGCCGTCCCCATCGTTGACCTCTTTTACCCGGCATTCGTCCTATGTCGCGATATTTTCGGCAGCCGTACCCTGCCAGGTGGTCGTCCTCCACCTTTGATGGCCGTCCCCATCATATTTCTTTTATTCCCAACAGAGCAGCCGTACCCTGCTAGGTGATCGTCCTTCACCTTTGATGGTCGTACCCCATCATCTGTTTTATTTCATTTATTCTTTAACCCGATGGCCGTCCCCGTCGTGGTCCCTTTTCCTTTTTTAGCCCGATGGCCGTCCTCATCGTCGGTTACCTTGCTTTATGAACTTGATGGCCGTCCCCGTCATGTTTTTCCCCAGAGAATTTTACAGCTTTATTTGATGGCCGTCCCCATCATAATTCTTTTATCCCCAGCATGTCGGCCGTCCCCGTCATTGCTTTATTTTTCGCACTTTTCCCAGCGTGTCGGCCGTCCCCGTCATTGCTCTTTACCCAGCAGTCGTCCTCTGCTCGACGGTCGTCCTCCGTCGCCCACACTTTACAATATACTTTATTTTCCTTTACAATCTATATCCCTTTTTCTTCTTCATTCTGTGAGTGCAAATTTCGGGGTCTTTTTGGTATTCAATCACTGTTTATCTTGAACGTCTAATAGCCGTTGCTCTCATCCTTTTCAGATTAACAGTTGCTTGAATAGGGGCAGCTGTAGACACCCCAAATTTGCCCTCTGGTTTTCTAGTCTTTTTCTGCTTCTCGTTTGCATATCACACGCATTTTGCATACCATTTGCATAAGCTCTTAAGGCATGGGATCATAGATTTCCTGTGGAACTAGGGTTTTCACACCCTACTTGCGGCTATCAGACAAATTCAAGGTTTTGGCTATGCAGCCATCAGTGGCATCGTCCTCTCTTTTCTTCTGTCATTGAATTAGGGTTTATTTCCCTGAAACAGTGATCTTCAAGGATTTCATGTCTGCAAGGACTATTCACTGCGCATCCGGCATATCATCAGGATATTTTCTTCTTCATTAA
The DNA here is from genome assembly GCA_963966055.1 of Lathyrus aphaca. Classification (NCBI taxonomy): domain Eukaryota; kingdom Viridiplantae; phylum Streptophyta; class Magnoliopsida; order Fabales; family Fabaceae; genus Lathyrus; species Lathyrus aphaca. The sequence goes on from OZ014519.1 coordinate 9,920,140, forward strand.
GTTACAGGGCTATTCTCATCTTTAAGACATCTCAGGGTGTATCCAAAGCTCAGTTGTGTTCATCTGTGGATTTATTTTGCCAGAGTTTCTTTTAGACAGATTCACAATTCAGAGATTAATTGGTCAGAACTTCAATTAGTGATTCAGATGGTTGTTGTTTCAATTACGAGTTGTTCTGTGGCAGTCGTGTTTATTTCATCGGTGTCGGATTAAACTCAGGAGTATTGTGCATCAGTGGCCTTTGATTTAATTCATGTCCAAATTAACACATACCCGTAATTTCCATCATTTCCAAACCACTTTTCATGTCCTAATTCACAACGATTTCACCATGTCCATATTTTCGGTTATCCGAATGTCCATTTCTTAAGCCATTTTCATTACCCAATTTGTTTCGATTATCCAATAACCATTATTCCTCATAAATCTACTTTCAATTTAATCTGAATTCCATTTCTATCCATCTTCAATTATTTTCTAATCCATTATATAAATATTCATAACCATTTCCTTATCATTTTTATCCATTAACCATTAACCATTTCAAATTAGTCAAATTTCCTTTTTTTAATTTTATTCATTCATGTCATAATATTAATATCTTATTTTTAAACACTAAGTCCATTCATCCACACTCCAATTATTAAGTTCATTGATTCATAATCCATATACCATTTTTCTTAAAAAAACTTTTTTTGTTTTCTTGAGTCCATTATTTTTCTTCTTCCATTTTTTATCCAAGCCCATTACCAAATGATGTTAAGCCCATGTTAAACAAAAGATAGAAAATCTTGAGTTGACCTAGTATAAAGGGAAAAGACCCTAATCCCAAGAGGGGAGCAGCCGCAAATTTTGTCTCAGCACACACCATGTGACCTTTGATACACATCTGCAACAATTTTCTTTCCGCAAGCCAGTTTACTCTTCAACACAAACTGTAACATCACAAGAACTCACTTCTTAAACAAACCACCTCTTGAACAAAGCCTGCATCACTCTTTTGAAAACCAGCATCACACATACACACATTTTGACTCTCAATAACAACAAAAACACAACAGCATACACACAAAACAAGCAGCACAACCATAACTCCCATTTACACCCACAAATCAAAACCGCCGCCATTTTCGTCCGTCACACTCCCACCATAACACCCAAACAGAAAAACAAAAATTCATGTGAACTAGTTTTAGACAAAAATCAAAAACCATCACACAGCACCTTTCTTCAGCTCTTCCGATAACCCGCAACAACATGCTTCCTTCTTCAATCACACTCGACACCAACCGACCTTCAACTCACTAACACAACAACAATCGCCCTTCTTCACGGAACAAACAACCGCAACAGCAAACACCACAACCTCCTTTCCTCACTCTTGCTGCGAGTCAAATATTAACAACCCTACAAACCTTCTCCGCTTTCCGTAACACCTCCAGCTCCAACATTAACAACCTTACGGCAACGAATCTTTTCGCTCTTCGCCACGGCTTCACCTTCAACCCTCCATCAATCACCGAACCACCATATTCCCTTTCACCGCAGCACCACCTCCCTTTCTGCAAATAAACCCAACAACAACAATCACATCAACATAACATCGACAACAACGATTCCAATCTCAGACCCAAAAAAGCAAAAACAGAAATAGAAGATGATACTGAAATAGAGAAGAAGAGTGAGACATTCTGGATCGAGAAAGCTTAAGAAGCCGCGAAACCAAGCGAAGAAGACCGGCGCAAGTTCTTTGAGAGAGGTTCCGTTGGCGGAAACCCTTCTCCGATGACGATTTCGCTCGAGGCGCGGTTGTGGCTTTGAGGAAGATTGTTTTCGGCGTCTTGGTTTTGTTTGTTTCCGTCTGTGTTTTCGTGAAAAGGGAGAGAACGTGTTGTTCTGTTCAGGAATTTGGGATTTAATCTCATTTTATAAAAAGAGCTTGTTCTTCTTTTCTTTGGTCAACCTTCATTTATTATTATTCTATTTTAATTAACCTTTGTTTAATTTTCTTTTAACACCTTGCTTCACTCTTTTTTTGTGTGGCTGATGTTTGTTGTAGGGTGGATAAGGGCTTGGAAGTCCAAGGTCATTGTTCTTCTTACATTTTTGCCCCGCGGATCACCATTCGGCTGCTGTTGTTGCTTGTTGCTAGGACTATGAAGCCCATCTCCTCTCAGCACTGCCACAACCCTTGCTTTGCTATTGATGTTGGACTCAAGGCCCATATGTTTGTTAATCACACATTGCCACCAGCGCCATCTCCCTCTCTTCTTTTGATATTTGTTTTTTTTTCGAGTTTTTTTTATTAATTTTGTTTATTAGTACAATTTTATTTATCTAATTTGATTTTAATTAATATTTTTGTGTTCTTACTATTATTTGTTCTTTATATAAAGATTTTTTGGTTATTTGGTTTTGAATTAAGGTATGGTGAATTAGTTAGAATTTTATTTAGAATTCTATTATTTGTTATTTACATTTTAATATTAGGATAGTTTAGAATTTTGTTATTTGCTTATTTCATTTTTGAGTTTAGGATTTTATTAATAATTATTTTGTTAGAATTTTAATGTTTAATTGATCATTAATTAATATTAAGTTTGTAGTTCAGAATTTGATTAGAATCGGATCATTCAAGTTAATTTTGTTCAGTTTGACTTTGTTTGATCTTGGTTGTAGTTTTTGTTTCATAGGCTCATTGCTCGATTCTGATGAGGGTAAGTGCTTGCACTTGACTTTTGTCTGATGCCCTGATGTTCGACAATTTGTGCTTGAACTGTTTGAATTTGCTTTAGACTCGAAATTTCTTCTTGAGTTTCTCTTACGCGCTTTGAAGAGGCAACGGACCTTCTCCGTTAGGTACCGCTGAGGCCCGATTTTACTTATTGCATGCTGCTGCATCTGGAAGTCCTACTGGTGTAGGCTCTGTTTGTGCATTGTTCATCTCCTTCATATCCCATTCTCATCTCTCCATTCTTATTCATCTCCATATTGCATTCTCTTCTTCTTATCTTATTTCTTATTCATCTTAATTCATTTACCTCATCTTCTTCTCTTATTCATTCTCGATTTAAGGTGTGCTTAGGCCACCATGGTGCTTCTCCTCTCATCTTCTTCTTTTCTTCTCTTTCTTTAGGATAATAAACCACACTAACCTAGGACCATCCGAGCATGTGAATATTAGGATTAGACTTTTTCCACTTAGCTTTTACCTTTGTGTCTCTTTGAGTCTCTCTCCTCACCTCATAATCAGGGACTAAACCCTAAAGGCTTTAAGGCTTTGTGATTAAGCTTATGCCTGCATCCTTCTATTAGGATGGAGTGTATAACTTTAATCCTAAGTGTTAAACCCTTAATGTGTTTAAATCCTCTAATCAATTCACTTAATAATCATCAAGACATCAAGCTTGTAACTTGGGCCTTACATTAGGGTTCTAATTCTTCCTTAATTGGTTAAGAAGGACTAACCCTAGTGTTAATGGACAAGTCCCCCTCAAGTTGTCTTACAAACCATAAAAATCATTTCTTCATCTTATCATTAACTAAAATCCATTTAATAAAGGCTTTGTTTTGTCATGAGGTTAATCCCTAATCATGGATTAAGTTGAGGAGTCTTTCTCAGCTTAAATGTTCTCATCTATTATCCTTCTATTAGGATGGTGTAATGAGTCCATTAAATCCTTGATTATGGCTTAAACTCATTACTTAACACTAAACAAAAACAACAAAAACATCTAAATAATCACAAGTAGGTTAATGATCTTAATCCTACACCAAAGGTGTTTAAGTGTGAGAAGCTGACTTCACACTTAAGGTATTCTCATTACCCCTGATCAGAGGGAAGATGTGATGAGTTTACTAAATCCATTGGTTTAGGCTTAAGCTCATTGATCTATGACAAACTTTCAAAAGGCGATAAAAGACTGAAAACTCAAAAACAAACAATAATCGTCTCCTCCGGGATTCTTTTCTCATCTCATTCACTCACAAACGAGAACTTGCTTCTTCCGTCTAATGCAAGACAGTTTGCACCTGAGCCAGACAGGTCATACACTTGAGCATAGACAAGCAAGCAGTTCACAAGTCAATTCATCTTTCAGTCTCTTTAGGTCGAACTACGGTGTTCTGACTTCCTCATTGCACGAGAGGATACGTAGGCATAACTTAACAGTTATCGAACAAAAGTCTCTGTATATTCCCCCTCTTTCCAGCTTTATTCTCTTAGCCTCATGATCTTGAGCATACTCTCATCCTTACACTGACACTGTATATATTACACTTTGCACTTCTTTTACACTGACACCTGTACATCCTTTTCCAGCTCTTTTGCACACAAATTGCACTGACACTACCCCTTTAAACAAATCTTTCAAGCGTGGATCCCGTCGAGTACGGCGGACAATCTGGGTGCTAATACCTTCCCAGGTTGTAACCAACCCCCTTTCTCAGTCTCTCTGGTTCGCAACCGTCTTATCCATCTCTTTCTAGGTCTATTCAGCATTACCTTTCCTCCGGGATAAAAATGCCTAGCTGGCGACTCTATTCATCTCCAGTGAGTTCACGGCTGTGTGTTCTCATTGTCCCTTCGCCGACCGTTCGCGTCTGTACCCCATTTGACCCGGCTTCATTTGGTGGGAGCGACAGGAGGGAACAACCGTATGGAATGCCAACTTCAATGATGGCAAGCCTACATAATTCGTCACCATTATTCTCTGATGCTATGGTTCAAGTGTCATCACCATTGCAGGGATCAGGATATGGTGGAAATGGAAATAGAATGAATCAAATTCCACCAGGTTTCCATATGCCCGCTATGACAAACCATTCTGCACAAGTAATTCGTCAACAGATGGATGAAAGCAATCATGATATGGTGCAGGCTTTGACACAACAAATGGGAGAAGTGTTCAATCCCTTAATACAAAACACTACCCAAACAAACCAAATATTGGCAGAACAGATGGCACGCATTGCTGACTTTTTTGGAGTCCCGCAAGCACAACAAAGAATGCAATTAAATCAGAACCCTGCCAATAGGGCTGTCGAAGAGGAACTTACTATAAACCAAAGGCCATTGGGGAACCCTCATGAAAATCCCAGGGGCCAAGAGGTGGTAGTTGAACAACCTAATGTAGAAGAGCCTATTCGACAGGAACCAAGAAGGATAATAGTCCAGAGAAACCAAAATGCTGACGAAGTCTTACAGCAGAGAATGCGTTACAATAACGTGCCTGTCGAAAATAATATTGCCACCATGGTGGAGAGAATAATGGCACAAAATGGAGTGAACGTAGGATTACAAAGGCCTAGTTATACTTCCCCCTTGTCTGAATTTGTCTTACAACAAGAGTTACCACCAAGGTGGAAAGTCCCCAAATTCACAAAATTCTCAGGGGATACTAGTGAGTCCACCATAGAACACGTGGCACATTATTTGATAGAGGCAGGAGAGATTGCTAATAATGAGAACTTAAGGATGAAATATTTCCCAAGTTCTTTGACGAAAAATGCTTTCACTTGGTTTACATCACTTCCTGCAACTTCAATTTTTACTTGGACCCAATTAGAGAGATTGTTCCATGAACAATTTTATATGGGACAAACCAAGATAAGTTTGAAAGAGTTGGCAAGTGTCAAAAGAAAATTTTCTGAACCTATAGATGACTATTTAAATAGGTTTAGGTTATTAAAAGCCAGATGCTTTACGCAAGTGCCGGAACAAGAACTAGTCGAAATGGCTGCAGGGGGTCTAGATTATTCCATAAGGAAAAAACTGGATACCCAGTACTTGAGAGACATGGCACAGTTGGCAGACAGAGTGAGGCAAATAGAAAGACTAAAAAATGAAAAATTTAGATCAAATAAAAACAAGAAGGAAAGAGTGGCCTATGTAGGAATAGTTCAAGAAGATGATTATGACGAAAACGAACCAGTCATTTTCGACCAGCAAGAAATTGATCTTGCAGAATTAAAACAAGGCCCTCCATATTCTTGCAAAGTTTTAGCCCCGTCGAATGGAAAAAATCCAGTCGAAGTGGAAAGGAATGACAGGTTCCCCAAAAGAACCTATACATTCGACGTCACCAAGTGTGATGAGATATTTGATTTATTAGTCAAAGATGGTCAGTTAATAAAACCAGCAGGCACTAAAGAGCCTCCTGTAGACCAACAGAAAAAGAGAGGTTTTTGTAAATACCATAATTTCTTGGGTCATAAAACTTCTCAATGTTACCTTTTCAGGGATCTTGTCCAGAATGCAATCCAAAATGGAAGGCTGAAGTTTGGAGACAAAGGCAAGCAGCAGATGAAGATTGACTCCAATCCCATGCAGATTGTGGAGGCCAATTATGCTGAACCAGAAATGGTAAACGTGGTCGAAATGGAGATCATGGCAGAAGAAAATTTTGAAATGGTAGAAGTTATTGAAAGCTTCGACACCAACTTCACCATGATAGAAGTTGCTGAAGGTTTCGACACCCATGTCAATGTGGTGGAAGAAGGTGATAATTCTGCTGACCAGGCTGAGGCAAAAGAAGTCAAAGTTTCTGAAGACTTCGACAGTGAGAATGCCACTGAAACTACTGAAGGTTTCGACGGAAGAAATGCAGTCAAAGTGGGAAGAAGCTTCGACAAGAAAAACTGTGAAAGAGATGCTGAGCAAGGGGTGATCTGGGACACTTTGGGAGAGTCAAATGGGAAGTTCGACTTCATGGTGAAATATTCAGCACCACCAAGTTCCAAAACAGATATCAACAAAATCAAACCCACAGGATGGGGAGATTCTTCCAAAAAGGATGACGAAGAGGAGGATGGCAAAACCTTCACTGTCCAAAGGGTGGCCACTGAAGGCCCTGACCAAGAGGAGGTCAAAACAGCAGGGGCTGATGACAATTCCCTCACTGTCGAACCAATAAACAGTGGCACCACCAGAACTAAAGAACATCCTGTCGAAAGGGTTGCACATTGCTGCAAATACATCTATAAGGGCTTACACCCAAAAGGCAATGTGAGTCAGTCAAAGGAGGACATCCCAGAGGAAATCATGCTAGTCGAAAAAATGAACAGATTGAAAATTACAAATGAACAGGGTGCTGGGATTCATATGGTGGAAATTACTCAAAAGGGAGGACCAGACACCAACAAGGGAAAGAAACATCAAGAAAAGCATCAGAAGTTGGTTTACCCAGAAGAGAACGAGAGTCTTGTCGAATTCATCCAGAGGTGTCAAAGGAAAAATGCAGAAGTCATGCTTTGCCCAAGATGCAGTGCTGTATTCGACAAGAAAGCAGCTGATGACTTAGAAGCAGCAGAAAAGACCCAGAGGAAAAGAAATTGGGGAACAGTCCCACCAACCAGAAATGAAAGATTTGACCCAAGAAGAGGGAAGTATCACAGTCAAGGGGTGAGAGAAAGACGTCTCAACACCTACAAACCATCCAACAGACCCAATGATGACAAATGGGTTCAACCTATAAGGGATGCCCAAGGTCAGAAGAGATGGAAGAGTTTTGAAGTGAACAGGGGTCCCTCATTGGAAGTTAAAAAGGAGGCAAAGCCAAAATACGTCTCTGAAAACTACAAAGGGAAGAATCCTATGTCCAGATCCCAATGGAGAAGATTCCAAAGGCAGAAGAAAATTGGAAAGGAAAGTGTGGAACACAAAAAGGTTGGGCAAAAGGAGGCTGAATCAAGCAAATGTGTGCAGATCACAAACAAGGGGATACCTCTGGCAGAAAAAGAAACCCCTCAGAAGAATGGATCTAGTGACACCACAGAAATGCAGAAAACAAACAACAGAATGCCAGTAGACGAAGAGGTCACAGATGAATTTAGTTCAGAATCAGATGCCTCTTTCGACGTAACTTGCAATGTGGTTTCTGTGCTGCCCAGAGACTATGACAGGATAATGGAAGTCGAAGATGAAGAGGATGACATGGCAGATGACAGCATAGGCTTGAAGCCTGTATGCTACTACATAATGAACAATGGTTGTGTCGAAGAGCAAAATGCTTTCTTCGAAAAGCCAGATGATGCAATGAAGGCTCATTTAAAGCCTCTCTTCATAAAAGGAAAGTTAGAAGGTGTGGGTGTCAACAAAATTCTGATAGATGGTGGAGCAGCTGTAAATTTAATTCCTCATTACATGATAAAGAGGATTGGGAAAGATGACTCCGACACTAAGCCTCACAATATGGTGTTGTCCAACTATGAAGGTAAAGTAGGAACAACACTGGGAGTAATACAACTAAACTTGACTGTAGGATCCATCACCAGGCCTACCATGTTTGTGGTGATAGCATCAAAGGCAAATTACAACTTACTGTTGGGAAGAGAATGGATCCATGGGATTGGGGCTGTACCATCCTCCATGCATCAAAGGATAGCAATCTGGAGGCCAGATGGGATTGTCGAAAACATAGAAGCAGATCAGAGTTACTTCACAGCTGATGTGAACAACGTCACTGGTCGTAACTTCGACAAAAATCTAGCCCACATAGCACCATGCAATCCTGCTGCTTTCGACTTAACAGCTTCCGACAATGCTTACTGTTCCATGTACCTCCATCCTACGCATGGCTTCCAGTGGGATAAAGAAGTAATTGGGGAGACAAACTACACTTGGGGAACTGCCCATGTCAACCCAACTGGATGGGGGAGTGAATTCAGTGAAAATGACTGAAGTTTCAGCAATGGAAAGGATTTCGGCTTATATAGCCGAAAAACAACTCAGAACGGCCTTTGAGGCTGAAGTTAGAAATATGGTTGTCGAAGCCAGCACTCAGGTTGTCGAAGGACAACATCCTCAAGAAAATATTGAGGAGCATCATGCAAATCAGAGTTTTGAAGGAGACACAAATGGTGAATGGCAGAATCAAAGACTTGATGCCATTTATGATGACGAACCTTTGGGGTTCGAAAAGGATCCAACCTCAACCAATATGAAAATGGTGGCACAGGACCCTTTAGAGGAGATTAATCTGGGACTGGGGGCAGAAAAAAGGCCCACTTACATCAGTGCCAAGTTGAATCCTCAACTCAGAGTCGAAATAATCCAACTGCTGAATGAGTTTAAAGACTGCTTCGCCTAGGATTATGACGAAATGCCTGGTTTAGACAGAAGTTTGGTGGAATTGAAGTTGCCAATACTGGAAGGGAACAAGCCAATAAAGCAGACCCCCAGACGCTTTGCACCTGAGATTCTGTCGAAAATCAAAGAAGAAGTCGAAAGGCTTCTAAAATGAAAATTCATCCGTACAACAAGGTATGTCGAATGGATTGCTAATATTGTTCCTGTGATTAAGAAAAATGGCACATTAAGGGTGTGTATTGATTTTAGAGATCTAAACTCAGCCACCCCTAAGGATGAGTATCCTATGCCAGTAGCAGAAATGCTAGTAGATTCTGCAGCAGGCCATGAGTATTTAAGTATGCTTGATGGCTATTCTGGTTACAACCAGATTTTCATTGCTGAAGAAGACGTTCCAAAAACAACTTTTCGTTGTCCAGGAGCAATAGGAACATATGAGTGGGTAGTCATGCCCTTTGGTTTGAAAAATGCTGGAGCTACTTACCAAAGGGCTATGAATTCTATTTTTCATGATTTCATCGAAACATTTATGCAAATTTATATAGATGACATTGTGATTAAATCTGCTTCAGGCTTGGACCACATTAATCATCTTCGACAGTCCTTTGAAAGGATGAGGAAGTTTGGTTTGAAAATGAATCCTCTTAAATGTGCTTTTGGTGTGCAGGCAGGGGACTTCTTAGGCTTTGTGGTCCACAAGAAAGGGATTGAAATTAATGAGAACAAAGCTAAAGCAATAATGGAAGCAAAAGCGCCATCGACAAAGAAGGAATTGCAGTCTCTACTAGGGAAAATCAACTTTCTCAGAAGGTTCATCTCCAACCTTTGTGGAAAGACTCAGGCCTTCTCACCTCTGCTTCGACTGAAGAAGGAAGGTTTCACTTGGAGGCAAGAGCAGCAAGATGCCTTCGACAAGATCAAGGAGTATCTAGCAAATCCTCCAGTTTTAATATCTCCTTGTCGAAAAAGAAGCATGAGGCTTTACATATCAGCATCTGACAAAACATTAGGAAGTATGCTTTGTCAAGAAGATGAACATGGCGTCGAAAGAGCCATTTATTATCTCAGCAGAGTCTTAAACGATGCTGAAACTAGATATAGCATGATAGAGAAATTATGTTTATGTGTATATTTCTCTTGTATGAAATTGAAGCATTATATAAAACCCGTTGATGTACATATATCTTCTCATTTCGACGTAATAAAACATATGTTGTCTAAGTCTATTTTGCATAGTCGAATTGGAAAATGGGCTTTAGCCTTGACTGAATATTCTTTAAAATATATGCCTCTAAAAGCTGTTAAAGGGCAAGTAGTTGCTGACTTTATAGCTGACCACTCCATACTTGGAGAGGAGACAAATTATGTCGAAAAAGAACCTTGGAGGTTATATTTTGATGGTTCCAGTCATAAAAATGGAACAGGTGTTGGGGTGTTAATTATTTCTCCCAATAAAATTCCAACAAAGTTCAAGTATAAAATAGAAGGATTCTGTTCAAATAATGAGGCAGAATATGAAGCTTTAATTGCTGGACTTGAAATTTTGTTGGAACTGGGGGCAACAGAGGTCGAAATAATGGGTGACTCTGAGTTGGTGATAAAGCAATTGACGAAAGAGTATAAATGTGTCAAAGAAAATTTGATCATGTACTTTGTGATAGCCAACAGACTCCTCAAGAGATTCGACAGTGTAGTTTTTAGACACATTCCCAGAGTAGAAAATCAAGAAGCAAATGACTTAGCTCAGTTGGCTTCAGGGTATAAAGTGTCGAAAGAGAATCTGATGAAGGTTGTCGAAGTGAGAGGCAAAGTCTTATCCACCAAACTGTCCCTATCTGATTTGGAGACAATGAGATTGGGATATGGTGATGAAGAGAACTTTGAGATTTTCAATATAGGTGATCTAGAAGTTGGAGATTGGAGAAAACCCATCAAAGATTATCTACAAAATCCAAATCAGACAGTCGAAAGAAAGATAAAGTACAGAGCTATAAGTTATGTACTCTTTGGAAATGAATTGTTTAAAAAGACTGCAGAAGGAGTTCTACTAAAATGCCTAGGAGAGACTGAAGCTTATATAGCTTTGTCGAATGTACACAGTGGTGCATGTGGTGCTCACCAAGCAGGACATAAGATGAAATGGCTATTATTTCGACAAGGGATGTATTGGCCAACCATGTTGAAAGATTGTGTCGAATTTGCAAAGGGTTGTCAGGAATGTCAAATCCATGCAGGCATACCTCATGTGCCAGCAAGTGAGTTACATTCTATTATAAAGCCTTGGCCATTCAGAGGTTGGGCTTTAGATTTGATTGGTGAAATTTGACCAGCCTCTTCAAAAGGGCAGAAGTACATTTTAGTAGGAGTAGACTATTTCACTAAGTGGATTGAAGCCATACCTTTGACAAATGTAGATCAGGAAACAGTCATAGACTTCATCCAGAAACACATAATGTATAGGTTTGGGATACCAGAGACTATAACCACTGATCAAGGATCTGTGTTTACTGGTAGAAATATGCAGGCGTTTGCAAAAGAGACAGGTTTTAAGTTGTTGACTTTGACACCCTATTATGCTCAAGCAAATGGTCAGGTCGAAGCAGCCAACAAAGTAGTAATAAACCTGATAAAGAAACATGTGGGTAAAAAACCCAGAAATTGGCATAAGACCCTGGATCAAATCCTTTGGGCTTGTCGAACATCTCCTAAGGAAGCAACTAATTCCACCCCATTTAAATTAACCTATGGACATGATGCAGTATTGCCTGTCGAAATCTGTTTACAGTCAATACGAATTCAAAGACATCATGAGATTCCATCTGAAATCTATTGGAGTATGATGATGGATGAATTGGTTGATTTAGACGAAGAAAGGTTGCGTGCTTTAGAATTAATAAGAAGGCAGAAAGAGAGAGTTGAAAAGTTTTATAACAAAAAAGTAAAATTCAAAGCCTTTTTAGTAAATGATTTAGTTTGGAAAGTGATTTTGCCCATGGAGAAGAAAGACAGAGTGATGGGAAAATGGTCCCCTAAATGGGAAGGACCTTTCAAAATCCTAAGAGTTTTTTCCAATGGAGCATACGAAGTCGAAGAAATAGAAAAAGATAGAAGAATGCTGAAAATAAATGGGAAGTACTTAAAGAAGTATAAACCAACATTGCAGGAAATAAAAATAGGAACAAATTAAAATTGCAAACGAAACTTGTCTTCGCCAAACAAATGGCGTAAAATAGCATTACATATAAAAGTGCTAAAAGAAAATATCCTTAAAACAAATTCCTAAGTTCTATTACAAAACTACTGTCGAAGAAAGGTAGCTTTGAGTTCGTCGAACTTTTTCTTTTGAAGTTGAATTCGACGCTCGCAGAGACTCTTGCTGACAGTCATTTCGTCAAGCTCCCTGTGAAGTTGCTGGGCTGTTTCTGCATATTGTAGCCCCTTCTGGAGTTCACTGTCTATTGCTTCCTGATTTGGTTTTTGGAGAGAGGTCTGGCGTTCTTTTTCTTGAAGGATTTTCCTTTGCAGATCAGCAATCTGGGCTTGGTAAGCTTGAATATTGCTTTCACACTCAGCAGCAGCCTTAGTGTATTCGTCAGAAAGCTTGTTCAGCTCTGAAATCCTTTCTGTCGAAGAAGCCACTGTGTTCCATGCTGAAACTTGCTCTTCAGACTTGGCTGTGATTTTTTGGGAGACTTCTTTTTGTCGAACCAGATCAGCACTAACAGAATCAATTAAAGATATCAAATCCATCACCAAACGGCTTTCCTCAGTCGAAGCCTCCAACAAATTGGCACTTTTCAGGAGCTTCTTTAGATCATATTGAGCAGAAGTATTCTCAGCCAAGACTTCAAACAGGTCAACTCCAAGGATCCTTGTCTTGATCTCATCCATAATGACACTGATTGGTTGAAGGTCAGAAGTGGCCCCTGAAGCTGTCGAACCACTGGGAGAGGAATCTTGGAAGTTATACCTGGTGTCGAGCAAAGCTTTTAAGTATTCAAAGGGTTTTCTAACCTTCAAGCTCTCAATCTCTTCATGTGATAAACTTGTCGAATCAGTACCCAAAGAGGTTTCGACAAGAACCTTTGATGAAGAAGGAATGTTTTGAGAAGTTCCTCCAATGCTCAAGTTGACTCCTGGCTGATTCGACAGAGTGACTTCCTCTTCGACATTTTCTTGGTCAACTATGTTGGCGTCAGTTGGATCTGGAGCTTGTGCATCCTGAGCAATGGCATCTTCGTCAGTTTCTGGTATAGCAGCTGGTGGTGGAAGTGGTGCATCTTGATCTGGAATTATTTTTTCTGCAGTGGGGTCTGGTCGAAAAGGAGAGTTGTTGCCAGAAGACTCAGAATCACTGAGGTCAAATTCATCCAAGGTTTGAGGTCCATGGACACCTGTATCTGGAGTGGCATCATCTTGAAGCCTTTCAGCCAGAGTCCTTTCAGAATTAGAAGGGGCATGCTCTTCTTGGATTGTAGAAGTCTCTTCGACGTCAATGACAACCTACAGAAAACATGAAAGAAAGTTATAAGATAGATACATGCAGTCAAGATATGGGAATATTGTTTGTCGAAGTGATTACCTGAGGGATTTCAGTGTGTGCACTTGAGTCTCCACTTCTTTCACTCCTTGTGGGAATTTGGTTGACTGGACTGGCAGGTGGAGTTCGTCTTTGGACTATAGATCTTTGAGAGGCTACTGTTTTAATTCTTAGACCTTTGTTTCTTTTCAAAGGCTGGGGTTCAGGGGATTCGTCTTCAGACTCTTCGACGCTTGCCTCCTTTTCTTCTGGTTTCCTTTTCTTTGCTGGGGTACGAGTTACCTAAAAAAAAAAAAAAAAAAAAAAAAGAGAAGTATTCAGTATAAGAAAATGTGAAGTACACAAATAAGGAGGGATGCTCTGTTTTTGTCGAAACCTTCTTGACAGTTGTAGGAGACTTTTCGACTGTTTTGGAAGAAGTTCCTTCGCCAGTAGTCTTCTTGACAATTCTAACAGCTGAAAAAGAAAAGTTGCATGAACATTGATACAATAATAAAAGGAGTTAGAAGCAAAAAGAAGAATGTAATTTCTTCGACACCTTCAAGAATGGGTTCGTCCACAGTAACATGTTCTATCCCAATATGAAGGTGCCCAGTGAAGTTGTGCAGATGATACTTCGTCGCAACCACGCGTTCGGCAGGTTTTTTGTTTCTTTCACGGAGCAGTTTTAAATCAGATCCACACACAAACCAATCTGGAAATGGAGGACACAAGGCCACCCCAAATTCTGCAGAAGGGAGTGGAGGGAATTTTGGGGGAAAAGTTGTGAATGCAAAGTCATAGTGTGCATGGGGTGGAAGAGATGAAGGAAACCACAACTTATTTAATTTCTCTGTGAATTTGTATTTTAAAGATATTGTTGCTTCAGCTATGGTTCGACGAAGATCATCAGGCCTGTAAATAGTTTCAAAATACTTTTGAAACTTTTGAACTTCTTTGATATGCTGATCTGTACCTTTTTTCTTCTTGTCCTGCACAAAGGTAAAAGCATTTGTCAGAAGAGTAGTGAAAGTTGCTACGTCGAAAAATCTGTTGATGTAGTATTCCTTCCACCAGACGTCGAATTCTTCAGTACAGAGGAAGTTTGGTAGAAAAATGGTGGGATAGACCTCCAAAGTTGGGTCGAAAAACTTGTTGTACAGCTCTAAACTTTTGTCGAAATGGTGAAATGAGTTGTAGAAAATGATAGCACCTTTCTTGTGGTAGATAGGCTTCGTCTTCGTTTGGATTAATCCAAACTGCCTAGCTACCAGATTGGGTTGGTACACAATGAGGGATACCTTTGTGTTGTTAAGACTATGATGGGAGAAAAAGTGTCTGGGCATGAGGAAGGCTTCCCAAATGGAGATATAGGAGTCTTCATCTTTCTGGTTCTCCACTGGGAGTCTTCTGGTAAACCATCTTGGACCTACTTGTCTGTTGGCGAATGGTGCCATTGAAGGAGAAAATTTGTAGCGTTTGGCGAACATCATGATGTAGCCAGTGAATGCTTGTTGAAGGCTTGTATTATCATCTGTAGGGGTCAGTTGAACCAGCCTAGGCCATTCGACACGCCTTTCTTTTACTGCATCTTCGACGACTGGCATTTTGATGGGGATGAAGTTTTCAAAAGTGGCATTCAGCCATAATTGTAGGAGCCAAAAAGGGCCTGTAAGACTAATGTTACCTTTGTCCTTAAGGGTTTTGAGGTTGCTTACACTCTCACTTAAGGATTCATAGAGGTTTGCCAAAAGAAGTTCACTCAGGCAGAATGCAACTCCATTATGAAGCTGATTAGCCATAATGATAAAACTTCTGGCCACCTGAAGGGACCTTGTACAGAATACAAATTTAGACAACCACAGGCTAAGGAAGGCAATGTGCTCTATGTCAGAGACTTCTTCATTGTTTTCACCTTGGTGATGGGCTATGAAAACAGAATACCCAGCATGCTTTGTGTCGAAGCCTATGGGATCCTTGTTCAAGTGTTCAGGGTTAAAGATTTCCCCTAAAGGACTAAGGCCAGTTATGGCTGCTATGTCGAATAGGGTGGGAGTCACCATTCCACAGGGTAAGTGGAAAGTATTATAAGTGCTATCCCAAAAATATAAGGAGGCTAACAGCATGTTTTGGCAATAACGGGGACCCTCTTTCGACAATTGAATTAAGTCATAAATGCCAGTTTTCTTCCAAAATTTCTCTTTAGCTTTTTCAATCCTAGTAAGCCATGCTAGGTAGTCAGAGGGATCTTTCGTCAAAGGGGGACTTCTGAAAATCCTATTTTGGTTTAGATAAGACAGATATATTTCTGTCGAAGCCATAAGGACTTCAGGTTCTTTTGATGAGGCTTCGACAGGTTTAGGGTTTTTGTTAGCAGCTATGGGTTTGGAAGCAGAATAACAGGGATAAAATTCTTTTAAACGGTTAGGGTCCACAGTGGGATCAAAAATAGGACCTAACATAGCATGATGAACTCCAGAAACAGAAATGGGAATCATTACCTGTGACTTGTAAATGCTTGCCTTTTCCCTTTCATTTGGGGGTTCTGGAAGGTACTGTTGGTGCTGTGTTTGTGTAGGCCCAGACAATACGTGAGCAAGAGGAAGATCCATGGTCTTCTTGGTCTTCTTTGCACTGCGTCCAGTGGTAGCCTTTGGAGGAGCCATTGATTTGATGAAGAGCTTGAAGAAACAGGAGCTTTGAAAGGTTTGGAAATGGAGTTTTTTACGTTTGGGTAAAAGAAGAGTTGAGAAGGTGAAAAGTATGAAATGTTGTTGAAAGTGGTATTTATAGAGGATGAAATAAATGACTAATAAAGAAAAAGGAAAATGAAAAGATTTTCAGTTAGGAAGTGGAAACGTGCGTTTCTGATCCCTTAGTGGAAGTTAGAAAATGGCAGTTGGTAAGAGGCCATGATTTACCTACAATATAGGGTTATGGGAGATTGTGTAAAAACGTGGGCTAGACGTGACGTTTTAATAAAGTGGAAATCATGATGTTTTCTTGGGACTCAACAAAATCACTTTACAATAAATGCAACTGACAGGAAGTCAAAGGTCACTTCGACAGCAAAAGATATTTCTCCAAGGTTAGTCGAAAACATCTTTGCTGGGGGGCAATTTGTAAACCTATAATTTCGACAGACTGAAATTAAGGGCTTAAGATCATCTTTGTCGAAGGATAACAAAGAGAGAGAATTCAAGGATTGCTGATAGGGTCTGAAACTCTACTATTTCGACAAAAAGAAACATAGTTGTTCTGGCAGAATAAGTTGGAGGGTTTTTGTAGCTGAGTATTTCGACAGAAGAAGGTCTTGATAAAAGCAGGGTTCGACAGTTTGAAGAGGTGCAAGGTTTCGTCACCAAAGAAAAGGATTCAAATTCAAAAGGTTATAACCTTTGGCAGTTGGACACATGGAGGTTTCAGAGAAGAAATTTACATGCAGGTTGACACTTGTCGTTTAGTTATAGTTTTTCCGTTCTAAGCAGTTATTTTGTTTATGTATAAATAGGATAGTTTGTGTTTAGAATAGGTGTGTGAAAATTGATACAAAATTCCTGTTAAAAAACTCTAAGTACCCAGTGTGAGAGAAAATGAGTCTAAGATTTGGAACAATGTACGTTTGAACACCAGTTATATTTCAAAGTCATTTAAATTACTTGTTCATTTATCAAGTTTAATGTCATTTTCAAGCTTTATTTATTTTTCTGCAAGTTTTTAGCCTTCGACATTTATTCTTTTTCCTGTTCAAAACTTTTAACTTTACTTCATTGTTAACTCAAAATTTACTTTACTTTAAAAATCAAAGTTCTTAATACTTTGACATTATCTGACAAAACAAACCATAAATCAATCACCAATTCTAAGAAGATTTCGACAGAAACAATGCACATGTATCCCAGGACTTGTTTGGTTGGTCCTGCACGTAACCCAGTTTTTTGAAGGAATTGGTTAACCAGAGGTTGTTCGCCAGAAACCACTGCGAACAATATGCTTCTGGTTTTGGTTTGCATCATGCCATTTCATCTCATTTTGCATTGCATTGCATTTCTTTCACTAACTTTTCAGGTGGTAAGCAACTTTGAGAAGTGAATTTGCCTTCACTCCTCACATTTTCTTTTCATCTCTCTTATGCATCATTGCTGCATTTTGTCTTGTGTTTGAGATTGAGCTTGCTCATTCTTCTTCATCTTACTTTCTTTCCTCAAGTGACTTGTCTTCTTAAATGAAGCAAGTTACTTTGCTTTTCTTTGCTCCTTTCATCTGCTTCCTGGTGGTTTCTCTGAAGATTCTCCTTGTAAACCTCACAAATCTTAGGAACAACCAAGCATGACAATAACTAGGGTTTTGATTAGTCCCCATTTAGATTTTACCTTTGTGTCTCATTGAGTCTTCTCTTCTCATCTCATAATCAGGGACTAAACCATAAAGGCTTTAAGGCTTTGTGATTAAGCTTATGCCTGCATCCTTCTATTAGGATGGAGTGTATAACTTTAATCCTAAGTGTTAAACCCTTAATGTGTTTAACTCCTTCAATCAATTCACTTAATAATCATCAAGGCATCAAGCTTGTAACTTGGGCCTTGCATTAGGGTTCTAATTCTTCCTTAATTGGTTAAGAAGGACTAACCCTAGTGTTAATGGACAAGTCCCCCTCAAGTTGTCTTACAAACCCTAAAAATCACTTCATCATCTTATCACCATTTAAAATCCACTCAATAAAGGCTTTGTTTTGTCATGAGTTTAATCCCTAATCATGGATTAAGTTGAGGAGCTTTCCTCAGCTTAAACATTCTCATCTATTATCCTTCTATTAGGATGGTGTAATGAGTTTGTTTAATCCCTGATTATGGCTTAATCTCATTACTTAACACTAAACAAAAACACCAAAAACATCTAAATAATCACAAGTAGGTTAATGATCTCAATCCTGCTTCAAAGGTGATTAAGTGTGAGAAACTGACTTCACACTTAAGGTATTCTCATTACCCCTAATCAGAGGGAAGATGTGATGAGTTTACTAAATCCATTGGTTTAGGCTTAAGCTCATTAACTTATGACAAACTTTCAAAAAGCAATAAAAGACTGAAAACTCAAAAACAAACAATAATCGTCTCCTCCGGGATTCTTTTCTCATCTCATTCACTCATAAACGAGAACTCGCTTCTTCCGTCTAATGCAAGACAGTTTGCACCTGAGCCAGACAGGTCATACACTTGAGCATAGGCAAGTAAGCAGTTCACAAGTCAATTTATCTTTCAGTCTCTTTGGGTCGAACTACGGTGTTCTGACTTCCTCATTGCACGAGAGGATACGTAGGCATAACTTAACAGTTATCGAACAAAAGTCTCTGTATATTCCCCCTCTTTCAGCCTCATTCTTTAGCCTCATATTCTTGAGCATTATATTCCAGTTCTTACACTGACACTGTATATATCACACTCCACTTTTCTTTTACACTGACACCTGTACATCCTTTTCCAGCTCTTTTATACACAAATTGCACTGACACTACCCCTTTAAAACACAAATCTTTTAAGCGTGGATCCCGTCGAGTACGGCGGACAATCTGGGTGCTAATACCTTCCCAGGTTGTAACCAACCCCCTTTCTCAGTCTCTCTGGTTCGCAACCGTCTTATCCATATCTTTCTAGGTTTATGCAGCATTACCTTTCCTTCGGGATAAAAATGCCTAGCTGGCGACTCTATTCATTTCCTGTGAGTTCACTCCTGTGTGTCCTCACATCCTCTTTCGCCGACCGTTCGCGTCTGTACCCCATTTGACCCGGCTTCATTTGGTGGGAGCGACAGCTTGGCGACTCTGCTGGGGAATCTTATACTGTAACCAGGGCTTCTGGTTCTTTTTGTGGGTTCCTCCTAGCGCTTGATTGATTTGTGTTTACTGGGGTGTTATGTGCTATTTGTGCTTGTATTTATATTTATTTTTGCTTTATGTACAATTGTTTTATTGCTTTCTTTATAGCTTTACATATATCATACTGTCATGCTGTGCTGGCTGGATCTGTTTTGTTGCTTTGGTGGGTGGGTGTTCCATTGAGAGTTGAGGTCCTATACCTGGGACCTGAGTGACACCTAGGCTAGAGTGGTTCATGTTCTTTCCCATTCCATTTCGGTTTGGTGCAGGAATATGAAACACGGTTCAGATATGGGTTTCTTCTTGAGAACTCTGTGCTACAGATTTCCTGTAGTGCTAGGGCTATCTGGGAAGCCTGCTAAGTCTGGATGACCTTTAGTATTGACCTTCAGAAGCTGAGGTGAATTAGAGGAGGATCTTTTATGGTTATTGTAAACATTGTACCTCCGGGTTAGAAGTGTTTACACTTCTCATAACTGATCCAAGTCTGAGGATCTTTGTTTTAGAACATCACCTGTGAGGGGGTTGGGCTGTTTACAGGTTTGCAGGTACCCTTGACCTCAGCATACCCTGTTACTTTGTTTTAATTAAGAGTACTCCACTTTGGCACAGTTCTTGTGATTTTTAACCCAGGACATGTGACTCTTTATTTGAGTCCCCCACCTTGGTTACTGGACTTATGAACCTCCATCTGGATTTCTTGAACATATATGGACTCATATCAGAGCAGCTAATCAGATCCAGCTCAGTCACAAAACCCTTGCATATCATTTGCATACATCCTCATTGCATCATTTTAACATGTGTTTATTTGTTTTTCAGGGTATCCATCTTATCATTTTGGCTTGGTTTTGACCCCTTCTTCAGCTTAGACCTATCTTCATCAGTATCTTGCTTCAGCTATCAGCTACCTGCTTCAGTCACCTGCATCACCAGTCTCAGCCTGTCAGAGGCCTGTCTTTAGTGTTATTCTCAGTACCTGTCTCAGTTCTCTTTCAGCAGCATGGCACCTAAGAAGAGTAACATCTCCTATCATTTCTTTGAGCCTGAGTTGGCTAGCATCAGGAAGATTCAGACCCTGATTACTCCAGACCATATACCACTTTTCAGAGAACATTATGGAGGAATCCTTGATGTGGTTATGGATTTGGACCCTTCACAGAGGAGCTTGATTCATACTTGCCTGCAGTTCTATGATCCCCCTCTGAGGTGCTTCACCTTCCAGAATTTTCAGTTGGGACCCTTGTTGGAAGAATATTCATCATTGGTTGGTGTGCCTATCAGGGGTGGAATTCCCTTCAACCCTGAGATGGCTTTCCCTAGTAATGAGGAGATAGCAAAAGCATTATATCTGGAACCAGTTCTGATTGGGCAGAATTTGACAGCTAAGGCTGGAGTCTCTGGTTTTCATCTGGACTTCTTAACTTCTCAGGCTAGTCTGAAGGCCTCCTTGGGGGAGTGGAAGGCAGTCTGTGCTCTGTTGGCCCTTAGCATATATGGGGTCATACTTTTTGCAGATGAGCCTAGGTTTTTTAGCAAGAATGCAATCCATCTTTTCATCCTGAGAAACCCAGTGCCCACCTTACTGGGAGATCTTTACTACTCTGTTCATCAAAGGAATGAAAAGCAAAGGGGAAGATTAGTGAGATGCTGTGCTCCTTTGTTCCATACTTGGCTGCTCAAGCATTTGCCAAAGACTGATGCATTCTTGAACCCTCACCAGCAGAAGAACTGGGCTAGGAGGCTTGTTGCTCTAACCTCAGATGACATCAGATGGTGCACTCAGAGCACCAAGGGCAGAGACATCATTACAAGTTGTGGGCAATTTCCCAATGTACCTCTGATTGGAGTAAAGGGTTGCATCAACTACAACCCTCTGCTATTCAAAAGACAACTAGGCTATGCATTGGTCCATCCTCCTAGAGCACAGGATCTGACTGAGACCCTCTATTATGAAATCAAGCCTAATCTGGCTATTGTCAGGCAGGAATCCTGGGCCTGGGACAATGTGCAGACTAAGGGGGTAACCATTCTTAGGAGATGCAACAATGTGGCCTCAGCTCAGTACTATGAGTGGTCTCATGCCAGGGCTCAAGTTTCTGGAATGCCCTTCACCCTTGAAGATGTGCATGGACCCTCCACAGCACCACCTCCAGCAACTGTCAGCTTAGAGGAGTTTGAGAAATTGAAAGAGAGAAATGAGAATCTGACTCAGGCTCTACAGAAGACCCTCTGGGAGAGGAGTGATGGTCGGCTGGACATTGAAAGGTTAGAAAAGCTAAAGGTGGAGCATCTAGCCAGGATTGAAAAGTCAGAGGACTATATCAAGAAGTCAAGGGCTGGAGAGCAGATCTTGAAAAATGCCTGCAAAGAGGCCCAATTCCAGAGAGCTAGGACTGATTTGTATCTGAAGGAGAGTCAAGCTAGGTGGGTCAGGATCACCGAAGCTCGCACTCAGGAGGATAAAAGGACTCAGGATAAGATAGAGCAGCTGGAAGCTAGTGCAAAAGAACAACAAAAAGCCCTGGCAGCAGCCCAGAGGGAGATCTCAGAATTGAAGATTAGAGCTGGTGTAAAGAGTTCAAAGGACCAGAGTCAACACAAGAAGCTAACTGCAGCTGTTACTACAAGGAATCTTCTCATCAGGAATCTTACAGAGCGTCCAGCTGATCCTGTGACTGAAGCATTTCTCAAGGAAGTTCAGGAGGATGAGTTCGATCTTGGTGTTTGACTTTTGCTTGTTGTTGCTTTCATTTCGTGTACTTTTCTTTATGTTGTGTTTTTGACCCCTCAGAGGGCATGTATTGTAAAAAACAAACTATGTATCATTTGCTTTTGTAATGTATGTGTGGATTTGTTTATCTGATTTTTTTCAAAGCAACATCAAAAGCATCTTCTTCAGGGGTCTGGAAAGGTCAAAACCAAGTGCCAAGCCGGATACCTTGGATACAAATAAACATACTGCATTGCATACTAACCTTTTGTTTTGTTTTGTAGGTTTTTGTTTATTGTTACTAACTCTGTTGTGAACTCAGGAACTATTGCTCGACGTCGAGGGTTTCCACTCAACCGTCCACACAGATATCCCACCCGCAACAATCTTCCGGGCATACAGATGGACCAAGTACAGCAGGACCTTACAGAGGTCAGGACTCAAATGGCCAACGAGAGGCTAGAAATGAGGAATCAGATGACACAGTTTATGGAGGTGATGAATAATATGGCTCAAAGCCAAGAGAGGTTAAGGGCACTGGTAGAAGGGAGGAATCAGGAAGACCATCATCCAGGGACTGCTGGGACAAGCAACAATGAGAGAGTCCAGCCTCATGTTAATCCCCCAGTCTTTGGACCCCACCAGCATCCAGAGATCAACATCCCTGTCAATGTGCAAGGGACTGCCACAACAGGTAGAGTGCTGCAAGAAGACCCCCAGGAAGATCAGTTCACAGTGATGGGAGCTGGGGAGGAAGCCTATGACAGAAGGCTAGAAGAGATTGCTGAGAAACTGAGATCTTTGGAGTCCCAGAATTCTTTGGGATTTGATGTTATGGACATGGGTCTAGTGGACGGGGTCAGGATTCCCCACAAATTTAAACCACCATGCTTTGAGAAGTATAACGGGACTTCCTGTCCCCGGACCCATTTACAATCCTTTCTGGGGAGGTTGAAGGCATATACCATGGACGAAAAGCTATGGATGTTTTATTTTGAGGATAGCTTAACTGGAGCTTCGAGGGAATGGTACTCTCATCTGACTAGAGCAACCATTAGATGCTGGAAGGACCTGGCAGAGGCCTTTATCAGACAGTATCAGTACAACTTGGATATGGCTCCCAACAGGACCCTCCTGATGGGAATGTCACAATCATCCAGGGAAAGCTTTCGGGAGTACGCTCAAAGGTGGAGACAGCTTGCTGCTGCTATCCAGCCACCTATGTCAGAGAGGGAGATGGCTGATATGTTTATGAACACCCTCCAAGGAACATACATTGACAGGTTGGCTGCCTTTTCTTCCACTAGCTTTGTTGATGTAGTCATAGCCGGGGAAAGGATTGAAAGCTTGTTAAAAATGGGTAAGATTTCTGACAACGGTGCCAGCTCATCCAGCAACTCAAGAAAGCCTTTTGTAGGCCCAAGAAGAACTGGTGAGACCAATGCTATCCATACCAGCAGGGGCAGACCCCAATATGTTCATAGGTCTGTAGCAGCAGTCACCATTCCCGCTCCAATTCATCCTCAACCAGTTTATCAACCTCAGCAACAAAATTATCAGCAACAAACTCAGTATCCTCCTCAGAGAAATTATAACAACAGCAACACCAGCAACAACAATCAGCAAAGACCATTCCAACAGAGACCTTCTCAGGCCAATAGGGTGATCGATCCGATCCCTATGCCCTATGCCACATTACTGCCACAACTCCTGAAACTCAACCTAGTTGAGCTAAGGACATTGGCACCTCCAGATCCTGTCAGTCTACCCAGAAATTATGACGCCAGCGCCAGATGTGCTTTTCACTCAAATGCACCTGGCCATAGTACGGAGAAGTGCAGAGCCTTGCACATGAAGGTACAAGACTTGGTAGACTCCAAAGCCCTGAACTTTGCACCACCACCAAATGTTAACAAGAACCCTATGCCACACCATGGTGGTCCCCGAATCAATGCTATTGAAGAAGACAAGCCGTCTTACTTGATAACCAGTGTGGGTCAGATTCGGACACCCTTGGTGGAGATTAAAGCTCAACTCCTCGAATGTCAAATGTTCCCGGGATGCGAGCTAGGGTGTGCTTATTGCAACATTTCAGTGAATGGTTGTGATAACTTGAGGGATGGCATAGATGGCCTCATCCAGAGTGGCTTGCTTCAAATCACAACATCAATACCTACCAATCCAGCAATCTCCTTAACAACAATTCCAGAATCTGCTACAACTGCAACAACCATTGTTCCAAACAACTTTTCAGTTTCATCAACAAATGCTTCATCTGTTACTTAAATGGACCAGATATCAGCAAACATCCCTTCTACAACTTCAACACCCCTTCATTCAGAGTCTCCTACAACAACAACACCCATCCTTCCAACAATGTCTCCTACAACATCAGCAACCAACAATGAAAGTGTCTCAACAGTTACAATTTATTATGATCCTGAAAATGACTCTGCCTACAACTCACAAAATGCCACTCCTACCAGAGCACCAGTCACAATATATTATGATCCACAAACTATCATGGTTCCTTCCGCAGCTGCCACCAGTCCAGTCACTGTCACAGTGCCTGGGCCAGTACCTTATGAAAGCAGTAATGCCATCCCTTGGCATTACGGCTCTGATTTATACTGCGAAGGAAAGAAAATCACTTTCAAATCATCAACTTCTTCACCACAAATAGACAATGTGGGTGAAGGCGGAGGCTTCACTCGAAGCGGGCGTCTCTTTGCCCCGCAAATTCAAAGACCCACTACCGAAGCAGAAGCTGCTGCCAAGGCAAAAGGAAAAAGCAGGGTGCAAGAAGAGCAAATTGTTAAAGAAGCTTTGAAAACACCTTTTGACCAGGAAGTTGATGAATTCATGAGAATCATCAAGAAAAGTGATTACAAGATAGTGGACCAGCTTCACCAGACGCCTTCCAAGATCTCCATTCTATCATTGCTTATGTGCTCCGAGGCTCATCGGAACGCACTACTCAAAGTCTTGCACGCAGCTTATGTGCCGGAAGAGATCACGGTCAATCAGTTGGAAGCTGTGGTTGGAAATGTTAATGCTAGTAATGGACTAGGATTTACCAACACTGATTTGACTACGGAAGGCCGCAATCATAACAAGGCTTTGCACATTACCATGGAGTGTAAGGGTGCAGTTCTTTCACATGTGCTGGTAGACACAGGACCATCCCTCAATGTCTTACCTAAAAAAGCCCTTGTGAAGTTGGAATATGAAGGATTGGCATTACGTCCCAGTAACTTGGTAGTGAGAGCCTTTGACGGCTCTAAGAGATCAGTTCTGGGAGAAATTGAGTTGCCTGTAACGATTGGCCCACAAACTTTCAAAACGACCTTCTACGTGATGGACATTCAGCCTGCCTACAGCTGTTTGTTGGGTAGACCATGGATTCATGCCGCTGGCGCAGTTACGTCTACCCTTCACCAGAAGTTAAAATTCGAGTGGGAGGGTCAAGTCGTTACTATTTGTGGAGAGGAAGATATTTTTGTTAGCCATCTGGCTACATACAAATACATTGAGATGGATGGGGAGATCCACGAGACGATGAGTCAAGGGTTTGAGGCCCTGAATATTAATGAAACATCTGCTGTGCTTGGGACTTCCATGACATCTTACCAACAAGCCCGGAAGGTTGTGGAAGAAGGAAACGCTCAAGGCTGGGGCAAACTGTTGTTTGTGGAGAAGAAAGAAGATAGATTTGGGTTGGGTTACAAACCAACTCAAGAAGATCAAGCAGAGGCTGCTAAGAAGCCCAACTTTGTTAGTGGGGGATGCTCACCCCCGATGCTGTCAACAACTTGGAAGATGAGTCGGAAGATGAACGCAACCTGGAAAGCTGGATTCGTCCAAAGATCCCGGGGAGCAGTATCTCAAACTGGTCTTCCCAGGAAATTATAAGAGTTACTCCTGCAGAGTAATTATTATTTCCTGTATATTTTAAGCATGCATCAAGTCTTGCATCTTGCCCAAGATGACAAGACTCATTTTTTAATCGGGCCATCTGTAATTTTTGTGCAACAAGATTAATCAATGAAACATCAGACATCTTTTGCAAACGAGTCTTTTTTCTTTTCCGCTCACTGTTTTTCCATTTTTCTTTTTGTACAAAAATAAATGGCAATGTTTTCAAAATGACAACCTTATTTCACTTTTCTAAACAAGATTAAAATCAATCACTAAAATGAACAAACTGAACCCTTGCAGAGAGTGCCTTCCGGACCGCACCGACAACAGCACGGCTATGACTTCGTATGACTCTGACAATCCGATCAATCAAGCTGATGAAGGGGTTGAAGAAGATTATGAGCTTCCTGAAGAGCTAGTCAGGTTGTTAAGACAAGAGGAGAAGGTTATCACTCCTCATCAGGAGGAGGTCGAAACGATTAATCTTGGTACAGATGAAGATGTGAAAGAAGTTAAAATCGGGGCCTGCTTACAAGACTTGGTGAAGAAACAACTGATTGACCTGCTTCAGGAGTATGTGGATGTGTTTGCTTGGTCTTACCAAGACATGCCAGGGTTGGACACCGATATTGTTATGCACAAGCTGCCTTTAAGAGAAGAATGCCCACCGGTCAAACAGAAACTACGCCGGACTCGCCCAGACATGGCAATGAAAATCAAAGAAGAGGTACAAAAGCAGTGGGACGCCGGGTTCCTTGCTGTAACTAGCTATCCACCATGGGTTGCTAACATTGTGCCTGTTCCAAAGAAAGACGGCAAAGTGAGGATGTGTGTTGACTACCGGGACCTGAACAGAGCCAGCCCGAAAGATGATTTCCCATTACCTCACATTGATGTACTGGTTGATAATACGGCTCAGTTCTCGGTATTCTCCTTCATGGACGGATTTTCAGGATACAATCAGATCAAAATGTCACCTAAAGACATGGAGAAGACAACTTTCATCACGCCCTGGGGCACGTTCTGTTACAAGGTGATGCCATTCGGATTGAAGAACGCTGGTGCGACATATCAACGGGCTATGGTAACGTTGTTCCACGATATGATCCATAAGGAAATCGAGTGTTATGTGGATGACATGATTGCCAAGTCCCTTACAGAGGAAGACCACCTGGTAAATCTGCTGAAGTTATTTAAGCGCCTGAGGAAGTACCAACTGAAGCTGAACCCCAACAAGTGCACATTCGGGGTGCGATCTGGCAAGCTGCTGGGTTTTATCGTAAGCGAGAAAGGGATTGAAGTGGACCCTGATAAAGTCAAAGCCATTCAAGAGATGCCTGCACCGAAAATTGAGAAAGAGGTTCGAGGGTTTCTGGGTAGATTGAACTACATTTCAAGGTTCATATCTCACCTTACTGCAACCTGTGAACCTTTGTTCAAGCTGTTAAGAAAGGAACAGACGGTCAGGTGGAATGAAGACTGCCAGAAGGCTTTTGACAAGGTCAAAGAATACCTACTAGAACCACCAATCCTTATGCCTCCAGTTGAAGGAAGACCTCTGATAATGTACTTGACAGTATTAGAAGAGTCAATGGGGTGTGTGCTGGGCCAGCATGACGAGTCTGGTCGAAAAGAGTATGCAATATACTACCTGAGCAAAAAGTTTACCGACTGTGAACAGCGTTATTCACTGCTCGAGAAAACTTGCTGTGCTTTAGCGTGGGCTGCTCGCCGACTGAGACAGTATATGTTGACCCACACTACCTTATTGATCTCAAAGATGGACCCAGTTAAGTACATTTTCGAGAAGCCAGCTCTTACCGGACGGGTTGCAAGATGGCAGATGATTCTCACGGAATATGACATCCAGTACACCTCTCAGAAGGCCATCAAGGGCAGTGTACTATCTGAATATCTTGCTGAGCAACCTATTGATGACTACCAGCCTATGAGATTTGACTTCCCTGATGAAGACATCATGTTCATAAAAGCGAAAGATCATGAAGAGCCTGTTCACACTGAAGGGCCTGACTCGGAAGAAGAATGAACTATGATGTTTGATGGGGCTGTTAATATGAATGGTCGTGGTGTTGGTGCAGTACTCATTACACCTAAGGGAGTTCATATGCCTTTCTCGGCAAAACTCACCTTCAACTACACTAACAACGAAGCTAAATACGAAGCTTGCATTATGGGTCTTGAGGAGGCCATCGACCTCAGGATCAAGACATTGACTGTATTCGGAGATTCAGCTCTGGTAGTTAATCAAACCAATGGCAAATGGTACACACACCAGGATCATCTGATACCTTACAGGGATTATACAAGGAGGTTACTGACTTTCTTTACAACGGTCAAGCTTGAGTATATCCCTAGGGACGAGAATCAGTTTGCAGATGCTCTGACTACCATTTCATCTATGATCAAAGTTCAAGCTGCCAACTTCGTACCTCGGATTTCAGTGTCCAGACTTGACAGACCAGCATATGTATTTGCAGCAGATATTGCCAAAAATGATGAGCCTTGGTTCCACGACATTAAGTGCTTCTTGGAGGATCAAACATACCCATCTGGGGCATCTTCCAATGACAAGAAGACTTTGAGAAGGCTTGCTGGCAGTTTCTTCCTGAACACTGATGGTTCCCTATACAAGAGAAACTTTGATATGGTACTCCTCAGATGCGTCGACAGAATAGAAGCAGACTTGTTAATGCACGAAGTGCACGAAGGATCCTTTGGTACCCATGCAGGAGGGCATGCCATGGCTAAGAAATTGCTAAGATCAGGTTATTACTGGATCACAATGGATGCCGACTGTTGTGCCTATGCCAGAAAATGCCATAAATGCCAGATCTATGCGGATAAGGTGCATGTGCCTCCCAATCCTTTGAATATAATGTCTTCACCCTGGCCCTTTGCCATGTGGGGCATTGATATGATCGGCAAGATTGAGCCAACTGCTTCAAATGGCCACAGATTCATCCTGGTCGCCATTGACTATTTCACCAAGTGGGTTGAAGCAGCCTCATATGCAAATGTTACAAGGCAAGTGGTAGCCAGATTTCTGAAGAGAGATATCATCTGTCGATACGGAGTTCCCGAGAGAATCATTACTGATAATGGTTCCAACTTAAACAACAAAATGATGGCTGAGATATGCCGGGACTTTGTTGCACCCCAAAATTTGCCCTCACAATACAAGACTTTGTGTTCTAAGAAGGTTCACAAGGTTCACAAGTTCTCCAACACTTGCAAGACCTTTCATGAGGTTCATGAAGTCTACAAGTTACTTTATGAAGGTTCACAAGGTTCACAAGGTTCACAAGCTTCACAATACCTCCCATGAGTATCACAAGACACTTTATGATGGTTCACAAGGTTCACAAAGTTCACAATTGGTCAAAGAAGTTGACAATTCCCTCAGACAATGCACCTCCTAAGCAGTGCATCCAAAACTAGGGTTTTGACTTTAATCAGGCTAAATAGACTTCCAATACCTCAAATTAGTTTCATAACATCTTATGTGTGTGTAAGAACCCCCATGTAAAGTTTCAAGACTTTTCTCAAAAGTTTGCTCAGTCAGATGATCAGATAAGTCAAAATCAGTCAGTACAGTTAAAAAGTCAAACTGAGGTCAACTGTGGTCAAACCAAAGTCAAACTTCATGATTTTTTGCCAACATCAAGTATATGAAGTAAAATTCATCATTTTATCAAGGGTTGATCATGATTCATCAAGGAGATTCCAGATCATCAATAATCAGGAGTTTCTAAGTTAGGGTTTTCTCAGTAAAAGTCAACTGAACTTTGACCAGCCATAACTTTCACATACTTCATCACCAAGTCTCCATACAAATCTCATTTTGAAGGAAATTGAATTCTCTACAACTTTTATGTTGAAAGTTAAGCCCAAACATGCTTCATTTGAAAGATATGATCTAAGACATTATAGGTCATTTCAAAAGTCAACAAAAAGTCAACAACTTCAAATGGGCATAACTTGAGATTGGTAAATGATATGGACCTGAAACCAATGGGGTTGTTTAGAGAACTCTTCAAGCTTTCCAAAAAGTCCAAGAACACCCTCATACCTTTAAAATTGAGGGAGATGTGCCCTTGCAAAGTTGGGAAAATTTGTGATGGTCTATGATGAAAATGAGGGCCTAAAAGCAATTTTCTCCAAATGGGCTGGCCAAATTATGACCCAACCCATACAATAACATCATGCACGAAATTTCCATCATATTTTCATAATTTTTATTTTATTTAATTAATTTATTATGATTTTTTATTCTTAAAATCATTTTAAATTTAAATAAAATATTAAATGTGAAGATTTAATTGATTTATTGATTCTAGAAAGTCATAAAATCAATATGGAACAAATTGATGCAAGAATTATATGGAGTGGCTTGAAATAGAAAGCATTGGTACAAAAATATTGAACTTTCATGGCATGATCTTTCTCAATCTTAAAATATCAAAACTTCCACATAATCAATCAAAGTTTTTGACCTAATTGAGTCTCCTATATATACTAAACTCATTGCCATTGATCAAACACGAAATCCAGCAGCCAAGGGTAAGATTCAAAAACTCAAAATTCAAGCAAAAAAGTGAGATTCGGATTCTTCAATCCAAGGCACTAGAAGGTAAAATAAAGACATGGCTAGCTTCCCTGGACATCACTGATTGTAAAGCATCAATCATATGCATCAATACCATCTCATATTGCCCTACCCGAATCAAACTTTGCCTTGAATTTCAAATTTTCGATTCTGTTTATTTGTGCATTATTAATGAATTTTGTTTGTACTTTTGTGTTTGTGATGATCCAAGGAACGATTCTGGACAAATAGCTTGAAGTTTCATAGCCTAATGGACCAAATGCCATGGTTAGGGTTTAGAGGTCGAAAATGGGGTCCTTTGATTTACTGAGTTTAAATGAGTTTTGAGAACATAGGAGTGTTCTATGAATCTCCAGGATCACAAAACTATAATTAATTTCATAAATCGTTGTTGTTTGGTGTGAGTTTGATTTTCGTAGGTCAAGAACCATGAAGAACTCGCAGGTAAATTCGCAGCAATGCTCGTAGGAAAAAGAGCAGATACAAGGAAGAAGATGAAGATCAGTTTGCGCCAGTTTTGAAATTCAAATGTTGTTTTAAAATATAATATGTTTTCTCTGTTTGTATATCACCTGCTAATGGTTGGCCCAGTGGTAGGAGGCGTATGCGTGCAGCCTATGGGACCTGAGTTCGAGTCTTGGCCTCCTACATCATTTTGTCTATTTTTTTTTCAGGTTAAAATCAAACTTGATATATTATTATTTCTTGCCATTATATTATCAGGTGGGCTCTTCCAGCCGGGTGGTAGTGTGCGCATGTGTATAGATAGGAGGTCCTGGGTTCAACTCCACCCCAAGCCTTTTATTTTTTTTCATTATTTTCTGGATTCCTCAAAGCAAGGCACAAAACCAATCTCACTCTCTCATCTCTTGCCTGCGCATGGGCAGCCCAGTGGTGTGTATTGTTGGCTGCAAGCTTAGGGGACTGGGTTCAAACCCCAGCCCCATCAGGTTTTTGATTCCTTTTTCTCTCTTTTGTTTTATTTTCTATTTTATTAATATTATATCTAAAATAAGTTATATTATTCTATTATCTTTTATATTATAAAATATATATTATGTATATTATTTTTCTAAAAAAAATCTAAACTCTTGTCTTCTCAATTTAAACTTTTATTTGTGTAATTAAATTATATATTAGTTAAAATAATTTTGTATATTATAAAATAAACCCTAAAAATATTTTTCTAAATAAAACCTAATCCTATTTTCTAAATAATTTTATTATGCACATTTATTCTTGTGAATTTGTTTGTAGATATGATTAATGTTATGAATATAATATTTTAGATTTATTTTCTCCTTATAATATGTCAATATTGTTTTAATAAATAAATGTTAATATATGTTTAAAATAATTTGTAAAATAGGATAATTAATAAAAATTAAAATTTTATAAATAAGATTAATTTTGTAAATATGATTATTTTTATAAACATGACATTTAAAATTTATTTTCTCATAATGAATAAATATCTTTTAATAATTGTTGATAAATAATTGAATTGTTGTAAATGATTTATATTATGCTTAGAAATTTTTCTTATTATATATTTAAAATTAAACTTTGTGCTTATTATTCTAATCATATCATTTATAATATTTTTCTATTGTGATTTACTATTATTATTTATTTTTATTTTACTATTATATTATATTTTTATTATTATGTCTCTAATATTGTTTATTTTTTCTCATTATTATTGTTTCATTTAATTATTTTCACTAACTTTATTCTTATTATTTCTACTAACCTTATTTAATTTTCTTATTATTATTATTACTAACCCCTATTTTATTTGCTTATTTATTATTTTTACTTATTATATTTATTGTGCTATATATTTATATTTTGCTATTTATTTATTCTGCTTATTATAATTATGTTGTAATTGCTTCCTGGATGTAAATTTTATAATTATTTAATTATTTCTGCTATGGTTAGTAATTAGGGAGTGCAAATATGTATTCTATGTAAAATAAATTAGATCACTTTAATCATAAGATAATTAAATTAAACACTCACACACGTAAGTCGATTTTAATCGCCGTCTCACTTTCTAAGGTTATCCCTCAAGTTGCCTACGAATAAGGTCAAGTGGGGTGTATAAAGCAAGTCCCTTTAAAAAGAAAATCATCAAGTCCCTCATGGTTGCCTATACGAATCGAGTCCCTTCGAAATAAATGATGATAGTCCCTCCTTTATGCTTAATACACCCCACAGTTGCCTTCATAATCAGATTGTCCCTCTCATGTCCCTTACATCCAAGGAAATGACTACCTACTCCTTAATAGTAGGGATAGTCTTACCAATTAAAGGATAAAGAATAAGAAAGACTTTAAACATTAGGGTAGGTTCCTCTTATGTACTTGCTCACTCCATTTTTTCAAACTCTTCACAATTTCAAACAAATTTTCAAAAACAAGTTTTTACACATCCGTACATGGATTATTATTAACTATTCTGAAAATTTTTCTATTCACACACTACACTTTCAAAAACAATTTAAAGTGAGCTAAGTAACTAAGAGCCCATGGATAACCATGGATGTAAAGGGTGCTAACACCTTCCCTTTACATAACCTACCCCCCGGACCCAAAAATATCTCTTAAGGTCTTTCCTGTTCTTTTATACCCTTTCCTTTTGGATAAAATAAAAGTCGGTGGCGACTCTTGCTATCCGCAACATAACTAAAGTCAGTTCTCCCACCGTGTTACAGAACTAGCGACTCTGCTAGGGATCTAAATTTAAGAGGGGTACCCTTAGGAATTAAGATCACTTTAAATTGTTTGCCTTGTTTGCTTTATATTACTTGTTGGGGTGCTCTTATGTGTGAAAGATCCTAACCCGGATCTAGTGTACCTTAGGTAAATGGCAATAGACCAAGGAAACTGTACGACGTATATCGATACGGTTGATCTGGTGGCCATAGTTAGTGCGACTTCTTGGTTGGTGCTTATGTTCCTTAAGTCAAGTTGAGGATAATATGAGGCTGCCATATGTTGTCAATGCACTAACTAACTTCTAGAACCCTAGTTAACCCATCTTGGCCTTTAGAAAGTAGTGAGGTAACCGGCTTTGGTGCAGGCTGAAGTTGGTTGACACTCGATACTACGCTCATTGAGATTCTAAACTTGGAGGGTTTTGGTTGGCAAGTAAGTTGCCTTCTGATCAACCACCCTTGTGAAGGATCAATGATATTGAGATCCCTTAGAACCCGGTTACTTTTGTAGGACAGGATGAACCATCTAACTTCAGGGGAGGGTACTTACCATTGAACCTCATGCAAGCCTTTAAACCTAGGGCTATGGTGTGACTTGCTTGTGTGTGCCACATGTTTGTGATTGAGCATAACATCATGACATCATCATGCATCATAAGCATAGCATTTTCACTAACCATTTCAAGGACCAAAGGATTTATCTTTGTTCTTTGTTGCAGGACATGGCTTCTGCTCGTAGAAACACCATCAGAATCAACTTTGTGAGTATACCTGCTAAGCTTAAAGAGTTGGTCTCTCAAGTGTCTGATTATTCCCAGTTCATCAAGAGACAGGGTCACCTATTGGATCTAGTCACTTCAGGGTTCAATGAAGACATGATGAGTGTCCTATTTCAGTTCTTTGACCCTAAGCACCACTGCTTTACATTTCCTGACTATCAGCTGGTTCCAACCATGGAGGAGTTCTCTAAACTTCTGGGAATACCTGTTCTTGATCAAAGACCCTTCACAGGCTTGGAGAAGGAGCTTAAACCAGAGGTTATTGCTGCAGCTTTACATCTGAAGAAGTCTGATATTGTTCTAGAAACGAGAAGCGGAGTTAAGGGTATTCTTGCCAAGGTACTAATGGATAAGGCTCAAATGTTCTTGAAGGCCATGAGCTATGATGCTTTAGAGGAGATCTTAGCCTTGCTGATATATGGCTTAGTATTGTTCCCCAATCCAGATCAGTTCATAGATGTTCATGCCATCAACATTTTCCTGAGTCACAATCCAGTGCCCACATTGCTTGGAGACATACTACATTCTCTTCACACCCGTACTACAAGGGCAAGAGGAACTTTGATGTGCTGCATACCTTTGCTTTCTAGGTGGTTTATTTCTCACCTTCCTCGCTCAGTAATGAAGAATGAGCAAGGGTTCAGATGGTCCAAAAGGATCATGTCACTTTCTCACTCAGACATTCATTGGTGCTCCAGATCTATGGAGAATGTCACCATCATTGACCGTTGTGGGGAATTTCCTAATGTGCCACTTCTAGGCATAAGAGGAGGCATCACCTACAACCCCTCTCTAGCTTTACGACAGTTTGGTTAC
Organism: Lathyrus aphaca; assembly: GCA_963966055.1. Classification (NCBI taxonomy): domain Eukaryota; kingdom Viridiplantae; phylum Streptophyta; class Magnoliopsida; order Fabales; family Fabaceae; genus Lathyrus; species Lathyrus aphaca. Next base: position 9,955,197 of record OZ014519.1, read on the forward strand.
GCTCGAAGTGATGGTCCACATGACATGTTGATTCAGGGCATTGTGTTTGATTACGACAACGATCTTCAGGGTTACCGTCAGAGATTCATACGAGCTTGGGGAAAGGTAAACAGGATTGACAGCAAGATACTGGAGCCTAAGTACACTATTCCTATGGAGGCTTATCTCAGATGGGTACGATCTCGTGCTCAGACACTCATGATGCCATATCCTGCCGTCCTACCAGTTACCATGGAACCTGTTGCTGAAGGAGACACAGCTTATACCATCCTTCACCCAGACATGCCTACTGATATGGAAGACTTGCAGAGATCATGGATCCAACTGAAGGAGCAAAGGGATACTTTCGAGGCTCATTACAAAGCAAGCCAAGAAAAGATTCTGGAGCTAACAAAGCTACTTCACGAGGAACGAAACCTCAACTCATACCTCAACACAAAGAGGAAACGTCCATGGGAGACTTAAAACCCCATCTTTTGTATTTATTTCACTTTCATTTTTTTGTAAGCCTAAAAGGCAAAACAAGTTATTACTAATAAAAAGTTACTTTCTTGTTTGTTTAAGCAAATTTAAATCCTGCGGTCCTTGAAAACATTGCATATACATTATCATATCATTTCATTGCATCACAGGTTTATAATTGTGCACAGGTTCTCATCTTCTCGCTGTTTATTTCAGCAATGGCTCTCGAACAATCAGTTAAGGATCTTCAAGCATAGAATGCACAGTTCCAAGAGCTGATCCTGAACCTATCCAAGGGGCAGGATGAATTGAAGGCACTGCTGGCCAAGAAGACTAAGAAGACTAGAAGGTCTGCTGGGTTGATCAACATGGGAAGAAGGTTCAAAGGTCTTGCCAAGACTAAAGAACCAGTTGAAGACTATGAATCTGAAGAATCTGAGCAAGAGGTAGGCAGTCTCCACCATTCAATGGGGGACTCTGATTCTGAGGCTAATTACTACCATGAGTCTAATGAAGACAAATTCAAGATGCTGGTGGATAGGATGGATGCCATGGAATTGCAGAAGTCATCTGGGTTGGATTTTGAGGATTTGAGTTTGATATCTGGGGTAGTCATACCCATTGGGTTCAAAGTTCCCACCTTTGTTGTTTATGATGGGGTTTCTTGTCCCAAGCTGCATTTGAGGTCTTATGTCAGAAGAATTCAACCCCACACTGCTGATAAGAAGTTGTGGATTCATTTATTTCAAGAGAGCTTATCTGGAGCTCAGCTGGAGTGGTATTATCAGTTGGAGAGTGTCAACATCAGAGACTGGAATGATCTTGCTGAAGCTTTCTATAAGCAGTATCAATACAATGCTGACTTAGCCCCCACTCGCATGCAGCTTCAGAGCATGTCTATGGGTGCCAAAGAAAGTTTTAAGGAGTATGCTCAGAAGTGGAGAGATTTAACTGGAAGAGTTCAACCCCCTTTGACTGACAGGGAATTGGTTGATATGTTCATGTGTACGCTGAATGGTCCGTTCTACAGTCATCTCATTGGAAGCTCATCATCTGGCTTCACTGAGTTAATCATGACAGGAGAGCGAGTAGAGAATGGTATCAAGAGTGGTAAGATCCAAGTGGGCACTTCTTCATCAGGTGCTGCAAAGAAGCCTCCCACTGGGAAGAAGGAATCCAATGCTGTTTATGGTCAGCCTGATCGTAACAAAAGGCATCAGTCTGCAACAACAGAGCAACCTCAAGGCAACCAACAGAGGGCTAGAAGACAGTTCACGAAGATCAACATGTCAATGGCTCAGGCATTGCAACACTTGTTGAAGGCTGAACTTATTACCCTGAGGGAGGCTCCTCAGAATCCCAATGTTACCTCTCCCAAGTACAATCCCAATGCACGATGTGCATATCATTCAAACTGTCCAGGACATGACACTAATAACTGCTGGGTCTTGAAGAACAAAATTCAAGATATGATTGATGCTGGAGAAATTGAGTTTGATCCACCAGGTACTCCAAATGTGATTACAGCTCCAATGCCAAATCACGAGAAGACTGTCAATGCCATTGATGAAGACCTGCATGTCTATTCAGTAATGGAGTTGAGTACACCATTGCCCGTTATCAAAAAGAGGTTAGTACAAGCTGGGATCTTTCCAGGTTGTCGTGAAGATTGTTTGTATTGTACCTATAAGCCGGATAGTTGCTTCATTTTGAGAGATGGAATTCAACGTCTCATGGATAAGTATACTATAGTGTTTGAAAGGAGGCCATCTTCTGTAGAAAGCATGGTGGATCATCTGACTCGGGGTAAGAAGATTGAAGAGGTTGACATGGTTGACAAAGTACCACTAAGAATCACTTCAAAGGGTCCTATTAAAATCACTCATCAGGGCCCAATAAAGATTACTGCTGAAGGTCCTGTGAAAGTTGTTGCTGAAGCCAGGGTAGCTCCTATGGTCATTACTACTCCTGGTCCTATCCCATATACGTCTGACAAAGCTGTGCCTTGGCACTATGGGTCTGATGTTTACATCCATGGTGTTAAGCAAGAGCCTGTAGCTGATGTGCCTATTGACATTGACAATATTGCTGGATCTAGCAAGATCACTCGTAGTGGAAGAGTCTTCTCTCCTCCAGTTGCTTCTAAGAATGCAGTTACTCCTGCTGCTACTTCCACCACTGATGCTCGGGGCAAGAGTCCTGTTATTGAGCCTGTATCTACTAATGTGCCAGCTGCTGATGATCTCTCTAAGCAGATGGAAGAAGTACTGAAAATCATTCGCAAGAGTGATTATGACATTGTTGATCAGTTAGGGCATACCCCCTCAAAGATTTCTATGCTCTCCCTATTATTATGTTCTGAGGCTCATGCCAAGTCATTGATCAAGTTTCTGAAGATGGCTCATGTACCCAGTGCAATTTCTGTTGACCAATTTGAGAACTGTGTTGCCCACCTGACCTATGACAATGGGTTAGGATTCTCTGATGCTGATTTGACCCCTGCCAAGAGAGATCATAACAGGGCCTTGCATATTTCAATTGAATGCAGGGGCACTACCCTGTCTCATGTACTGATAGACAATGGTTCCTCTTTGAATGTGTTGCCTAAGGAAGTCCTGAACAAGCTGAGTCCTGAAGATGCTGTGTTGAAGCCCAGTAACATTGTGGTAAAGGCTTTTGATGGTTCTAGAAGAGTAGTGCATGGGGAAATTGATCTTCCAATCAAAGTTAGTTCCCAGGTGTTTACTGCTACATTTTTTGTGATGGATATTCGCCCTTCGTACTCTTGTCTGCTTGGTCGTCCCTGGATCCATGGGGCAGGTGCTGTGACCTCTACATTGCACCAAAAGTTGAGGTATCCAGTGAATGGAAAGGTTGTTACTGTCTATGGAGAAGAAGAATACTTTGTCAGCCATGTAAATACCTTCAAGTATCTGGAAGTGGAAGGTGAATACATTGAGACTCCGTGTCAGTCATTTGAAGTGGTTCCCTGGGTTGTTAATGATTGTGTAGCTTCTCCTGTTGTGAAGAAGGTTCCTGTGGTCATCAGAAAACCTCCAACAATGGCAATGGCCTCCCTCAATGATGCTAGAGCTGTGGTGGATAAAGGTGGTTGTACTATTTGGGGTCAGCTTCCTGATATTCCATACAAGTCTGACAAGTTTGGTTTGGGTTTCACTGCAGAGTCCCAGAAGGCTGTTCGTCGTGCTCGTGCTGCCCGTGTCACTAATCAAGGGGTTATGAAGGACCAGATTAATGTTGTGGGAGATCAAGATGAAGACTACAACTTGGATGCATGGATTTTTCCTACTGTGGGTGCTGGACTCAATAATTGGAAAGCTGAAGATGTTATCCCTATCTCCTTTAGTCAGGAGTAAATACTATTACTGTGTTATGTTTAAAATTTGTAATTTCTGAACAATAAAACTTTCAAGCCATGTGCCTTACCCGGGGCACAATGGTGTGCTTGTTACGGGCTGTCATTTCATTTGCATACTTCATTCAATAAAATCAGTGGACGTTTCGTTTTCGTAAATATTGTGTTCCTTGTCTTTCTTTTCTTTTATTTTTGTTTTATCAGCTATGTGTTCTTACACACACCCACATCACTAAATGCAGATCCTCATCCACTCTGGATCCTGTTGATAACAGTTCTACTATTGCCAATTATAATTTCGAGAATCCGATCTATCAAACTGAAGACGGAAATGAGGACGATTGTGAAATACCTGTAGAGCTTGCTAGGTTGTTACAACAAGAAGAGAAAGCTATACAGCCACATGAAGAGCCAGTCGAAGTTGTGAATCTGGGAACTGAAGAAAACAGAAAAGAGGTTAAGATAGGGGCTGATTTAGAGGACAGTGTCAAGAGCAGGTTGATTCAGATGTTACGTGACTATGTGGAGATCTTTGCTTGGTCTTATGAAGATATGCCAGGGTTGGATACAGACATTGTGGTTCACCGTTTACCAATGAAAGAAGATTGTCGTCCAAAGAAGCAGAAGGTTCGTCGTATGCGTCCTGAAATGTCAGAAAAGATCAAGGCAGAGGTAATGAAACAGTTCAATGCAGGGTTCTTAGCAGTGACTTCTTATCCTCAGTGGGTTGCAAATGTGGTACCAGTTCCTAAGAAAGATGGTAAGGTACGTATGTGTGTAGACTACAGAGATTTGAACAAGGCCAGCCCTAAAGATGACTTTCCACTTCCTCATATTGATATTCTGGTAGACAACACTGCTCAACATAAGGTATTCTCTTTCATGGATGGTTTCTCTGGTTACAATCAAATCAAGATGGCACCTGAAGATATGGAGAAGACAACATTTGTGACACAGTGGGGCACCTTTTGCTATAAGGTGATGCCATTTGGTTTGAAGAATGCAGGGGCAACATATCAGCGTGCTATGGTGGCTTTGTTTCATGATATGATTCATCATGAGATAGAGGTATATGTAGATGATATGATAGCCAGGTCTCAGAATGAAGAACAACATCTTGATCATCTGCACAAGTTGTTTGAGAGGTTGAAGAAATACAAGTTGAGATTGAACCCAAACAAGTGTACTTTTGGAGTTAGATCTGGTAAACTCCTGGGTTTCATTGTCAGTGGAAAAGGTATTGAAGTGGATCCTGCAAAAGTGAAAGCTATACGAGAGATGCCAGCTCCCCGTACTGAGAAGGAGGTTAGAGGTTTCTTGGGACGATTGAACTACATTGCAAGATTTATCTCCCAATTAACTACCATCTGTGAGCCAATTTTCAAGTTGTTGAAGAAAGATCAGGTGATGGAATGGAATGATGAGTGTCAGACTGCCTTTGATGAAATCAAGAGATATCTGCTAGAACCTCCAATTTTGATGCCACCAGTTGATGGAAGACCCTTGATTATGTACTTAACAGTGCTAGATAACTCAATGGGGTGTGTGTTGGGGCAACATGGCGAGTCTGGTCGAAAAGAGCAGGCAATTACTACCTTAGCAAAAAGTTTACCGACTGTGAAACAAGATACTCACTGCTCGAGAAAACTTGCTGCGCTTTGGCATGGGCTGCTCGCCGACTAAGACAGTATATGTTGACCCATACTACCTTATTGATTTCGAAGATGGATCCAATCAAGTACATATTTGAGAAACCTGCTCTCTCCGGAAGAATTGCAAGATGGCAAATGATCTTGACAGAATATGACATACAGTATACTACTCAGAAGGCTATTAAAGGAAGTGTTGTTGCTGATCATTTGGCTCATCAAGCAGTGGATGATTATCAGTCAATGAATTTTGAGTTCCCTGATGAAGACATTATGATTATTACCAAAGAACCTGGACAATATGACGGACCTGAACAAGGATCCCGATGGACTATGGTTTTTGATGGTGCTTCCAATACACTTGGTAATGGTGTTGGTGTTGTGATTAGTTCCCCTGAAGGTTGTCATACCCCGATTACTGCTAGACTTTGTTTCCATTGTACCAATAACATGGCTGAATATGAGGCATGTATCCTGGGTATTAAAGCTGCTATTGATATGAAGATTCAGTTCCTTGATGTGTATGGAGATTCAGCCCTGGTAGTAAGTCAGATTAAAGGAGATTGGGATACCAAGCATGATAACCTCATTCCTTACAGAGAGCATGTGTTGTCTTTGATCCCACATTTCAAAGAGATTACCTTTGAGCACATTCCACGGAGAGAAAATCAATTGGCAGATGCTTTGGCCACCATGGCATCTATGTTTGAGATTAGCTGGGATGATGAAGCTCCCAAGATTACCATTGATAGATTTGAGAAGCCTGCATACTGCAATGAGATTGACACTGAAGGGGCAGAGGAGAAGCCTTGGTTCCATGAAGTGAAAAGATATCTTGAAGCTCAGGAGTTCCCTGAAGGGGCATCTGTCAAAGATAGGAAGTTCCTGAAGAGGTTTGCTGCTAAATTCTTTTTGAGTAATGGGATTCTGTACAAGCGTAATCATGATTCAACTATGCTTTGTTGTGTGGATAAGAAGGAAGCAACTGAGATTATGGAAGAGATGCATGATGGGACCTTTGGCACTCATTCTAGCGGTCATACTATGGCAAAGAAGATTTTGAGAGCAGGTTACTATTGGTCTACCATGGAAGCTGATTGCTATCAACACTCCAGAATATGTCACAAATGTCAAATCTATGCTGATAAAGTTCATGTACCTCCATCACCACTGAATGTGTTGACTGCTCCTTGGCCCTTTGCCATGTGGGGCATTGATATGATTGGTGAGATCAAGCCTATTGCTTCTAATGGGCATCGTTTCATCCTGGTTGCTATCGATTACTTCACGAAGTGGGTAGAGGCAGCTTCATTTGCATCTGTTACCAAGAATGTTGTGGCTCGGTTCATTAAGAATAATCTCATATGTAGGTATGGCATCCCTGAAAGGATTATCACTGACAATGGCTCTAATTTGAACAACACTATGATTACTGATCTCTGCACGCAGTTCAAGATTAAACATCACAACTCTTCTCCGTATCGTCCGAAGATGAATGGGGCAGTTGAAGCTGCCAATAAGAACATTAAGAAGATTTTACAGAAGATGACTGTTACTTACAAGGATTGGCATGAGATGTTACCATTTGCTCTTCATGGTTATCGTACCACAATACGTACTTCAACAGGGGAAACCCCATTCTCCTTAGTCTATGGTATGGAAGCAGTTCTGCCCATTGAAGTTCAGATCCCCTCCTTGAGAATTATGAAGGATGCATGCTTGGATGAGGATGAGTGGATTCAAACTCGACTGGACCAGATAAATTTGATTGATGAGAAGAGGTTAGCAGCAGTTTGTCATGGCCAGATGTACCAGAAAAGGATGATTAAAGCTTTTAACAAGAAGGTTAAGCCAAAGGTATATCAGGCTGGTGACTTGGTAATCAAGCGTATCATATTACCACAGGGTGATCCTAGGGGCAAGTGGACTCCAACATATGAAGGACCATTTGTAGTCAAGACAGTGTTCTCAGGAGGTGCCATGATACTGACTACAATGGATGGTGAAGACTTCCCACAGCCTGTAAACGCAGACATAGTTAAAAAATACTACGCATAAAAAGAGACCCGCTAGGTTGACAGGCCTAGGCAAAAGTAAGGGCATCCCGGCAAACCAAAAGGGTTTGGGCAAAAATTAGGGATATATATATAAAATATGTACACCTGGCAAGTCGAAAACCTGAAAAGGCGGCTTGGGCAAAAAAGGGTATCCCGGTGGATTGAAAACCTGAAAGGGCAATCCAGGCAAAAGTTAGGGATTAAAGCGTATGACTATGTCTCGTTTGGATCACTCATGAAACTGCAACCAGTTGTACTACTTATTCAAGCTTGAACAGATAAAGCTCAATCCAATCATTTCCGTCTCAACAGCAAGAAGATGAGATACTTGAATGGCAATAGTAGAATTGAAACTCAATAGGACTGTTTCCCACATAGCTGATTTTCTTTATTTTATGGCAAAATCCTCTTACTAGGATTTATGTCTCCTTGTACAAACTTACCCGTGTATGGGTCACTTCTTGATATAAATAAATTCCATCTTTTGAATCCAGATTTACTTTTACCCTATTTACATAAACGAAACGTCCATTGGTTGTGTTTGAATGTATGTATGCTTTTGAATATGATTGATGTTTACCAAAAATGCATGTGTGCTTTTAATATGATTGATGTTTACCAGAAATGCATGAAAATGCAGTAATAGTATTTACTAAGGACGAACGAGGGAAGGATTTCAACGAAGCTTCGCCGGTTCACCTTTACAAGACAGTTATAAACTCTCAGTAGGACGAATCCATCTTCATAAAGTCTTATCTCCCCTGGAATTTATATCCATCTCTTTTATCCTCATACGGGTATTCAGGAATTTGCTTTCCAATAAGGGTACGACGAACGAAGACGGGATACTATCTCTACCCTACTATCAAACGAAGACGAAGGTTATATATACCCTACTATCCCCAACAACGGGAGGTTATGTATACCTTGCCATCCCCAACAACGGGAGGTTATATCTATACCTTATTATCCCCAGCAGACAGAGGGTTATATATTCTTCAACAACAAATCGGGATTTATTTTCCCTGGCCAGCAGTTGTTATACAAAGATATCCAGATGCTTCTGGCAGTATCATATCATACATACATCATTTACATCATACTATAACATACATATCCATACATACATAGTACATTACCTAAGTGCATCATATTATACATGCATACATAAAGCATAAACTAATGTTATTATACAAAATGCTGCCTTGTTTTCAGGTTAATTATCCAACAAACAAACTTATGATCTTCGGGACTGCTTTATCGTCACCTCAGGGTTACTTTATCCTCCAGATAAGCTTCTTATTACTTTGGGACTTCTTTATTGTTACCTCAGGGTTACTTTATCCTCCTGATAAGCTTCTTATTACTTTGGGACTGCTTTATTGTTACCTCAGGGTTACTTTATCCTCCTGATAACTTCTCATGACTTCAAGACTGCTTTAGAGTTATCATTATTGATTGCTCTATCCTCCTGAAATTATTACTTCAAGACTGCTTTAGAGTTATCATTATTGATTGCTCTATCCTCCTGAAATCACATTATTACTTCAAGACTGCTTTAGAGTTATCATTATTGATTGCTCTATCCTCCTGAAATCACATTATTACTTCAAGACTGCTTTAGAGTTATCATTATTGATTGCTCTATCCTCCTGAAATTATTACTTCAAGACTGCTTTAGAGCTATTGATTGCTCTATCCTCCTGAAATCATATCATTACTTCAAGACTGCTTTAGAGCTATTGATTGCTCTATCCTCCTGAAATCATATCATTACTTCAAGACTGCTTTAGAGCTATTGATTGCTCTATCCTCCTGAAATCATATTATTACTTCAAGACGGCTTTAGAGTTATCATTATTGATTGCTCTATCCTCCTGAAATTATTACTTCAAGACTGCTTTAGAGTTATCATTATTGATTTCTCTATCCTCCTGAAATCATATTATTACTTCAAGACTGCTTTAGGGTTATCATTATTGATTGCTCTATCCTCATGAAGACATGCTGTTACATCAGGATTACTCCAGTATTCTGAAAACATATCATCAATACCTCAGGACTGCTCCAGACTCCTGATAGCTTTCATCATACCTCCATATTTTGGATTGCTTTATCTTCCAAGAAATATATCTGAAGAACTTTCCCCTAGTGGCATCATTAAGCCCACTTAATCATATTCAACCAGCCATCAATATCACTCTATGCACTGGTGAGTGCAAATTTTTGGGCTTTTGTGTTCAATCCCCTTCAACCTTCCAGGTCACGACTGGCAAATATACCAATCTAACCCCTCAGGTTTCAGAAAATTGAACAGGGGCAGCTGTTGCACCCCAAAATTTGCCCTCACAATACAAGACTTTGTGTTCTAAGAAGGTTCACAAGGTTCACAAGTTCTCCAACACTTGCAAGACCTTTCATGAGGTTCATGAAGTCTACAAGTTACTTTATGAAGGTTCACAAGGTTCACAAGGTTCACAAGCTTCACAATACCTCCCATGAGTATCACAAGACACTTTATGATGGTTCACAAGGTTCACAAAGTTCACAATTGGTCAAAGAAGTTGACAATTCCCTCAGACAATGCACCTCCTAAGCAGTGCATCCAAAACTAGGGTTTTGACTTTAATCAGGCTAAATGGACTTCCAATACCTCAAATGAGTTTCATAACATCTTATGTGTGTGTAAGAACCCCCATGTAAAGTTTCAAGACTTTTCTCAAAAGTTTGCTCAGTCAGATGATCAGATAAGTCAAAATCAGTCAGTACAGTTAAAAAGTCAAACTGAGGTCAACTGTGGTCAAACCAAAGTCAAACTTCATGATTTTTTGCCAACATCAAGTATATGAAGTAAAATTCATCATTTTATCAAGGGTTGATCATGATTCATCAAGGAGATTCCAGATCATCAATAATCAGGAGTTTCTAAGTTAGGGTTTTCTCAGTAAAAGTCAACTGAACTTTGACCAGCCATAACTTTCACATACTTCATCACCAAGTCTCCATACAAATCTCATTTTGAAGGAAATTGAATTCTCTACAACTTTTATGTTGAAAGTTAAGCCCAAACATGCTTCATTTGAAAGATATGATCTAAGACATTATAGGTCATTTCAAAAGTCAACAAAAAGTCAACAACTTCAAAAGGGCATAACTTGAGATTGGTAAATGATATGGACCTGAAACCAATGGGGTTGTTTAGAGGACTCTTCAAGCTTTCCAAAAAGTCCAAGAACACCCTCATACCTTTAAAATTGAGGGAGATGTGCCCTTGCAAAGTTGGGAAAATTTGTGATGGTCTATGATGAAAATGAGGGCCTAAAAGCAATTTTCTCCAAATGGGCTGGCCAAATTATGACCCAACCCATACAATAACATCATGCACGAAATTTCCATCATATTTTCATAATTTTTATTTTATTTAATTAATTTATTATGATTTTTTATTCTTAAAATCATTTTAAATTTAAATAAAATATTAAATGTGAAGATTTAATTGGTTTATTGATTCTAGAAAGTCATAAAATCAATATGGAACAAATTGATGCAAGAATTATATGGAGTGGCTTGAAATAGAAAGCATTGGTACAAAAATATTGAACTTTCATGGCATGATCTTTCTCAATCTTAAAATATCAAAACTTCCACATAATCAATCAAAGTTTTTGACCTAATTGAGTCTCCTATATATACTAAACTCATTGCCATTGATCAAACACGAAATCCAGCAGCCAAGGGTAAGATTCAAAAACTCAAAATTCAAGCAAAAAAGTGAGATTCGGATTCTTCAATCCAAGGCACTAGAAGGTAAAATAAAGACATGGCTAGCTTCCCTGGACATCACTGATTGTAAAGCATCAATCATATGCATCAATACCATCTCATATTGCCCTACCCGAATCAAACTTTGCCTTGAATTTCAAATTTTCGATTCTGTTTATTTGTGCATTATTAATGAATTTTGTTTGTACTTTTGTGTTTGTGATGATCCAAGGAACGATTCTGGACAAATAGCTTGAAGTTTCATAGCCTAATGGACCAAATGCCATGGTTAGGGTTTAGAGGTCGAAAATGGGGTCCTTTGATTTACTGAGTTTAAATGAGTTTTGAGAACATAGGAGTGTTCTATGAATCTCCAGGATCACAAAACTATAATTAATTTTATAAATCGTTGTTGTTTGGTGTGAGTTTGATTTTCGTAGGTCAAGAACCATGAAGAACTCGCAGGTAAATTCGCAGCAATGCTCGTAGGAAAAAGCGCAGATACAAGGAAGAAGATGAAGATCAGTTCGCGCCAGTTTTGAAATTCAAATGTTGTTTTAAAATATAATATGTTTTCTCTGTTTGTATATCACCAGCTAATGGTTGGCCCAGTGGTAGGAGGCGTATGCGTGCAGCCTATGGGACCTGAGTTCGAGTCTTGGCCTCCTACATCATTTTGTCTATTTTTTTTTCAGGTTAAAATCAAACTTGATATATTATTATTTCTTGCCATTATATTATCAGGTGGGCTCTTCCAGCCGGGTGGTAGTGTGCGCATGTGTATAGATAGGAGGTCCTGGGTTCAACTCCACCCCAGGCCTTTTATTTTTTTTCATTATTTTCTGGATTCCTCAAAGCAAGGCACAAAACCAATCTCACTCTCTCATCTCTTGCCTGCGCATGGGCAGCCCAGTGGTGTGTATTGTTGGCTGCAAGCTTAGGGGACTGGGTTCAAACCCCAGCCCCATCAGGTTTTTGATTCCTTTTTCTCTCTTTTGTTTTATTTTCTATTTTATTAATATTATATCTAAAATAAGTTATATTATTCTATTATCTTTTATATTATAAAATATATATTATGTATATTATTTTTCTAAAAAAAATCTAAACTCTTGTCTTCTCAATTTAAACTTTTATTTGTGTAATTAAATTATATATTAGTTAAAATAATTTTGTATATTATAAAATAAACCCTAAAAATATTTTTCTAAATAAAACCTAATCCTATTTTCTAAATAATTTTATTATGCACATTTATTCTTGTGAATTTGTTTGTAGATATGATTAATGTTATGAATATAATATTTTAGATTTATTTTCTCCTTATAATATGTCAATATTGTTTTAATAAATAAATGTTAATATATGTTTAAAATAATTTGTAAATAGGATAATTAATAAAAATTAAAATTTTATAAATAAGATTAATTTTGTAAATATGATTATTTTTATAAACATGACATTTAAAATTTATTTTCTCATAATGAATAAATATCTTTTAATAATTGTTGATAAATAATTGAATTGTTGTAAATGATTTATATTATGCTTAGAAATTTTTCTTATTATATATTTAAAATTAAACTTTGTGCTTATTATTCTAATCATATCATTTATAATATTTTTCTATTGTGATTTACTATTATTATTTATTTTTATTTTACTATTATATTATATTTTTATTATTATGTCTCTAATATTGTTTATTTTTTCTCATTATTATTGTTTCATTTAATTATTTTCACTAACTTTATTCTTATTATTTCTACTAACCTTATTTAATTTTCTTATTATTATTATTACTAACCCCTATTTTATTTGCTTATTTATTATTTTTACTTATTATATTTATTGTGCTATATATTTATATTTTGCTATTTATTTATTCTGCTTATTATAATTATGTTGTAATTGCTTCCTGGATGTAAATTTTATAATTATTTAATTATTTCTGCTATGGTTAGTAATTAGGGAGTGCAAATATGTATTCTATGTAAAATAAATTAGATCACTTTAATCATAAGATAATTAAATTAAACACTCACACACGTAAGTCGATTTTAATCGCCGTCTCACTTTCTAAGGTTATCCCTCAAGTTGCCTACGAATAAGGTCAAGTGGGGTGTATAAAGCAAGTCCCTTTAAAAAGAAAATCATCAAGTCCCTCATGGTTGCCTATACGAATCGAGTCCCTTCGAAATAAATGATGATAGTCCCTCCTTTATGCTTAATACACCCCACAGTTGCCTTCATAATCAGATTGTCCCTCTCATGTCCCTTACATCCAAGGAAATGACTACCTACTCCTTAATAGTAGGGATAGTCTTACCAATTAAAGGATAAAGAATAAGAAAGACTTTAAACATTAGGGTAGGTTCCTCTTATGTACTTGCTCACTCCATTTTTTCAAACTCTTCACAATTTCAAACAAATTTTCAAAAACAAGTTTTTACACATCCGTACATGGATTATTATTAACTATTCTGAAAATTTTTCTATTCACACACTACACTTTCAAAAACAATTTAAAGTGAGCTAAGTAACTAAGAGCCCATGGATAACCATGGATGTAAAGGGTGCTAACACCTTCCCTTTACATAACCTACCCCCCGGACCCAAAAATATCTCTTAAGGTCTTTCCTGTTCTTTTATACCCTTTCCTTTTGGATAAAATAAAAGTCGGTGGCGACTCTTGCTATCCGCAACATAACTAAAGTCAGTTCTCCTACCGTGTTACAGACTTCAAGATCCAACACCACAATTCTTCTCCTTACAGGCCAAAGATGAACGGCGCTGTTGAGGCAGCTAATAAGAATATCAAGAAGATTGTGCAGAAGATGGTAGTTACGTACAAAGACTGGCATGAGATGCTGCCATTTGCCTTGCATGGGTACCGCACGTCAATCAGGACATCCACTAGGGCAACACCGTATCAGCTTGTGTATGGTATGGAGGCAGTCCTACCTGTTGAAGTTGAATTACCCTCTTTACGAGTATTGATGGATGTTAAGCTGAACGAAGCAGAATGGGTCCGGTCCCGATATGAACAACTGAGTCTAATTGAAGAGAAAAGATTGGCTGCAATCTGTCATAGGCAGTTGTATCAGAAAAGAATGAAGAGAGCCTTCGATCAGAAAGTCAGGCACCGAGAGTATCAAGTAGGAGATCTTGTACTGAAAAGAATCCTCCCTCCCCATACAGACCACAGGGGCAAATGGACTCCGAACTATGAAGGACCATTCGTGGTAAAGAAAGTTTTCTCTGGTGGAGCACTGATGCTCAGCACCATGGATGGTGAAGACTTCCCGTCCCCTGTGAATTCGGATGCAGTTAAAAAATACTTCGCATAAAAATGACCCGCTGGACATGAAAACAGAATGTAAGTCCAGGAAAAAATAGGGCATCCCGGCGAGTCAAAAACAGAATAAAAGACTCGGGCAAAAATAAGGGAAATAAGAAAAATGTACACCCGCTGAGTTGAAAAGCCACCTTGGACAACTCAGGCAAAAATGGGAATCCCGATGGATCGAAAACCCGAAAGGGCGATCCATGCAAAATAAGGGAATAAGCGAACAATTGCATTCTGAATTCGTCTGTATCACTTGCAACTTGGTAAGCCTCGAAAGGATCAAGCTTCTCTCAGAATCAGCCTTCTTTAGAAAACAAGACGAGAAGAATGTCGATTGTCATACGAGTCATAGCAAGAGAAGAAGCTCCTTAAGGCGTCGTCAACATTGCCAGCATTTTGTTTCTCAATTTGTAACAATCCCCTCATTTCAGGAGATATGTTTCTTTGATGTATCTTGCCAGTTCAGGGCACATGAATTAATAAAAGCAAATTTTCAGTCATGTTTCGTCTTGTACATTGTTATTTGCAAAGAATGTCTGATGTCTTAAGGAAAATTTTGATTGCATGAATACAGATGCTTATCTTTAAAAATAGAAAATACGTTCTTGCAGGGAATATACTTACTCTCAGAAGTGTCTGACTCCTATGACGGAATCCGGTAAGGGATACCTCGGGATTACTTGTGTGTTTCTTGTCTTTGCAGGATTGCAGGTATCCGAAGCGCAACATGGGGCATGGAAGCTTCATCCCAGCAAGCTGGCAAATCAACACTCACTCAGCCTTAGCATTCCAAGTACTTTCTCCCCAGCTGAGTTGCCACTTGTTGCTTCTCCTAGCCGAGTTGCCAATCATTCTTCCTCAGTCAAGTACAAAAGCCAGGGAATCATCTCCCCACAGAGTTCCAGCCCCTATCCGGAAGAGCAACGCACGAAGGAGTCACAACAGAGTGAAGAAAGCTTCTACAACCCCCCAGCTGGGTCCCTCATTACTGGAAAAGGTCTATCATTGACCCATTTCCCCAAGCAGAATCATTTCATCAGATCTACCAATGATCTCATCCCCAGCTGGGATGTTCACTTCAAGCGAGATCGACCAGAGATCTTCACAGCAATGGGATCCGAATCCCGGATTGGTATCTTTTTGCATAATCATGGCATTCGCATCATATTCACCTACAAAGCGTAGCATTTCGTCTAAAACGGGGCATTACGGCAAAAATCAAACATGTTGCATAATCATAAGTCATGATCTGAATCAAACACTTGTGAATATTATCAACTCATCAACAATATACAGAATACTCCCCAGATTCCCCAACAAAAGCAATTGCCTCACATTCATAAACATCAGTATATACTCCTTGTGGCACCCGTCCGTGTCATATCCCCAGCAGAAAGCCAAAGACATCCCATGTGCACTCACAAATACTTATATATATACATTTCCTTGACATCCGTCCATGTCATTTTCCCAGCACAGTAATGTAAACACTTTGTATATCAGATATTTGTTTATACTATACACTTTCCTTCTGACACTCGTCTGTGTCATTCCCCCAGCAGATTGAACACTCAAATATACATCACTCATACTTACTACTCATGTTACTTATACAGATGCTCGTCCGTATCTTATATACACCATTTATATCCCCGCAGATTCGACACTCGTCCGTGTTCTTTGTTAACCAGTTGGTACTCGTCCGTGTCATCATCTCAGAACATGCGTCAAGCGTTTGTTTCTACATGATACTCGTCCGTATCATAGTCTTAAGGATGCTCGTCCGCATCTTTAATCCATACACTTTTGTCTTCTTGAATATAGATACTCGTCTGTATCTACTATTCCCCAGAAGAGTTCTTTCAGATTCAACACTCGTCCGTGTTCCTTGTTAACCAGTTGGTACTCGTCCGTATCATCATCTCGGAACACGTGTCAGTTTTTTTTGTTTCTACATGATACTCGTCCGTATCATAGTCTTAAGGATGCTCGTCCGCGTTTTTAATCTATACACAATACCAAACACTTATACCTTTTATTTTCTTGGATGTAAACACTCGTCCGTGTTTACTATTCCCCAGTAAAGCAATTTCTTCTTATCTGACATTCATCCTATGTCATGATAAACCCTTAGAGCAGCCGTCCCCTGCTAGGTGGTCGTCCTCCACCTCTTGATGGTCGTCCTCCATCATGCTCATCCGATGGTCGTCCCCATCGTTGACTCCCTTTATCCGACATTCGTCCTATGTCGCGATATTTTGGCAGCCGTACCCTGCTAGGTGGTCGTCCTCCACCTCTTGATGATCGTCCTTCATCATTTTATCCAATGGCCGTCCCCATTGTTGATTTTGGTTATCTGACATTCGTCCTACGTCATGATAAACCTTGAGAGCAGTTGTCCCCTGCTAGGTGGTCGTCCTCCACCTCTTAATGGTCGTCCTCCATCATGCTCGTCCGATGGCCGTCCCCATCGTCGACCTTTCATCCGGCATTCGTCCTATGTCGCGGTATTTTCGGCAGCCTTACCCTGCCAGGTGGTCGTCCTCCACCTTAGATGACCGTCCCTCATCTTAACCCCAACAGAGCAGCCGTCCCCTGCTAGGTGATCGTCCTTCACCTTTGATGACCATACCTCATCATCTGTTTATTTCATTTATTAACCCGATGGCCGTCCCTGTCGTGGTCCCTTTTCTTTTTAGTCCGATGGCCGTCCTCATCGTTGGTTACTTTACTTTGAACTTGATGGCCGTCCCCATCACTTTTCATTAATCCCCAGAGAATTTTTTACAGCTTTGCTTGATGGTCGTCCCCATCATAAGCCCTTTTATCCCCAGCATGTCGGCCGTCCCCGTCATTGCTTCATTTCCCGCACTTTTCCCAGCATGTCGGTCGTCCCCGTCATTGCTCTTTACGCAGCAGTCATCCTCTGCTCGACGGTCGTCCTCCGTCGCCCATACTTTACAATATACTTTATTTTCCTTTACAATCTATATCCCTTTTCTTCTTCATTCTGTGAGTGCAAATTTTGGACTGTCTTTGGTATTCAACCACAAGTTATCTTGTTTGCCTGTTAAGCCGTTGCTTACATCCTGCACAGCTAACTCATGTTTGAATAGGGGCAGCTGTAAACACCCCAAATTTGCCCTCACCCATTCACACCATGGCTTATGATCATTTCATATGCATAAACACCATCATAAGATCTCACATCCCATTTTTTGATTCACTGCATAGATTCATAGTTATCTGCACCTAGGGTTTATGATCTGAGCAATCCAAGAGCTTCTTGAGCCACTCCAAAGGTCATCAATCACTTCAAAGGGGTCCATGTGTGCTCAAGTATCATATTGTCTCCTCTCAAAGTCAAGAATGCCAAAGAATCACAAGAACTGGGATTTGTATGGAAGCAGAGCCAGGTTTGACTGCACAGATGACCTAGAATTAGGGTTTTGGTTGCAGAGGCCATAACCCCAATTTTTTGGTCATTCTTGTTTCTATTGGTCTCTATATGGTATAGGGAGTATGCATATCAATTTTCATGAAGAAATTCCATGGGGAAGTCATCTGATCAAGAGTTGACTTTTCAAGCAAGTCAGTGCAAAATCAGGGCATCTGAGGCCCCCAATGACCCAACCAAAGGGTGTTCTTCATCATTTTGATTGTGTATGATCTTTATTTGATCATAGAAGAGGTTGGAAGTTCACAAAATTGAAGAATTTGAAGCTTTTGCAAAGTTGACTTTTTGGGCAAGTTTGACTTTTAATGAAAATGTCATTTTATGCAACTTTTTTCAACCCTTACTTTTTGATTCAAGAAAGCTTCAAATGGAAAAACTTTGGTCATGAAAGTTGTAGAATAGATCTTTCCCTTTTCAAAAAGTACAAGAACATGACCTAATTCATTTTGGATCAAAAGTTATGGCTCATCAAAATTGGCAAAAATCACTAAAATTCAAGGTATGCACCAAATGGGAAACTTGCAAAATCTTGTACCAAGGCAATTTGTGACTTCTAATTGATGTCAAACCATTACACAAGCATCACACAAGTCCTAAAAATCAGAATGGGCCAAGGGATCACATGATTTATGGCCTATGGAGCAAGTTTCTTTCATGAAAACCAAAAGCAAGCCAAGTTGCAAAAACTCATGATAGCATTCCATCCACTTGCTAGCTACTTTGCTGATCAACCCTAGCCTTTTCCCTCACCATGCTGTGCAGCACACATCCCTTGTACTTGGCTAGAACATGACCCATGCTTCTCTTACACAAAAGTTGACAAATTGCAAAAGCAACCATACCTATCACAAAAGGACATGTCACATCCTCTGACCAATGAGCATTGTTTATACAAATCAATTGCAAGCCAAACATAACAATACACAAGCCTGAAACCAGCCATAGCACCAGATTCTCATTCACACTCCATTGAGCAAAAGCATTCGAAATTCACTCTACAGGCCACAAACACTCAAACAAACTTCACAAACCTTCTCACCATGCTTCACTGAACCAAAACCAACCATCAAAGCAGCCTGAAACTCAAAGAAACAGAAATACGATTCTCACCTGAGCTTGAACAGAACTTGTTCAAACTTCCAAACCAACCAACACAAACTCTTTCTAAGCATCAAGGCTTCATCAGGGAGGTCACAGGAGTGGGTTTGCACAAGAGAGGAGGTCAGAAAGTGCCAGACTGAAAAGCTTCAAACTCAGGTAGCTTCATGAACATTTTTTCCAGAAATGGATTTTTAAGTTCCTAAGTTGTTCTCCATGATTCACTGATCACTCTGATGTCTTTGGTTTTGAAAATGGTTGAGAGATGAGAGTTTAATCTTTGTCTGAAATTTTTGCCCTAGAAAATGCTTGCTTTCGATTCATGCGATTGATGAAAGATAAATGATGTTTGTGTTAGGGTTTTGATTCAGGGGGATGTGGGGTTGATTCCTGTTCTTTTAGATTTCATTTTAGTAACGTTTTGAGGATTTTAGGGATTTTCAGGTGGGGTTCCCACCGGAGAAGACGACCGGAGGTCTTCTCCGGCCACCTGAAAATAATTAGGGTTTAATCCCTGTCATTAATGAAGTTTGAATCTTGGGCGTTGGATGAGTTGACTTAGTCGACTCTCGCGCGTGCTCAATGGCTCAGATCATCCACTTAACCTTAATCTTAATTAATTAAGTTAATTAATTCATTTTAGCCAGTTTGAATGCCAGCCGTAGGATAGCGCGCGAAGTCTTTCCCTCCTTCTCCAGTTTGAACACAGGCCATTGGATGCGCTGACTTTCCATTTAATCTCATTTTCTTTTTATTTAATTTCATTTGATTTCTCCAATTTATTTAAAATAGCTAAAAATGTCTAAAAATTATGAAAATTTTTGTCAAGGTTTTCATTATTTTTCAGAACACAAAAACATTTTTATTTTTATTTTTTGCATTAAAAAATATTTTTAAATCATTTAAAAGTTTATTTTTAATTAATTAATGAGAATTAATTAATAAAAAATACTTTTAGGTATTTAAAAATCACCAAAAAATTCATGAAACCTTTAAAACCATTTAGAAACATTGTCCAACTTTCAAACCAAATTTCTTTTTTGATCTTGATGTCTTTTGACAATTTTTCATGGAATTAAAATCATTTCAAGGCAATATTTTGATTCAAACTTCCAAAATTCATTTCTGCCTAACCATTGAGAGTTGGACTTTGATTCTTTTTGCATTGTGTCTTGCATATCATGTAGTTTGTAGGTTTAAATTGGCATGATTTGATTTTTCATTTTCCATTTGTTTGACATTTTTCTTGACAAGATACTTTAAAACCCTAGAAATCTTAGGAAATTCATAACCCTCATTAGGTTAAGAGTTAGAACCCCTCCTTTGGGCGTGAGTTTGTATAGGTTTAGGGTTCCCTTGGATGCATTTTCAATTTTTTTATCTTGATGTTTGCCTCTGGTTTTGGTTTTTGTTTGGTGCATTGATCATAAACCCTAATTTGGGCTTCCATATGCATCCATCTTGCATTTGCATTCATACTTTGACTTGCCATGATATTTTGGTGCATCCATTTGACTCATTTGACATCTTAAGACATATTGAAATCATGTTTGATCATTGCATCTTGCATTTGCCATGTTGTATGCCATATGCATTTCATAACTTTTCATGTATGATCATGGTCCTAAACTTGCTTCATCTGCATCCATAAGCTTGTATGATCATCACAATTGCCTTGTTTCATGTTTGCATCATATCATAGCATCATTATCATATCATATATGCTTCTGGTTTTGGTTTGCATCATTCCATTTCATCTCATTTTGCATTGCATTGCATTTCTTTCACTAACTTTTCAGGTGGTAAGCAACTTTGAGAAGTGAATTTGCCTTCACTCCTCACATTTTCTTTTCATCTCTCTTATGCATCATTGCTGCATTTTGTCTTGTGTTTGAGATTGAGCTTGCTCATTCTTCTTCATCTTACTTTCTTTCCTCAAGTGACTTGTCTTCTTAAATGAAGCAAGTTACTTTGCTTTTCTTTGCTCCTTTCATCTGCTTCCTGGTGGTTTCTCTTAAGATTCTCCTTGTAAACCTCACAAATCTTAGGAACAACCAAGCATGACAATAACTAGGGTTTTGATTAGTCCCCATTTAGATTTTACCTTTGTGTCTCATTGAGTCTTCTCTTCTCATCTCATAATCAGGGACTAAACCATAAAGGCTTTAAGGCTTTGTGATTAAGCTTATGCCTGCATCCTTCTATTAGGATGGAGTGTATAACTTTAATCCTAAGTGTTAAACCCTTAATGTGTTTAACTCCTTCAATCAATTCACTTAATAATCATCAAGGCATCAAGCTTGTAACTTGGGCCTTGCATTAGGGTTCTAATTCTTCCTTAATTGGTTAAGAAGGACTAACCCTAGTGTTAATGGACAAGTCCCCCTCAAGTTGTCTTACAAACCCTAAAAATCACTTCATCATCTTATCACCATTTAAAATCCACTCAATAAAGGCTTTGTTTTGTCATGAGTTTAATCCCTAATCATGGATTAAGTTGAGGAGCTTTCCTCAGCTTAAACATTCTCATCTATTATCCTTCTATTAGGATGGTGTAATGAGTTTGTTTAATCCCTGATTATGGCTTAATCTCATTACTTAACACTAAACAAAAACACCAAAAACATCTAAATAATCACAAGTAGGTTAATGATCTCAATCCTGCTTCAAAGGTGATTAAGTGTGAGAAACTGACTTCACACTTAAGGTATTCTCATTACCCCTAATCAGAGGGAAGATGTGATGAGTTTACTAAATCCATTGGTTTAGGCTTAAGCTCATTAACTTATGACAAACTTTCAAAAAGCAATAAAAGACTGAAAACTCAAAAACAAACAATAATCGTCTCCTCCGGGATTCTTTTCTCATCTCATTCACTCATAAACGAGAACTCGCTTCTTCCGTCTAATGCAAGACAGTTTGCACCTGAGCCAGACAGGTCATACACTTGAGCATAGGCAAGTAAGCAGTTCACAAGTCAATTTATCTTTCAGTCTCTTTGGGTCGAACTACGGTGTTCTGACTTCCTCATTGCACGAGAGGATACGTAGGCATAACTTAACAGTTATCGAACAAAAGTCTCTGTATATTCCCCCTCTTTCAGCCTCATTCTTTAGCCTCATATTCTTGAGCATTATATTCCAGTTCTTACACTGACACTGTATATATCACACTCCACTTTTCTTTTACACTGACACCTGTACATCCTTTTCCAGCTCTTTTATACACAAATTGCACTGACACTACCCCTTTAAAACACAAATCTTTTAAGCATGGATCCCGTCGAGTACGGCGGACAATCTGGGTGCTAATACCTTCCCAGGTTGTAACCAACCCCCTTTCTCAGTCTCTCTGGTTCGCAACCGTCTTATCCATATCTTTCTAGGTTTATGCAGCATTACCTTTCCTTCGGGATAAAAATGCCTAGCTGGCGACTCTATTCATTTCCTGTGAGTTCACTCCTGTGTGTCCTCACATCCTCTTTCACCGACCGTTCGCGTCTGTACCCCATTTGACCCGGCTTCATTTGGTGGGAGCGACACCATCCATGAAGGAGAACACCGAGAATTGAGCAGTATTGTCGACTAACACGTCAATGTGTGGCAACGGAAAATCGTCCTTTGGGCTTGCTCTGTTCAAATCCCGATAGTCAACGCACATTCGGACCTTGTCGTCCTTCTTAGGTACAGGAACAATGTTAGCTACCCAAGGTGGGTAACTAGTCACGGCAAGGAACCCGGCATCTCATTGCTTCTGAACCTCCTCTTTAATCTTCATCGCCATATCCGGGCGAGTTCTTCTCAATTTTTGCTTTACAGGAGGACAGTCTTCTCTCAGGGGTAGCTTATGCATCACGGTGTCGGTATCTAAACCTGGCATATCTTGATATGACCAAGCAAAGATATCCACATACTCTCTCAGCATACTGATCAACTTTTTCTTGACGTCGGCCTGCAAACTGGCCCCTATCTTGATTTCTTTCTTTGCATCTTCACGGCCAATGTTGATGGTCTCAATCTCCTCTTGATGAGGCTGAATAACTCGTTCCTCTTGTTTCAACAATCTGACCAATTCTTCAGGGAGGTCACAGTCTTCCTCAACCCTTTCATCAGCTTGGTAGACTGGATTGTCAAAGTCATGCAAGGTCATAGCAGGAACGTTATCTGTGGAATCCGGATGATCAACACTGCACAGATGACGTGCTTATTCAGAATCTGTTTATTTTGAAAAAGAGATGCTAACACAAAACAAAAAGGAAAACACATTGCCATTTATATATTTTTTTTTGTGAAAAAGTTTAAAAACAAAGACAAGGAACACAGTTTGCCTGAAAATGTCCTTTTATTTCATAGCAAAATAACGATGCGATACAAAACATGGTGGCCCAATACAATGGATCCAAGCATCTTGGGCATAATGCTAGATTTGACAATGCAACATGCTAATAAAAGGAAACAAAGCAATTACTTTGAGAGCCAGGTGACTTGAACAATGTCTTCAGCAGACCAATTTCCTAGCTCCTTGCCGGGCGCACACGGGCAGATCCAATTGTTGTCCCAGTCTCCGTTACTATCCCCATCTTGGCTTGCTGTATAGATTTGATCGCGGTTGAGCAACCCAACGCTTGTGAACGTGATAGCTTTACCACTTGAAGTATATCCACCGGGCTGATACCCTAAGCCGAATTTGTCATCCTTCTTTTCCAGCTCCAACAGCTTGCCCCAGCCCTGAGCACTACCTGATTGAACGACCTCTTTTGCTTCCTGGTAGGAATGAATGGACGTGCCCTCGTTATTTTTCTTCACAGGAGTCAAGATACTGACATCTGCTTCAAAAGCTTGGCACAAAGTCTCATGGATTTCTCCATCCATTTCTACATATTTAAACGTTGACAGGTGGCTGACGAATATATCCTCTTCCCCACAAACTGTGATGACCTGGCCGTCCACCACGTATTTAAGCTTCTGATGCAGGGTTGAGGTAACGGCTCCAGCAGCATGTATCCACGGTCTTCCCAACAAACAGCTATATGCTGGCTGGATGTCCATAACATAGAAAACACTTTTGAAGACTTGAGAGCCTATCTTGACGGGCAACTCAACCTCTCCGAAAACTGATCTTCTTGAACTATCGAAAGCTTTAACAACCAGATCACTTGAAGTTAGGACAATCCCATCAATATTAAGCTTCATCAACGCCTTCTTCAGAAGCTGTAACACGGTGGGAGAACTGACTTTAGTTATGTTGCGGATAGCAAGAGTCGCCACCGACTTTTATTTTATCCGAACGGAAAGGGTATAAAAGAACAGGAAAGACCTTAAGAGATATTTGTGGGTCCGGGGGGTAGGTTATGTAAAGGGAAGGTGTTAGCACCCTTTACATCCATGGTTATCCATGGGCTCTTAGTTACTTAGCTCACTTTTGAATTGTTTTTGAAAGTGCAGTGTGTGAATAGAAAAATTTTCATAATAGTTAATAATGATCCATGTACGGATGCGTAAAAACTTGTTTTTGAAAATTTGTTTGAAATTTGTTAAGTGTTTGAAAAGTTTGAATAGTGAGCAAGTACATAAGAGGAACCTACCCTAAAGTTTAAATCTTTCTTGTTCTTTATCCTTTCATTGGTAAGACTATCCCTACTATTAAGGAGTAGGTAGTCATTACCTTGGATGTAAGGGACATGAGAGGGACATTCTGTTTTATGAAGGCAACTGCGGGGTGTAATAAGCATACAGGAGGGACTATCATCATTATTCGAAGGGACTTGATTCGTAAAGGCAACCATGAGGGACTTGATGATTTTTTCTTTTTAAAGGGACTTGCTTTATACACCCCACTTGACCTTATGATTTAGGCAACTTGAGGGATAGCCTTAGAAATGTGAGGTGGCGATTAAAAATCGACTTACGTGTGTGAGTGTTTAATATTAATTATCTTAGGATTAAAGTGATCTAAATTAATTTTTTAAATAGAATACATATTTTTGCACTCCCTAAATTACTAACCATAGCAATAATTAAATAATTAAATATTACAAAATTACACCAAGGAAGCAATTACATAATTATAAGCAAAATAAAATAAATAGCAAAAATAATTAGCAAAATATAAATAAGCAAAAATAATGAATAAGCAATAAATAAATAAATAAATAGGGGTTAGTGATAAATAATAATAAAATAGGGTTAGTAAAAAAATATTAAAAATAAATAAAATGAGTGAAATAATAATAATTAGAAAAATAAACAAAGTTAGAGAAATAATAATAAGAAATATAAGATAATAATAAATAATAATATAGTTAGTAACAATAATTAAAATAAATACAATTAAATAAAAAATATTATAATGACATAATTAGAATAATAAACAAAAAAATTGGATTTTAATATATAACATTTAATAAGAATTAATTAAAAAAAAATTTCAAACATAATGTAATTATAAATTTTAATTATTACAAATTTAATCACTTTTTAAACATACATTAACATTTATTTATTAAAAAAATATTTATACATTATAAGGAGAAAATAAGTTTTAAATATTATATTCACAAAATTGATCATATTTATAAAATTTAATTTTTATTAGTTATTATATTTACAAATTATTTTAAACATATACAAAATATAATTATTGTAAATTAAATTGTTTCTAAACATAAATTATTTCTAAATAGACATGTACATTAATAATTATATCACAAATTAGAAAATAAATAATTAGGTTTTAATAGGTATTTAGAAAATAAATTAGGGTTTTGTTAGAAAAATATTTTTAGGGTTTAATTTATAATACAAAATTATTTACATAAACATACATATATTTATAATTTTAATTACATAAAATTGAAAGAATAAAAGTTTAGTAATTTTTCTAAGAAAAAGAAATATAAGTGATGATTTACAAATTTAGTTTATTTTTCTTTTATTAACAATAAGAAAATAGTTAATTAAACAAATAAAACAGAAAAAATTGATAAAAAATAAACTTACCTTGGCTGGGTTTGAACCCAGGTCCTCTTGCTTGCCAATACCAAAACACACCATCAGACCAACCATGCGTTGGTGATCATAGGATGACTTCAATTGTTTTTATGCCATGTCTTGAAAAATCCAGAAAAATGATGAAAACAAAAGGCCTGGGGTGGGAATCGTACCCAGGACCTTCTGACTACAAGCATGCACGCGCTACCGCCTGGCTGGGAGAGCCTAACTGATATTCAAACAGGCACTAATAATAATATATTAAGAACACAATTAAAATGAGAAAATACCAAAACATTGGCTGGAGGCAGGATTCGATCCCCTCCCCTTTGATCATACGCATACAAGCTTTTCCACTGGGCCACTCAACAACCTATACAAATTAAATATAAACAAAACTATATAATATAAAACGAAATTTGAATCCTAGGGACGCGCGCCAAACTTCATCTTCTTCGTTCAAATTTCCTGCGAATTTCCTTTTGAATTTTCCTGCGAAATCTATTGCAAGTTCTTCATGGTGTCAAACCTGCGAAAATCAAACTCATACCAAACAGCAATGATTCATGAAATTAGTTACAGTTTTATGATCCTTGTATCTCATAGAACCTTCCTATGTGTCCAGAATTCATTTATATTTGTTGAATCATTAAACCCTAAAATTGAGCTCTAAACCCTAATAATGGCCGCGGGTGATATAGGTCATGAAGCTTCAATCCAATTGTCCAGAATCGTTCCTTGGAACCTCACAAACAAAAAAGCTCAAACAAAATTCATTAATAATGCACAAATGAACAGAATCGAAAAATTGAAATTCAAGATAAAGTTTGATTCGGGTAGAACATTATGGCATGATTTGGATGAATGTGAGTGATGGCTTATGATCAAGGATGTCCAATGAAGCTCTCTATGTCTTTATTTTACCTTTAAACCTCTTGGATGATGGGATCCGAATATCACTTTTGCTTGAATTTTTTTGAAGTGAAAACCTACCTTTGAAGCTGCTGGATTCGTGTCTGAGGGTTATGCTTATGCTAAGTACTTATATGTGAGTGAATTAGGTTAAGAAAATTCATTGGTTGTGTGGAGATTTGATCCAAAAAAGATTGAAAAAGATTGAACTTTGAATTTCAAATATTTGTTCATGAAAGCTTACTATCTTTGGATAAATCACATGATTTCTTTCTCTTTCAACTTCAATCAATATTGATGAGATTCTAGAAGCTCAATCTTCCTCCAAAAATAGATTTTCATATTTTATATTTATTTAAAATGATTTTTATGAATTAAATCAAAAATAAATAAAAATAAAATAATAAAAATTCTGAATTTTGGTCATTTGGGTCGTGCATGATGATATGATGTGGATTGGATCACAATTTAGCAAGCCCATTTGGAAGGAATTGGTTCTAGACCCCCATTTTCAATATAAACCATCACAAAATTTCCCAACTTTGCAAGGTCACATCTCCCTCAATTTTAAAGGTATGAGGGTGTTCTTGGACATTTTGGAAATCTTGAAGAGTCCTCTAAACAACCCCATTGGTTTCAGGTCCATATCATTCACCAATCTCAAGTTATGCCCTTTTGAAGTTGTTGACTTTTTGTTGACTTTTGAAATGACCTATAATGTCTTAGCTCATATCTTCCAAATGAAGCATTTTTGGGCTTAACTTGCAACATCAAAGTTGTAGAGAATTCAATTTCCTTCAAAATGAGCTTTGGATGGAGACTTGGTGATGAAGTATGTGAAAGTTATGGCTGGTCAAAGTTCAGTTGACTTTTACTGAGGAAACCCTAATTTAGAAACTCCTGATTATTGATGATCTGGAATCTCCTTGATGAATCATGATCAACCCTTGATCAAATGATGAATTTTACTTCATATACTTGATGTTGGCAAAAAAATCATGAAGTTTGACTTTGGTTTGACCATAGTTGACCTCAGTTTGACTTTTTAACTGCACTGACTGATTTTGACTTATCTGATCATCTGACTGAGCAAACTTTTGAGAAAAGTCTTGAAACTTGTCATGGGGGTTCTTATACACATATAAGATGTTGTGAAGCTCACTTGAGGTATTGGAAGTCCATTTAGCCTGATTAAAGTCGAAACCCTAGTTTTGGATGTAATGCTTAGGAGGTGCATTGTCTGAGGGGATTGTCAACTCTTTTGACCAATTGTGAACTTTGTGAACCTTGTGAACCACCATAAAATGTCTTGTGAACCTCATGAGAGGTATTGTAAAGCTTGTGAACCTTGTGAACCTCATAAAGTGACTTTGTAGACCTCATGAACCTCAGGAAAGCTTTGTAATCATTGTGAATCTTGTGAACCTTGTGAACCTTCAAGAAGTAACTTGTAGACTTCATGAACCTCAAGAAAGGTACTATGGAACTTGTGAACCTTGTGAACCTTCAAGAAGTAACTTGTGGACTTCATGAACCTCATGAAAGGTATTGTAAATGTTGAGAACCTTGTGAACCTTGTGAACCTTCATAAAGTAACTTGTAGACTTCAT
This sequence comes from Lathyrus aphaca, assembly GCA_963966055.1. Classification (NCBI taxonomy): domain Eukaryota; kingdom Viridiplantae; phylum Streptophyta; class Magnoliopsida; order Fabales; family Fabaceae; genus Lathyrus; species Lathyrus aphaca. Next base: position 9,983,918 of record OZ014519.1, read on the forward strand.
GAACCTCATGAAAGGTTATATAAGCATTGAGAAACTTGTGAACCTTCTTAGCACACAAATTCTTGTATTGTGAGGGCAAATTTTGGGGTGCAACAGCTGCCCCTGTTCAATTTTCTGAAACCTGAGGGGTTAGATTGGTATATTTTCCAGTCGTGATCTGGAAGGTTGAAGGGGATTGAACACAAAAGCCCAAAAATTTGCACTCACCAGTGCATTAGAGCGATATGATTGAGTGGGCTTAAAGATGACACTAGGGGAAAGTTCTTCAGATATATTTCTTGGAAGATAAAGCAGTCCAAAATATGGAGGTATAATGAAAGCTGTCAGGAGTCTGGAGCAGTCCTGAGGTATTGATGATATGCTTTCAGGAGACTGGAGTAATCCTGATGTAACAGCATGTCTTCAGGGGGGATAAAGCAATCTTGACATATGAGAAGCTATCAGGAGACTGGAGCTGTCCTGAAGTAACAATATAATTTCAAGAGGGTAGAGCAATCTTGAGAGATTGATGATATGCTTTCAGGAGACTGGAGTAATCCTGATGTAACAGCACGTCTTCAGGAGGATAGAGCAATCAATAATGATAACCCTAAAGCAGTCTTGAAGTAATAATATGATTTCAGGAGGATAGAGCAATCAATAATGATAACTCTAAAGCAGTCTTGAAGAAATAATATGATTTCAGGAGGATAGAGCAATCAATAATGATAACTCTAAAGCAGTCTTGAAGTAATAAGATGATTTCAGGAGGATAGAGCAATCCTGAATATGAAGGTATAATAATAACTGTCAGGAGGCTGGAGCATTCCTGAGGCAATGATATGATTTCAGGAGGATAAAGCAATCCTGATAATTGTAAGTCTGTTTGTTGGATAATTAACCTGAAAACACAGGTAGCAATCTGTAGGATAGTGTTAGTTTATGCATTATGTATGCATGTATAATATGATGCACTTAGGTAATGTACTATGCACTCATGGATATGTATGTTATGGTATGATGTAAATGATGTATGTATGATATGATACTGCCGGAAGAGTTTGGATATCTTCGTATAACCACTGCTGGCCAGGGAAAATAAATCCCAGTTCGTTGTTGAAGAATATATTATACATAACCTTCCGTCTGCTGGGGATAATAAGGTATGGATAACCTCCCGTATGCTGGGGATAGTAAGGTATATATCACCTCCCGGATGCTGGGGTTAATAAGGTATAACCTTCGTCTTTGTTTGATGGTAGGGTAAATATAACTTCCCGTCTTCGTTGGATAGTAGGGTAGATATAACTTCCCGTCTTCGTTCGTCGTGCCCTTATTGGAAAGTAAATTCCCGAATATCCGTATGAGGATAAAAGAGATGGATATAAATTCCAGGGGAGATAAGACTTTATGAAGATGGATTCGTCCTACTGAGGGTTTGTAATTGTCTTGTAGAGATGAACCGGCGAAGCTTCGTTGAAATCCTCCCCTCGTTCGTCCTTAGTAAATACTATTACTGCATTTCCATGCATTTCTGGTAAACATCAATCATATTAAAAGCATACATGCATTTTTGGTAAACATTAATCATATTCAAAAGCATATATTCATTCAAACACAACCAATGGACGTTTCGCTTATGTAAATAGGGTAAAAGTAAATCTGGATTCAAAAGATGGAATTTATTTATATCAAAAGTGACCCATACACGGGTAAGTTTGTACAAGGAGACATAAACCCTAATAAGAGGATTTGGCCATAAAGTTTTTACAAAACAAAGAGAGTCAGCTATGTGGGAAATAATCCTATTGAGTTTCAATTCTACTATTGCCATTATCTTCAAGTATCTCATCTTCTGCTGTTGAGACGGAAACGATTGGATTGAGCTTTATCTGTTCGAGCTTGAGTAAGTAGTACAACTGGTTGCAGTTTCATGGGTGATCCAAACGAGACATAGTCATACGCTTTAATCCCTAACTTTTGCCTGGATTGCCTTTTCAGGTTTTCAATCCACCGGGATACCCTTTTTTGCCCAAGCCGCCTTTTCAGGTTTTCGACTCGCCGGGTGTACATCTTTTTATATATATCCCTAATTTTTGCCCAAACCCTTTTGGTTTGCCGGGATGCCCTTATTTTTGCCTAGGCCTGTCAACCTAGCGGGTCTCTTTTTATGCGTAGTATTTTTTAACTATGTCTGCGTTTACAGGCTGTGGGAAGTCTTCACCATCCATTGTAGTCAATATCATGGCACCTCCTGAGAACACTGTCTTGACTACAAATGGTCCTTCATACGTTGGAGTCCACTTGCCCCTAGGATCACCCTGTGGTAATATGATGCGCTTGATTACCAAGTCACCAACCTGATATACCTTTGGCTTAACCTTCTTGTTAAAAGCTTTGATCATTCTCTTCTGGTACATCTGGCCATGACAAACTGCTGCTAGCCTTTTCTCATCAATCAAATTTATTTGGTCCAGTCGAGTCTGAATCCACTCATCTTCGTCCAAGCCTGCATCCTTCATAATTCTCAAGGAGGGAATCTGAACTTCAATGGGCAGAACTGCTTCCATACCATAGACTAAGGAGAATGGGGTTGCCCCTGTTGAAGTACGTATTGTAGTACGATAACCATGAAGAGCAAATGGTAACATCTCATGCCAATCCTTATAAGTAACAGTCATCTTCTGTACAATCTTCTTAATGTTTTTATTAGCAGCTTCAACTGCCCCATTCATTTTTGGACGATACGGAGAAGAGTTATGATGCTTAATCTTGAACTGCGTGCAGAGATCAGTAATCATAGTGTTGTTCAGATTAGAGCCATTGTCAGTGATAATCCTTTCAGGGATGCCATACCTACATATGAGATTATTCTTAATGAACCGAGCCACAACATTCTTGGTAACAGATGCAAATGAAGCTGCCTCCACCCACTTCGTGAAGTAATCAATAGCAACCAGGATGAAACGATGCCCATTAGAGGCAGTAGGCTTGATCTCACCAATCATATCAATGCCCCACATGGCAAAGGGCCAAGGAGCAGTCAACACATTCAATGGTGATGGAGGTACATGTACTTTATCAGCATAGATTTGACATTTGTGACAAGTTCTGGAGTGTTGATAGCAATCAGCTTCCATGGTAGACCAATAGTAACCTGCTCTCAAAATCTTCTTTGCCATAGTATGACCACTAGAATGAGTGCCAAAGGTCCCATCATGCATCTCTTCCATAATTTCTGTAGCTTCCTTCTTATCCACACAACGAAGCATAGTTGAATCATGATTGCGCTTATACAGAATGCCATTACTCAGAAAGAACTTAGCAGAAAACCTTCTCAGGAACTTCCTATCTTTGACAGATGCCCCTTCAGGGAATTCCTGAGCTTCAAGATATCTTTTCACTTCATAGAACCAAGGCTTCTCCTCTGCCCCTTCAGTGTCAATCTTATTGCAGTATGCAGGCTTCTCAAATCTATCAATGGTAATCTTGGGAGCTTCATCATCCCAACTGATCTCAAACATAGATGCCATGGTGGCCAATGCATCTGCCAACTGATTCTTTCTTCGTGGAATATGTCCAAAGGTAATCTCTTTGAAATGCGGGATCAAAGACAACACATGCTCTCTGTAAGGAATGAGATTATCATGCTTGGTATCCCAATCTCCTTTGATCTGACTAACTACTAGGGCTGAATCTCCATACACATCAAGGAACTGAATCTTCATATCAATAGCAACTTTAATACCCAGGATACATGCCTCATACTCAGCCATGTTATTGGTACAATAAAAGCAAAGTCTGGCAGTAATCGGGGTATGACAACCTTCAGGGGAACTAATCACAACACCAACACCATTACCAAGTGCATTAGAGGCACCATCAAAAACCATAGTCCATCGGGATCCTTGTTCAGGTCCGTCATATTGTCCAGGTTCTTTGGTAATAATCATAATATCTTCATCAGGGAACTCAAAATTCATTGACTGGTAATCATCCACTGCTTGATGAGCCAAATGATCAGCAACAACACTTCCCTTGATGGCCTTCTGAGTAGTATATTGTATGTCATATTCTGTCAATATCATTTTCCATCTTGCAATTCTTCCGGAGAGAGCAGGTTTCTCAAATATGTACTTGATTGGATCCATCTTTGAAATCAACAAGGTAGTATGGGTCAACATATACTGTCTTAGTCGGCGAGCAGCCCATGCCAAAGCGCAGCAAGTTTTCTCGAGCAGTGAGTATCTTGTTTCACAGTCGGTAAACTTTTTGCTAAGGTAGTATATTGCCTGCTCTTTTCAACCAGACTCGTCATGTTGCCCCAACACACACCCCATTGAGTTGTCTAACACTGTTAAGTACATAATCAAGGGTCTTCCATCAACTGGTGGCATCAAAATTGGAGGTTCTAGCAGGTATCTCTTGATTTCATCAAAGGCATTTTGGCACTCATCATTCCATTCCATCACCTGATCTTTCTTCAACAACTTGAAGATTGGCTCACAGATGGTAGTTAATTGGGAAATAAATCTTGCAATGTAGTTCAATCGTCCCAAGAAACCTCTAACCTCCTTCTCAGTACGGGGAGCTGGCATCTCTCGTATAGCTTTTACTTTTGCAGGATCCACTTCAATACCTTTTCCACTGACAATGAAACCCAGGAGCTTTCCAGATCTAACCCCAAAAGTACACTTGTTTGGGTTCAACCTCAACTTGTATTTCTTCAACCTCTCAAACAATTTATGCAAATGATCAAGATGTTGCTCTTCATTCTGAGACCTGGCTATCATATCATCTACATATACCTCTATCTCATGATGAATCATATCATGAAACAAAGCCACCATAGCACGCTGATATGTTGCCCCTGCATTCTTCAAACCAAATGGCATTACCTTATAGCAAAAGGTGCCCCACTGTGTCACAAATGTTGTATTCTCCATATCTTCAGGTGCCATCTTGATTTGATTGTAACCAGAGAAACCATCCATAAAAGAGAATACCTTATGCTGAGCAGTGTTGTCTACCAGAATATCAATATGAGGAAGTGGAAAGTCATCTTTAGGGCTAGCCTTGTTCAAATCTCTGTAGTCTACACACATACGTACCTTACCATCTTTCTTAGGAACTGGTACCACATTTGCAACCCACTGAGGATAAGAAGTCACTGCTAAGAACCCTGCATTGAACTGTTTCATTACCTCTGCTTTGATCTTTTCTGACATTTCAGGACGCATACGACGAACCTTCTGCTTCTTTGGACGACAATCTTCTTTCACTGGCAAACGGTGAACCACAATGTCTGTATCCAACCCTGGCATATCTTCATAAGACCAAGCAAAGATCTCCACATAGTCACGTAACATCTGAATCAACCTGCTCTTGACACTGTCCTCTAAATCAGCCCCTATCTTGACCTCTTTTCTGTTTTCTTCAGTTCCCAGATTCACAACTTCGACTGGCTCTTCATGTGGTTGTATAGCTTTTTCTTCTTGTTGTAACAACCTAGCAAGCTCTACAGGTATTTCACAATCGTCCTCATTTCCGTCTTCAGTTTGATAGATCGGATTCTCGAAATCATAATTGGCAATAGTAGAACTGTTATCAACAGGATCCAGAGTGGATGAGGATCTGCATTTTAGTGATGTGGGTGTGTGTAAGAACACATAGCTGATAAAGCAAAAATAAAATAAAAGAAAGACAAGGAACACAATATTTACGAAAACGAGACGTCCACTGATTTTATTGAATGAAGTATGCAAATGAAATGACAGCCCGTAACAAGCACACCATTGTGCCCCGGGTAAGGCACATGGCTTGAAAGTTTTATTGTTCAAGAAATTACAAATTTAAAAAACAACACAGTAATAGTATTTACTCCTGACTAAAGGAGATAGGGATAACATCTTCAGCTTTCCAATTATTGAGTCCAGCACCCACAGTAGGAAAAATCCATGCATCCAAGTTGTAGTTTTCATCTTGATCTCCCACAGCATTAATCTGATCCTTCACAACCCCTTGATTAGTGACACGGGCAGCACGAGCACGATGAACAGCCTTCTGGGACTCTGCAGTGAAACCCAAACCAAACTTGTCAGACTTGTATGGAATATCAGGAAGCTGACCCCAAATAGTACAACCACCTTCATCCACCACAGCTCTAGCATCATTGAGGGAAGCCATTGCCATTGTAGGAGGCTTTCTGGTGACCACAGGAACTTTCTTCACAACAGGAGGAGCTACATAATCATTAACAATCCAGGGAACCACTTCAAACGTCTGACACGGAGTCTCAATGTATTCACCTTCCATTTCCAGATACTTGAAGGTATTCACATGGCTGACAAAGTACTCTTCTTCTCCATAGACAGTAACAACCTTTCCATTCACCGGATATCTCAACTTTTGGTGCAATGTAGAGGTCACAGCACCTGCCCCATGGATCCAGGGACGACCAAGCAGACAAGAGTATGAAGGACGAATATCCATCACATAAAATGTAGCAGTAAACACCTGGGAACCAACTTGGATTGGAAGATCAATTTCCCCATGCACTACGCTTCTAGAACCATCAAAAGCCTTTACCACAATGTTACTGGGCTTCAACACAGCATCTTCAGGACTCAGCTTGTTCAGGACTTCCTTAGGCAACACATTCAAAGAGGAACCATTGTCTATCAGTACATGAGACAGGGTAGTGCCCCTGCATTCAATTGAAATATGCAAGGCCCTGTTATGATCTCTCTTGGCAGGGGTCAAATCAGCATCAGAGAATCCTAACCCATTGTCATAGGTCAGGTGGGCAACACAGTTCTCAAATTGGTCAACAGAAATTGCACTGGGCACATGTGCAGTCTTCAGAAACTTGATCAAGGACTTGGCATGAGCTTCAGAACACAGCAACAAGGACAACATAGAAATCTTTGAGGGAGTATGCCCCAATTGATCAACAATGTCATAATCACTCTTGCGAATGATTTTCAATACTTCTTCCATCTGCTTAGAGAGATCATCAGCAGCTGGCACATCAGTAGATACAGGCTCAATAATAGGACCTTTGCCCCGGGCATCAGTGGTGGAAGTAGTAGCAGGAGTAACTGCATTCTTGGAAGTAACTGGAGGAGAGAAGACTCTTCCACTACGTGTGATCTTACTAGATCCAGCAATATTGTCAACATCAATAGGCACATCAGCTACAGGCTCTTGCTTAACACCATGGATGTAAACATCAGATCCATAATGCCAAGGCACAGCTTTGTCAGACGTATATGGGATAGGACCAGGAGTAGTAATGACCACAGGAGCTACTCTGGCTTCAGCAACAACTTTCACGGGACCTTCAGCAGTAATCTTGATTGGACCCTGATGAGTGATTTTAATAGGACCCTTTGAAGTGATTGTTAGTGGTACTTTGCCAACCATGTCAACCTCTTCAATCTTCCTACCCTGAGTCAGATGATCCACCATACTTTCTACAGACGACGGAGTCCTCTCAAATACTATAGTATACTTATCCATGAGACGCTGAATTCCATCTCTCAATATGAAGTAACTATCCGGCTTATAAGTACAATACAAATAATCTTCACGACAACCTGGAAAGATCCCAGCTTGTACTAACCTCTTTTTGATAACAGACAATGGTGTGGTCAATTCCATAACTGAATAAACATGTAGATCTTCTTCAATGGCATTGACCGTCTTCTCGTGATTTGGCATTGGAGCAGTAATCACATTGGGAGTACCCGGAGGATCAAACTCAATTTCTCCAGCATCAATCATATCCTGAATTTTATTCTTCAAGACCCAGCAATTATTAGTATCATGTCCCTGACAGTTTGAATGGTATGCACACCGTGCATTGGGATTGTACCTGGGAGAGGTAACATTGGGATTCTGAGGAGCCTCTTTCAAAGTAATAAGTTCAGCCTTCAACAAATGTTGCAATGCCTGAGCCATTGACATGTTGATCTTCGTGAACTGTCTTCTAGCCCTCTGTTGGTTGCCCTGTGGCTGCTCTGTTGGTGCAGGAGTTGGATTTGAAATATGAACTGCACTGACAGACTGATGCCTTCTGTTACGATCAGGCTGACCATAAACAGCATTAGACTCTTTCTTTCCAGTGGGAGGCTTCTTTGCAGCACCTGAAGAGGAAGCACCCACTTGGATCTTACCATTCTTTATACCATTCTCTACTCGCTCTCCTGTCATAATCAACTCAGTGAAGCCAGATGATGAGCTTCCAATAAGATGACTGTAGAACGGACCATTCAGTGTACACATGAACATATCAACCAATTCCCTGTCATTCAAAGGGGGTTGAACTCTTCCAGCTAAATCTCTCCACTTCTGAGCATACTCTTTGAAACTTTCTTTGGCACCCATAGACATGCTCTGAAGCTGCATGCGAGTGGGGGCTAAGTCAGCATTGTATTGGTACTGCTTATAGAAAGCTTCAGCAAGATCATTCCAGTCTCTGATGTTGACACTCTCCAACTGATAATACCACTCCAGCTGAGCTCCAGATAAACTCTCTTGAAAGAAATGGATCCACAACTTCTTATCAGCAGTGTGGGGTTGAATTCTTCTAACATAAGACCTCAGATGCAGTTTGGGACAAGAGACCCCATCATAGACAACAAAAGTAGGAACCTTGAACCCAATGGGTATGACTACCCCAGATATCAAACTCAAATCCTCAAAATCCAGCCCAGATGATTTCTGCAACTCCATAGCATCCATCCTATCCACCAGCATCTTGAAATTGTCTTCATTAGGCTCATGGTAGTAGTTAGCCTCAAAATCAGAGTCCCCCATTGAATGGTGGAGACTGCCTACCTCTTGCTCAGATTCTTCAGATTCATAGTCTTCAGCTGGTTCCTTGGTCTTGGCAAGACCTTTGAACCTTCTTCCCATGTTGATCAACCCAGCAGACCTTCTAGTCTTCTTAGTCTTCTTGGCCAGCAGTGCCTTCAATTCATCCTGCCCCTTGGACAGGTTCAAGATCAGCTCTTGGAACTGTGCATTTTGTGCCTGGAGATCCTTAACTGATTGCTCAAGAGCCATTGCTGAAATAAACAGCAAGAAGATGAGAAACCTGTGCACAATTATAAACCTGTGATGCGATGAAATGGTAATGTATATGCAATGTTTTCAAGGACCGCAGGATTTAAATTTGCTTAGACAAAAACGAAAGTAAACTTTTATTAGTAATAACTTTGTTTTGCCTTTTAGGCTTACAAAAAATGAAAATAAAATAGGTACAAAAGATGGGGTTTTAAGTCTCCCATGGACGTTTCCTCTTTGTGTTGAGGTAAGAGTTGAGGTTTCGTTCCTCGTGAAGTTGCTTTGTTAGCTCTAGGATTCTTGCTTGGCTTGCTTTGTAATGAGCCTCGAAAGTATCCCTTTGCTCCTTCAGTTGGATCCATGATCTCTGCAAGTCTTCCTTATCAGTAGGCATGTCTGGGTGAAGGATGGTATAAGCTGTATCTCCTTCAGCAACAGGTTCCATGGTAACTGGTAGGACGGCAGGATATGGCATCATGAGTGTCTGAGCACGAGATCGTACCCATCTGAGATAAGCCTCCATAGGAATAGTGTACTTAGGTTCCAGTGTCTTGCTGTCAATCCTGTTTACTTTTCCCCAAGCTCGTATGAATCTCTGACGGTAACCCTGAAGATCGTTGTCGTAATCAAACACAATGCCCTGAATCAACATGTCATGAGGACCATCACTCCGAGCGTAACCAAATTGTCGTAAAGCTAGAGAGGGTTTGTAGGTGATGCCTCCTCTTATGCCTAGAAGTGGCACATTAGGAAACTCCCCACAACGGTCAATGATGGTGACATTCTCCATAGATCTGGAGCACCAATGAATATCTGAATGCGAGAGTGACATGATCCTTTTGGACCATCTAAACCCTTGCTCATTCTTCATTATTGAGCGAGGAAGGTGAGAAATAAACCACCTAGAAAGCAAAGGTATGCAGCACATCAAAGTTCCTCTTGCCCTTGTAGTACGAGCATGAAGAGAATGTAGGATGTCTCCAAGCAATGTAGGTACTGGATTGTGACTCAGGAATATGTTGATGGCATGAACGTCTATGAACTGATCTGGATTGGGGAACAATACTAAGCCATAAATCAGCAAGGCTAAGATCTCCTCAAAAGCATCATAGCTCATGGCCTTCAAGAACACTTGAGCTTTATCTATTAACACCTTAGCAAGAATACCTTTAACTCCGCTTCTCGTTTCTAGAACAATGTCAGATTTTTTCAGATGTAGAGCTGCAGCAATAACCTCTGGTTTAAGCTCTTTCTCCAGGCCTGTGAAGGGTCTTTGATCAAGAACAGGTATGCCCAGAAGTTTAGAGAACTCTTCCATGGTTGGAACCAGCTGGTAGTCAGGGAATGTAAAGCAATGGTGCTTAGGGTCAAAGAACTGGAACAGAACACTCATCATGTCTTCATTGAACCCTGAAGTGACTAGATCCAATAGGTGACCATGTCTCTTGATGAACTGGGAATGATCAGACACTTGAGCAACCAACTCTTTAAGCTTAGCAGGTATGCCCACAAAGTTGATCCTGATGGTGTTTCTACGAGCAGAAGCCATGACCTGCAACAAAGAACAAAGATAAATCCCTTGGTCCTTGAAATGGTTAGGGAAAATGCTATGCTTATGATGCATGATGATGTCATGATGTTATGCTCAATCACAAACATGTGGCACACACAAGCAAGTCACATAATAGCCCTAGGTTTAAAGGCTTGCATGAGGTTCAAAGGTAAGTACCCTCCCCTGAAGTTAGTTGGTTCATCCTGTCCTATGAAAGTAACCAGGTTCTAAGGGATCTCAATATCATTGATCCTTCACAAGGGTGGTTGTTCAGTAGGCAACTTACTTGCCAACCAAAACCCTCCAAGTTTAGAATCTCAATGAGCGTAGTATCGAGTGTCAACCAACTTCAGTCTGTACCAAAGCCGGTTACCTCACTACTTTCTAAAGGCCAAGATGAGTTAACTAGGGTTCTAAAAGTTAGTTAGTGCATTGACAACATATGGCAGCCTCATATTATCCTCAACTTGACTTAAGGAACATAAGCACCAACCAAGAAGTCGCACTAACTATGGCCACCAGATCAACCGTATCGATATACGTCGTACAGTTTCCTTGGTCTATTGCCATTTACCTAAGGTACACTAGATCCGGGTTAGGACCTTTCACACATAAGAGCACCCCAACAAGATAATATAAAGCAAACAAGGCAAACAATTTAAAGTGATCTAATTCCTAAGGGTACCCCTCTTTTATATTAAATCCCCAGCAGAGTCGCCAGTTCTGTAACACGGTGGGAGAACTGACTTTAGTTATGTTGCGGATAGCAAGAGTCGCCACCGACTTTTATTTTATCCGAACGGAAAGGGTATAAAAGAATAGGAAAGACCTTAAGAGATATTTGTGGGTCCGGGGGGTAGGTTATGTAAAGGGAAGGTGTTAGCACCCTTTACATCCATGGTTATCCATGGGCTCTTAGTTACTTAGCTCACTTTTGAATTGTTTTTGAAAGTGCAGTGTGTGAATAGAAAAATTTTCATAATAGTTAATAATGATCCATGTACGGATGCGTAAAAACTTGTTTTTGAAAATTTGTTTGAAATTTGTTAAGTGTTTGAAAAGTTTGAATAGTGAGCAAGTACATAAGAGGAACCTACCCTAAAGTTTAAATCTTTCTTGTTCTTTATCCTTTCATTGGTAAGACTATCCCTACTATTAAGGAGTAGGTAGTCATTACCTTGGATGTAAGGGACATGAGAGGGACATTCTGTTTTATGAAGGCAACTGCGGGGTGTAATAAGCATACAGGAGGGACTATCATCATTATTCGAAGGGACTTGATTCGTAAAGGCAACCATGAGGGACTTGATGATTTTTTCTTTTTAAAGGGACTTGCTTTATACACCCCACTTGACCTTATGATTTAGGCAACTTGAGGGATAGCCTTAGAAATGTGAGGTGGCGATTAAAAATCGACTTACGTGTGTGAGTGTTTAATATTAATTATCTTAGGATTAAAGTGATCTAAATTAATTTTTTAAATAGAATACATATTTTTGCACTCCCTAAATTACTAACCATAGCAATAATTAAATAATTAAATATTACAAAATTACACCAAGGAAGCAATTACATAATTATAAGCAAAATAAAATAAATAGCAAAAATAATTAGCAAAATATAAATAAGCAAAAATAATGAATAAGCAATAAATAAATAAATAAATAAATAGGGGTTAGTGATAAATAATAATAAAATAGGGTTAGTAAAAAAATATTAAAAATAAATAAAATGAGTGAAATAATAATAATTAGAAAAATAAACAAAGTTAGAGAAATAATAATAAGAAATATAAGATAATAATAAATAATAATATAGTTAGTAACAATAATTAAAATAAATACAATTAAATAAAAAATATTATAATGACATAATTAGAATAATAAACAAAAAAATTGGATTTTAATATATAACATTTAATAAGAATTAATTAAAAAAAAATTTCAAACATAATGTAATTATAAATTTTAATTATTACAAATTTAATCACTTTTTAAACATACATTAACATTTATTTATTAAAAAAATATTTATACATTATAAGGAGAAAATAAGTTTTAAATATTATATTCACAAAAATGATCATATTTATAAAATTTAATTTTTATTAGTTATTATATTTACAAATTATTTTAAACATATACAAAATATAATTATTGTAAATTAAATTGTTTCTAAACATAAATTATTTCTAAATAGACATGTACATTAATAATTATATCACAAATTAGAAAATAAATAATTAGGTTTTAATAGGTATTTAGAAAATAAATTAGGGTTTTGTTAGAAAAATATTTTTAGGGTTTAATTTATAATACAAAATTATTTACATAAACATACATATATTTATAATTTTAATTACATAAAATTGAAAGAATAAAAGTTTAGTAATTTTTCTAAGAAAAAGAAATATAAGTGATGATTTACAAATTTAGTTTATTTTTCTTTTATTAACAATAAGAAAATAGTTAATTAAACAAATAAAACAGAAAAAATTGATAAAAAATAAACTTACCTTGGCTGGGTTTGAACCCAGGTCCTCTTGCTTGCCAATACCAAAACACACCATCAGACCAACCATGCGTTGGTGATCATAGGATGACTTCAATTGTTTTTATGCCATGTCTTGAAAAATCCAGAAAAATGATGAAAACAAAAGGCCTGGGGTGGGAATCGTACCCAGGACCTTCTGACTACAAGCATGCACGCGCTACCGCCTGGCTGGGAGAGCCTAACTGATATTCAAACAGGCACTAATAATAATATATTAAGAACACAATTAAAATGAGAAAATACCAAAACATTGGCTGGAGGCAGGATTCGATCCCCTCCCCTTTGATCATACGCATACAAGCTTTTCCACTGGGCCACTCAACAACCTATACAAATTAAATATAAACAAAACTATATAATATAAAACGAAATTTGAATCCCAGGGACGCGCGCCAAACTTCATCTTCTTCGTTCAAATTTCCTGCGAATTTCCTTTTGAATTTTCCTGCGAAATCTATTGCAAGTTCTTCATGGTGTCAAACCTGCGAAAATCAAACTCATACCAAACAGCAATGATTCATGAAATTAGTTACAGTTTTATGATCCTTGTATCTCATAGAACCTTCCTATGTGTCCAGAATTCATTTATATTTGTTGAATCATTAAACCCTAAAATTGAGCTCTAAACCCTAATAATGGCCGCGGGTGATATAGGTCATGAAGCTTCAATCCAATTGTCCAGAATCGTTCCTTGGAACCTCACAAACACAAAAGCTCAAACAAAATTCATTAATAATGCACAAATGAACAGAATCGAAAAATTGAAATTCAAGATAAAGTTTGATTCGGGTAGAACATTATGGCATGATTTGGATGAATGTGAGTGATGGCTTATGATCAAGGATGTCCAATGAAGCTCTCTATGTCTTTATTTTACCTTTAAACCTCTTGGATGATGGAATCCGAATATCACTTTTGCTTGAATTTTTTTGAAGTGAAAACCTACCTTTGAAGCTGCTGGATTCGTGTCTGAGGGTTATGCTTATGCTAAGTACTTATATGTGAGTGAATTAGGTTAAGAAAATTCATTGGTTGTGTGGAGATTTGATCCAAAAAAGATTGAAAAAGATTGAACTTTGAATTTCAAATATTTGTTCATGAAAGCTTACTATCTTTGGATAAATCACATGATTTCTTTCTCTTTCAACTCCAATCAATATTGATGAGATTCTAGAAGCTCAATCTTCCTCCAAAAATAGATTTTCATATTTTATATTTATTTAAAATGATTTTTATGAATTAAATCAAAAATAAATAAAAATAAAATAATAAAAATTCTGAATTTTGGTCATTTGGGTCGTGCATGATGATATGATGTGGATTGGATCACAATTTAGCAAGCCCATTTGGAAGGAATTGGTTCTAGACCCCCATTTTCAATATAAACCATCACAAAATTTCCCAACTTTGCAAGGGCACATCTCCCTCAATTTTAAAGGTATGAGGGTGTTCTTGGACATTTTGGAAATCTTGAAGAGTCCTCTAAACAACCCCATTGGTTTCAGGTCCATATCATTCACCAATCTCAAGTTATGCCCTTTTGAAGTTGTTGACTTTTTGTTGACTTTTGAAATGACCTATAATGTCTTAGCTCATATCTTCCAAATGAAGCATTTTTGGGCTTAACTTGCAACATCAAAGTTGTAGAGAATTCAATTTCCTTCAAAATGAGCTTTGGATGGAGACTTGGTGATGAAGTATGTGAAAGTTATGGCTGGTCAAAGTTCAGTTGACTTTTACTGAGGAAACCCTAATTTAGAAACTCCTGATTATTGATGATCTGGAATCTCCTTGATGAATCATGATCAACCCTTGATCAAATGATGAATTTTACTTCATATACTTGATGTTGGCAAAAAAATCATGAAGTTTGACTTTGGTTTGACCATAGTTGACCTCAGTTTGACTTTTTAACTGCACTGACTGATTTTGACTTATCTGATCATCTGACTGAGCAAACTTTTGAGAAAAGTCTTGAAACTTGTCATGGGGGTTCTTATACACATATAAGATGTTGTGAAGCTCACTTGAGGTATTGGAAGTCCATTTAGCCTGATTAAAGTCGAAACCCTAGTTTTGGATGTAATGCTTAGGAGGTGCATTGTCTGAGGGGATTGTCAACTCTTTTGACCAATTGTGAACTTTGTGAACCTTGTGAACCACCATAAAATGTATTGTGAACCTCATGAGAGGTATTGTAAAGCTTGTGAACCTTGTGAACCTCATAAAGTGACTTTGTAGACCTCATGAACCTCGGGAAAGCTTTGTAATCATTGTGAATCTTGTGAACCTTGTGAACCTTCAAGAAGTAACTTGTAGACTTCATGAACCTCAAGAAAGGTACTATGGAACTTGTGAACCTTGTGAACCTTCAAGAAGTAACTTGTGGACTTCATGAACCTCATGAAAGGTCTTGTAAATGTTGAGAAGCTTGTGAACCTTGTGAACCTTCATAAAGTAACTTGTAGACTTCATGAACCTCATGAAAGGTTATATAAGCATTGAGAAACTTGTGAACCTTCTTAGCACACAAAGTCTTGTATTGTGAGGGCAAATTTTGGGGTGCAACAGAAGCACATTCAAGGAAGATCCTGTGTCTACAAGAACATGAGACAGCACAGCGCCCTTGCATTCCATCGTAATGTGTAGTGCTTTGTTATGATTTCTGCCCTCCGAAGTGAGGTCTCTGTCAGTGAAGCCTAAGCCATGGCTAGCATTGACACTTCCAACAACAGTTTCAAGTTGGTTGACAGTAATCTCCTGAGGAACGTAGGCCATTTGAAGTACTTTTAGTAAGGCTTCTCGGTGCGCGGGAGAGCACATTAGCAGTGACAAGATAGAAATCTTTGAAGGCGTCTGGTTCAGTTGATCAACCACCTTGTAGTCACTCCTTTTGATAATCCTCATGAATTCCTCTACCTCCTTTTCGAATGTCCCCTGCCCAGCCACAGGAGTAGTTGACTCATCGTTCGCATCCTGCTTTCCTTTGTCTTTGGACGAAGCCTCGGCCTCAGGATCCCTTCTCAGCGCAGGGGGAGCGAACAAACGACCGCTTCGGGTGAAACCCCCAAAACCTCCTACATTCTCAATAGTCAGGTCAGCAGCAGGTCTGCTCTCCATCTTCTGTCCCGCTACATAAACATTGGAGCCATAATGCCAAGGAATGGCTCTATCATCTGTGTACGGCACTGGCCCAGGTACAGTAATAGTTATGGGACTAATCTGAGGAACATAAATTGTAACCGGCTCTTGTCTGACAGGCATATCAGCTTCATCGTAGAAGATAGTAATGGTTGACACATCATCATCCTCTTCATTACTAACTTTACTGAACTGCAAGGACCCATCATCGATCAACCCTTGCAAACCCCTCTTCAATTTCTCACAGCCATTCACAACACTCATACAGTCTTCACAATCAAGACAGCAACCAGGAAATACTAGACCCTTCAACAATCTCTCCTTCACTACCCTCAAAGGTGTCTTGACCTCATCGATACTCAGCACCAAACTCAACTTGTCATCACCCTCAACAGCATTGACTGTTGCCCCTCCATGATTAGGCATAGGATTCGAGTTAACATTCGGCGGTGGCGCAAAGTTGATTGCCTTGGAATCTACAAGATCCTGAACCTTGTGATGCAGATCCCTGCACTTCTCAGTCGAGTGCCCGGGTGCTCCAGAGTGAAAAGCGCATCGCGCGTTGACATCATAACCAACCGGAAGCTCTTCTGGAGGTGGTGGTGCCAAAGTCCTCAGTTAGATGAGGTTCAAATCTAACAGTCTTGGCAATAAGGCAGCATAAGTCATCGGGATAGCCTCGATCACCCTATTAGCCGGGCGAGTCTGCCTCGGCTGATATGGTCTCTGCTGGTAGTTGGTTCGAGGTTGTTGTTGCTGCTGATGTTGTTGTGGAGGAGGTAGCATCTGTTGTACGGGAGCTGCAGGAATGGTCACAGCAGCCATATGTTCATAAGGTCTTCTGTAACCACGACCCTGGCTTCGGCCGAATACCGCATTCGTCTCACCTTCTCGCCTTCTAGGAGGCCCACTAAAAGCTTTCCTCGCTCCATTTGAGTTGCTAGCACTAGGATCCTGTATCTTCCCCATTTTCAGCAATGTTTCAACTCTTTCTCCCGCAATAACAATATCGTTGAACTTAGCAGCAGAACTCGACGCCAGTCTCTCAAGAAATACCCCCTGGAGGGTACCCATAAACATGTCGGCCATTTCATTCTCTAACAGCGGCGGTTGTACCCTGGCAGCTAGCTGGCGCCACCTCTGGGCATATTCTTTGAAGCCTTCTTTTGTTTTCTGAGCCATATGCTGCAACTGCGTGCGGTTCGGAGCCATGTCCATGTTATATTGATACTGCCTCACAAAGGCTTCAGCTAGATCCTTCCAGCTCTTGACATTGACCCTACTGAGCTTCATGTACCATTCAAGAGAAGCTCCCACCAAGCTGTCTTGAAAATAATACATCCACAGTTTCTCATCGTCTGTATGAGCGGCAATTCTCCCAACAAATGATTGCAGATGGGTCTTCGGGAAGGTAGTGCCATTATACTTCTCGAAGGTTGGAACTTTGAACTTATACGGAATCCTGACTCCAGGAACCAAGCCCAAGTCGGTTATGTCGAATCCCAAAGAACTCTGGGACTGAATAGCCTTGATTTGCTCAGCCATCTCTTCGAACCTCTTGTTCATTTCTACTCCTTGACCTTCAGCTTCATCAAGTAGAGTGAACTGGTCATCATGATTGTCCATCTGAAGGTTATGCAACCCATCGTTGATTATAGTCACTCCTGGTTGTGCAACAGGAGGTTCAACCTGACGTGCGCCCGCACCGGTACGATTGTCAACAGTAGCAGCAGCAGCAGTGTTCCTGTTCTGATTCTCAACCATCTCCCGCAGACGCTCTTGGTTCTGCCCCATGCCGGCCATTAACGTCATGAAGTTATCCATTCTCTGCCTCAGATCTGCCAAGTCCGCTTGCATCTGGTCCATGGCTCGTTCTCTGTTAATCTTGGTTGGATATCTGTGCACTGCTGGTTGTTCCCAAACTTTACGGGGAGCTATAGTGCCTGTAACACAAAACACGTTAGTAACTGAGACACTACCTGCAAAACAACAAATAGGTTATATGGATGCAATGCAGTTGTTTATGTTTCCAATCATAGGTCATTTATGCCCCGGTTCCGGTATCTAGCAAAGAAAACCAGATGGGCACTGATCCTCGACTTTCATAAACCTTTGCGGGAAACCACATTCAAACCATAACAGCAAGCAAACCAAGAAATGGTGAAAAATAGTCATAACATAGATCAGCCCATTAGGCACAATAAAACAGAATTCCCCATAGGGTACAAGTTCTTACAGAGGAGAAACAAATAACTAGGACTCCTACAACATGCCTGCAGGTAATCCAGATACAAAGAAAACAAACTAAGAAGCACAACCACCGCCTGAGGATCCTGAAACTCCCTCATCAGACCTGACCTTCTTGATTCTCGCCATCAAATTGAGGTCTTCAATCTCTTTAAGTGCTACTTCGAGGGTTTGTTGACTGTCTACGAGTTGTTGGGTCTTCTCTCTGCGAATCTTGTGGGCCTGCTCCACCTCTTCTTTTTTGTAAGCCATCTGAACTTCAAAGAACTCTTCTTTTTCTTTATATTGCTTCAGCTCTCGCTCTCTCTGTCCCTTCAACTAGACAATAGACTGACGAGCATCTTTGAGGGTCTTTGACTTCTTCTTGAGCTCAGCTTCTCTTTGGGCTTCCATCATCCCTAACCTACGGAAATGTGCTTCTCTTCCTGCAAAGTCCTTCTCCTTAGCCTCCAAGGTCATCTGCATCTTCAGCAACTTCTCCTCAGCTTCAATCTTGGCCCTGTTGGCTTGGTGATACAGGCTTACCATCTCGGTATTCTCAACTCTAACTGCATGTAGCTGGGCTTCCAACTTCTTGAATTCCTCCAAAGACACAGTATCAATGGACTCATCAACTGGGGGAACTGGTGTTGAAAATGGCAACAAAACTCTTCTAGCTCTGTCTTTCAACCAAACTTCATACTCTGGGAACGTCTGATTGTTGCACTTTCCAAATCTAGCTATCCTTTCTCCCTTAATGCACTTCCAAGCTCCTACAACCTTCCTCACTAAGGGCATATTATCTTTCACTGAGAAGTAGAAAATAGGGGTCAGTTTCAAATCTTCAGGCACCTCTCTCAAAGCGTATCCCAACTGTCTTCTTAACAGGATTGGATTGTAATTAATCCCTCCAGTTATTCCCAACAAAGGCACACTATGATAACTCCCGCATCTAGTGATGAAACGTGCACCTTGCAGCCTTTGAGTGAACCATCTAACATCCTTGGCAAGCAACTTTTCCAGCTTCTGATCCCATACCAAGATGTGGTCACTAAACACTCCCGTACTAGGCAAATGCCTCATGAACCACGTGTGAAATAACGGAGCGCAGCAACGGACCAAACCTCCTCTCTTCTTCTCAGTTTTGTAATGAACTGAGTAATACAAATCCCCGAGTAAGGTAGGCACAGGATTCTTCAGCAAAAAGAGATGTATGGCGTTTATATCTATGAACTTCTCCATATCAGCAAACAAGATAATGCCATAGATAGAAAGAGCCAAGATAGCACAAACAGCATCCCATTCTCCTTCAACAGCCAATTCTTCCGCCTTCTTCACCAGAGCCTCCAAAGAAAACCCAGACACACCTCCTTTAATAATGGTCAAAGACTTCACAGCAGAAGGGCTCAAATAAAGAGCCTTAGCAATAGCCTCAGGTGCAGGTCTACTCATCTCAGAATTGAAAGGAACCTGGTCTCGAACCGGCACACCCAGGATCAGAGCATACTCCTCCAGCATAGGGCCCAACTGAAAATCAGGAAACGTGAAGCAACAGAGCTGAGGATCATAATACTGAAGCAATGTATGAATGGAACTCCGCTCTGAAGGATCTAGCTCTATCACCACATCAAGAATACTCCCGTAAGCTTTTCTGAATCTCTCTACCTGGTTGGGTGTAATCAGCTTTACCATCTTTTTCAACAAGCCAACCTTGATGTCAAAGAACTTGAAATGAATATTCTGCTTGCGAGGATCTTCCATCCTTGAAGAGGATACCGGAACCGGAAGCAGAGATATGAACCTGTGAATGAAAACAAAAACAATGATTAATGATGCAATGATGCAATGCAGATGCAAATGTAAAGACACTGGTCATCTGAGACTGTTTGGAATCTGGACACTGACAAGGGCCCCTCTGAATAACTTGACAAACTAAAAGTCCATTGAGTCACATCCTCTGATAATCACAACTCTCTGAAGAAGATCTCAGGACCACAGTATCAAGAATACCAGAACAAGAAAACCAGAACTCCGGAACCAAAGTAACTGTATCATAACATGAACTGTACTGGTAACAAGGGTATGATGAGGTCAAGGGTTCCTGCAAACCTGTAAACCCATTCCCAATCTCACAGGTGTGCTCCGGGTCAAACATCATGGACTCTCAAAGCCGAATAGCAATAATACTTTCCCCATTTCCGAGAAATGGCTCACGACCAAATCAGGGAATCGGTTAGGCATTATGTACTACGCAAGGAGGCCTCAGCTGAGTTCGGGAAAAACAAGCATCCCTTATAGGTTCCCAGCTTCAAGCGTTGAAATCGAGAAACAATAGTACATTCAGCCCGTAGGATACAATACTAATGTCATACGACCAGATGCTTTGACTGAGTTCCTATAAGAGAACCAGGCCATCCTATGCGAGTCCCTAGTGGACCCTCGGGTGCGAATGGGTTTGCCACAAAATATGGTTTGCCACTGCCACCACTGGAGAGGGTTGTTTCCACAAAGGTTCTCAATGATCGGTCCCCAGATGCACATAACTATCAAGGTCCTATCCCGAAGTGGAGGAAATCCCCACACAAGATATTTCCAAGACAATCGCAATCTGGGCGTGAAACACATCGCCACTCATCATGTCACATGCGAGTACAATATGTTCACTCTAATCCTAGGGTGAACTCAAGCCGGGTACTTGGCTTATCTCTCAGAAACAGTATCCCCCAAGCCCACCAAACAGAAAACCAGTCCAGACAGTCCAGTATGATATACATGATGCGGAAAATAAATACTGAAAACTGTAAATAAAGCTGTAAATAAACAACAATAAAATACAACAAGCCACAGCAAACAAACATCACCCAATGAAACAGAACCACACAAGCGCTAGGAGAGACTCACAGAGGAACCAGAGACCCTGGGTCCTGTTCCCCAGCAGAGTCGCCAGCTGTCGCTCCCGGGATTTTCATCCTAGTACAAACGCGAAAGTGGCGCGGAAAAGGTAGAGTCGCCAGCCAGACATTTTTATCCCGAATGAATGGGAAAGGTAATGTTGCACAAACCTGAGGAAGAAGGAAAGGACAAGGCCTTGCAAACCAAAGATCTGAGTTCGGGAGTCGGTTACGAATTGAGAAGGTATTAGCACCCCAATCCATCCGTCGTACCCGACGGGATCCACGCTTGCAAAAGAAACTATTCCAAAGGGTGAGGGTATGAAAGCTGTAGCAAAAGAAATGAGAATGAACTGGAAAAAGAACTGAATAAGAAAAGAAAAGGAAAAATGTAGGGAAAATAAAGATTGTGCTCGAACGGGCCCTACCCCGCTGCCTACATACCTCATCAGGATAATGAGGATATGAGACGCCGTAGTTCCCCTAACTAGGGGTAACAAGGAAATTGCTTGGGAATTAAGCTTGAACTGCCTATGCCATTGCTCAGGTGTTGCAGACTCGGACGATGAGTGCGTAACCGTCTTGCAAGGTGACAAGTAGGAGCAAGTTCGCGTACGGAGCGAATGAGGTGAGAAAAGAATTCCCGAAGGAAAGACGCTTGTTGTCTGCTTGGTGTTTTTTAGAAGCTTTTATGAATGAAAGTTTGCATAGGTAAGTGTACCTAAGTCTTACTCAATGGGATGTGTACATCTCACATCATCCCGAAATGGAATGCGCAAGAGGCACACCTATCTATGGAGGAAATCCCTAAAGCTAGTCCCACAAGTGAAGGCTCAAGCACACTAACCTATTATCATTATTAAGTGTTTTTGTGGTTTTTTGGTTAAGAAGTGTTTTTTGGCTTTTCTTTGTGAGGTACTCATGCTAAGACCTATCCACCACGAGTGATGACTCACACCTCGCCCCGAAATGGAATGCATGTGAGCATCTCATAGCAAAGTCTCACGTCACATGAAAGTACTCAACCTTTATTAAGTGAATTAGAATTAATTTTGAATATGAGAAGAGAGAGAGCACCAAAGGATCTCAAAGGAAAAATTCTAAAGGGGACTAAAGCAATCCTAAGTGTTAACATGCATGGATATCCTAAGGGTTAATGAGGTTTCTATCCTAATGAAGAAGGAAGAAGAAGATAGAAGAAGGGATGAGAAAGGCCTAGGCCCAACAAAAGAGGGTTAGTTCACATAAACATAAAAGGAAGAGATAAGAATTAGAGATGTGGAACTCAATTCCCACATCTCACACTTACCATAGCCCCTGCAAGGTTAGTATGCACAAGTGAAACAAAAATGAGCAAATTAACATGACATCATCCAACCATCATAAGTGAAATGAAATGAACAAATGCCTAATGCCAATTCAACTCAAAGAAATGAAGATGAGAGCCTTATGATTTAAAATGAGGCAACACGAATACATATGGAAACAAATGCGCACTTATGAAAGATGTAATGCAAAACACACAAAATAAACACACCAAACTCAAAACCAGAATCAAAATGATATGAAGAATGGCTTAATAGGCCAGCAAGATGAAGAGAGAGGTCACACAATACCAAAAAATATCAAAATAGAAGTAACGGAATCAAAAGATGGAGTTTACACATTTAAAGAAACAAATGACTTGAATAAGAAGCAAACTCAAAAATTCAGAAGAAACAAGACCTACCCTAGGACCAGGAAGGTATCCAAACCCCAAAGGAATCCCAAATGAGAAGAAGAAGTTGGCACAAGTGCCCTTCTAAGCCTATAAGAGATCTCATGAACCAAACGAGGCAAAATGGGACAAGGTGAGAACAAAAATCCACAAATAATCAACCAGCCATCTAAAAAATCTACAACTGAAACCAAATGATCTTCACACATATTATATCATCTTGTCAAAAGGATTTGCAAAAATTCAGAAAGGAACTAGGTCAAATGGAGGTACGAACACAAGTTAGGACAGAAAACTTACATCACAAGATACCAGACCAAACCTCAAGAAATAATTTCCTAAAAATTCAGAGAAAAATCACATGAAAACTACAAGACTTCAGGAACACAATGTAAAAATAATGGGATCAAAAATCCAAATATTGAAAGCTATAGAAAATAAACAAGACAGACTGGTCAAGAAATGAAGCAAAAGAAGCTATGCACCTTGGTGAATTATTTATGGCACGTGGACCAATGGAAAAAATAAGATAAAAATGTGATAAAAAACTAGAAACATAAAGGAAAGTCCATGATTTATTTGAGAATTTTTAGATGATTTATGGTATTTTAAAATAAATGAAACTAAACTGAATGATAAAGGAAATAAAATGGAAAGAAAATAAAAAGGGAATTGGAAGAGGTGTGAGAAGTAAATGTATTAAGCTGAATTCGGATTGGGTTGTTACTAGTGAGGTGCGAATAGCCCGCCCCGAAGGCCCACGCGAATTTCCAACTAAAAACCAAAAAAACTGATTTAATATTTATATGCCAAGTCTATTTTATTTAACTGAAAAAAGAAAAAACAACATAACAATGCAACTCCATATCAATCGGTCACCTCTCATTTAAGTGAAGGAGAAAATAAAATAAGAAAAATAATCAAAAGAAAAACTCTCGGACCAACCGCGTGATGACACGCGGTCATCCCCCTCCCATGCTCATGCAGAACGCGAACAAGAACCAGGAGAGTGCAGCCATGGCCAACGAAACAACACAATCTCACCAACTTCAAGCTAGCATAACTCCACCAAAACTTAATGAAAATCAAAAGTGTAAAAAGCGAAAATGATCTACGAAACGAAAGCTACACGAATAGTACAAAAAGAAATTGAAATCATGACTTAATCACAGAGAAAGATGGCGGTGAAGGTAGCGCCGGAGCATGCTTTCCGATCGCCGTTACGAAAATTTCCAGAATCAAAAATCGAGCACATCAAAACAAACCTCTAGCAACATACAACATGAATCTAACAACATTTTCCACTAAAACAGCATATATACAAGAAAACGAGTACAACCAGATCTAAGTTAAAACAGAAGCATCAAGATCTACAATTCTATCCATTATAAATGTTTCACATTTTTGCAACACTGAGTAAAAATGAATAGCACCAAAGCGAAAAACAAAGCTATTAATATGTGATGATTGAACCTGGAAAATGATTGCAATGATGATTCGGAGAAAAACCAGAGAGTTTCGGATATCCTTGAATGTGAACCTGGCCAAATAAAGGCTTTAAGATGATGATAATGCTGAGAGAATGATGAATGGAGTGAGTGGAACCGTGTAGTCTAGATCTGAAACTGGTGCTTGATGTGAGAAGTTGAGCGAACAAAACAGAGAGAGTCTTCCTTTTTCTTTTTTCTCTATGCGCTATGAAGGATGTGTGTGTTATGAGGAAGAGTGTGTGTGAGGTGAGTTTTATGTAAGGGTGAGTCTAATGTGAGAGTGAGTGTAATGTGAGCAAGAAAAACGTGAGAGTGTGAGGAGAGGTAGGTGTTGCGTGAGGTGAGTCTTATGTGAGGGAAAGGAAAAAAAAAAAAGAATGTGAAAATGAGTGGCCTGGAAAAACGTGAGAGGATGAGGTGAAGGAAAGAAAAGGAGAAAAACGTAAAAATGAGTAGGGTGAAAAAAACGTGTGAGGGAGTGGGAAGGAAAAAATGCATGGCGCGTGAGGGGTGATGGCTGGGAGTGTACTGATCATGCCTTTCAACACTTTATACCATCTCTTTGTACTACCTTCCCTTTTCTTCCTTCACAAAAATCACTAAAACCAACAAAAACCAACATGCACCATATGCCATTGGGTCACGTGGAAAAAAAAACCAAAGTATTATTAAAGCAAGTGTGTAGTGACATAAAATAAATGTGACAAAAAATATTATAAAAGAAGGACCAATCACAAAATAACACATGTGCACCAAAAAAAACTAAGAATGCAACAAACATCAAAAATTCACATCTTGAGTTCTGCAAATGCTATGAAGGCGTTCTGCAACTTTTCGGAAAGGGAAAATCGTACTCTACAACTTTCGTGTTCACCAGAAAATCATTCGGAGCCTTTTCGCACATGAAATAATAGCCTGAAGTTTAGGATCGAAAAATTTCTAAAAAATAGAAATTTCCAAATTTGATAACCTTTTACATACTTCCGACTTTTGACATTTAAGCTCAAATGAAATACTCCCTGCCATATTATGACCTCAAAGAAAATGGTAACCCTGACCAAAACTTCTGAAATTGTCATGCTTACTTTTCTGACTGTGCAGTTGACTTTCTTGCTTCACCTTCAAGCAACTGAAGAATTATCTGACCTCCACACTGATTTTTCTCACAAAAATCAACACCTAGGATCCTCTTGACATATAGAAAACTTTTCCCAAATTAAATGGCCAAAGTTGTGAGGTTATGGTGCTTGCATCTCAAGACCCTAATTCGGGTGCTTTGCATAGGAGCTTTGCCTTGTCCTGAGATCTCTGACGATCATGCAATCTTCTGAACTTTTGCCAAGGGACTTGATCTTGTAAATGGCGTGTAGACTCGCCCTAGAACTTGTACAAACTCATTGGGACCCTTGTCAAGACTTGAAACGCTTCAAAGAACTCCACAGATGACCATATACTCGATGCTAGGACACGAGGGATATTATGATTCATATTTCCATGATATGATGCTGAGGAAATGATATGCTAAGGAAATGATATGAATATGATGAATATGATGTGATATGATGCTTAAAAAGAAGAGGGCAAATTTAGGGTGTTACAAGTAGCAACAAGCCTTCATTATTTTATGGTGAATATTTTTACTTCTGGAAAATATGCATGAAAGCTCATTTAGAAGCACAAGGAGATGAAATATGGGATGTTGTTCAGAATGGTCCTTTTGCTCCTACAACGGTTGTTAATGGCGTTGGAACACCAAAGCCTAAAGGTTCATGGGATGACGATGATAAGAAGTTCTCTATGACAAAAAGGCAATTAATCTTCTACAAAGTGCACTAAGCATGGATGAATTTTTCCGTGTTACAACATGTACATCAGCAAAAGAAATTTGGGATACTTTAGTGGAAACTCATGAAGAAACTACTGAAGTCAAAAGATCGAGACTAAATACATTAAGTCGGGAATACTAGTCATTCAGAATGCAGCAAAGAGAATCAATTCTTGATCTACAGAAAAGATTTGTGCACTTGACAAATCACTTAAGATCACTTGGTAAGACATTAACTAACGATGAACTTAATCTTAAAGTGCTTAGATCTTTGACCAGAGAATGGTAACCCAAAGTGACGGCAATATCCGAAAAGAATAGTCTATCCATGATGACACCCTCTACATTGTTTGGAAAATTGCAAGAATATGAAATGGAACTTGGGCGATTGGAAAAGAATGAAAATCAAGAAAAGAAGTCTAAAGGCATTGCATTAAAGATTGATTCTAAAGAGGATGAGAAGGAAGATAATCCGGATGAAGATGAAAATTGTATGCTTATTGTGAGAAGGTTAGGAAAATATTTTGGTGCTAAAAATAATATTGGAAATTCTAACTATATCAGAATGAAGAAATTTTCAAAGAATAAAGAAAAGGAGGCGTCAACATCCACACAAGATGTAAAATGTTATGAGAGTGGAAAACCAGGTCATAACCAGGTTATCCTAAACTTTCGAAGAATGGTGCCTATAAAAGAAAAAAGGATTACAAGAAAAAAAAGTTTATGTGGCATGGGAGGATAACAAGATAAGTTCTTATTCAGACTCGGATAGTGATCAAAACGCAAATCTAGCATTCATGGCCTCGCATCACTCTGACAATGAAGACGATAAGGTCAGTAATAATTTTTCAATATTTGATAAGGATGCTCAATAAGTAATTGATCAACTTTTGAATGAGTATAAAATTATGTATAAAACAATTTCATCTCAAAAGAAACAAATTTCAACATTAGAAGAAAAGATTGAGACAATAGAAAATAATTTCAAAGATGAAAAACAAGAGTTGATTAATGATCATAAACAGAATTTAGTATGCATAAAATGTGAATCACTTTCCTTTCAAATTGTTCAATTAAAAAGAGTGCTTGAAAGGTATGAAAAAGGTCAAATTGGATTAGAGAATGTTCTTAGTCAACAACGGTATTCTAATGATAAAAGTGGTCTTGGTTACTCAAAATTCTCTAAACCAAGTTCCAACAAAATCATTTTTGTTAAGGCTAGTGAGCAAATTCCTAAAGAAAAATGATTAAGCCTAAAGTAGTTCATCAATACCCCAAGAAGAAAATATTTAATAACAAGAAGTATTATCCTCCTAGATACAAAAGTAACTTTGAGCCTACTTGTTTTTATTGTGGAATTAAAGGACACACACCTAATGCATGTTATCTAAGAAACTTCAGTATTGCAAAAGGGAATTATGTGTGGGTTAAGATGGGCACTAACTATGAAGGACCCAAAGAAGTTTGGGTACCTAATCAAACTTAATTTTGTTTTTTAGGTATGCTTGAAGACCTCATCTAATCAATGGTATCTTGATAGCGGGTGTTCAAAGCATATGATGGGTGACTTAAGCAAATTTTCATATTTATCTCGTAAGGCCAAAGGATATGTAACCTATGGTGATGACAATAAAGGAAAGATCTTCAGAGTAGGAACCGTTGGTGCACCACCTTTCACAACTATAGAAGATGTCCTTTATGTGTAAGGCCTAAGACATAACCTTATTAGCATAATCCAATTGTGTGACAAAGGGTTCAAAATCAACTTCACAAAACATGAACGTTTGATAGAACACGATGCTACTCATGAGGCTTTGTTAAAGGGTACTATAGTTAACAATATTTTCATGATTTCCCTTGATAATACATCTATGAAGGTTAAGTGTCTCTTGGCGAACAACAACGACTCTTGGTTATGGCATAAGAGGTTTGCTCACATTCATATGGAGCATCTAAACAAATTGATAAAATATAACTTGGTTGTTGGTCTTCCAAAGATAAAGTTCATCAAAGATAAGTTATGTGACGCGTGTCAAAAAGGGCAACAGGCTAAAACAACTTTCAAATCCAAGAATGTGGTGTCTACAACGAAGCCACTACAATTGCTTCACATGGATCTCTTTGGACCATCAAGAACAAAAAGTTTTGGAGGTAATGTTTATGCATTAGTAATTGTTGATGACTTTTCTCGATATACATGGACTTTTTTCTTAGTACAGAAAAGAGAAGCCCTTAAAGCTTTCAAGAAATATACAAAACAAATCCAGAATGAGAAGTTGTAACGCCCAAATATTTAATTTAATTGTTTTATTGAATATTTAATTAATTATTTGTGTTTAGTCGGTATATTTTTATGTTGTGGTTGATTAAGTCGATAAGCCGGAAAAATATGTCGAAAGCCGTAGAAATATTATTAGAGTTAATATTATAGTTGTTGTGATAGTTGGGTTGGTGGGCTTAAAATCGCGTTCGAATTAGTAAAATAGGGGGTGCTATAGTTAGGCCCATTAGTAATTATAAATATTTAGTTTAATTTAATAAAATAAAATAAAATAAGAGGAAGTTAGGTTGTATCAGTAGAAGAGGAGAAACTGAATTTTTGCACAATCGTGAGAGAAATGGGAAAAGAGGAACGACGGACAAAATCCAATTGTTAGGGCTACCTTCGATTCAAACCTAAGGTAAGGGTGGATTCGATTCTTATAATCAGTTATGAAATTCGATACTATGATTGGGTAGTTTAGGTTGTTATGTATTTTTGTTGATTTTGATATTGTTATAAAGAATATGTATCTTGTTATTGCAGTGGTTGCTTGTGTAAAAATTGATTATTTGATTACTGATTTATGTTGATTAGAAGTTGTTTTGAGTATGTTGATTTATTATTGATAATTTTGTGTTAAACGAATTTTAGAAAAAATTATGGTTGGGGACGATAAACAAAAATTACAGAGACCGGTAGTAAGAGATGGAGATACCCAAGTGGCGCAAGCCACTTCACAAAGTGGCAGGAGCCACATGCTTTGGTACCAAGTGGCGCAAGCCACATGAAACATTAGGGAGGGTGGCGCAAGCCACCCTAGTAGTTGAAAAAATTGTTGGTTTTGGTTACTGTAGCCATGTGATTTAATTAAGAGATGGATTATACTATATTTTATAAAATGAATTAATTAATTCAAGCTAAATCAATTTAGTAAACCTTGTTATGAAACTAATATTATTTCATGATTCTAGTTGTATTAAAAATCATAGGTACGGATGTAGTGTAACAGTAAAAAATGACTATTAACAGAGGACTAAATGATTTTACTTATAATTCGACTGTGATGGAACTTTTGACAGAAAATTATAGAATTAGGAATTTAGCAGAAGCAATAGCAGGTATGCGTCTATGACAGAAAATATTTAGCAGAACACCGAAATTTTGATATTTGTAATAAACTTGTGATAAGTCGCAGAATGTTCAAAATTGTGTCGGTTTAGCCGAATTAGGTGAAAAACGTAGCTACCCAGAATTTAACGAAATTAATCGAGGTTAGTTGGGTAAATTAAGAGTTGGTTTTTGTTGTGTCGTTTTGATGAAAATATGTTGTATAGTCGATTTGCAGGTACAGTTAAGTTGATGTATGTTTCTGGTTTACGAAATAATTCTTAAGTTGTTAGGTTAGAGGCTTTTATGCCACAGTTGAATATAAGTTGCTTATGTCGTAAAAGTTGTTGTGTTGTTATCTTGTTATGTTGTTTGTGTTGTAAAGTCGTGTATGTCATGTAGGTCATTTGCATTTTATGTCGGAGTCATTGCTCACACCATGTTGGCCTGGATTGGCAATTTAAGTTGAAAGTTGAAGGCTTATGCCTTGATGCCTCGATAACCTGGCAATGATTTAAGTTGGGAGTTTTAATCTGAAATAGTACCACATGCATATTTAGTAGAGTCGCATTAAAGTTGTATTATTTTTTAGTTGTTGATGTGTTGTAGTGCTAGTTGATGTTGTGAAGCGGTGAATTATTTGAAATCCTTATCTATGTATTGTTTTTCATAGACTACTTATAATTATTGTAACTCACCCCTTTTGTTTGAATGTTGTTTTTATGTTGGCAGCGTGCAGGTAATCAAGAGGAGTAGCCGGTTACCTTTAGTCGAGTCAGTGGTCAGTCGCTCTGATACGTAGCACTTGGGGGGAATGACGCGTGTCTGTTTTTGTTGAATTTGTTGCATGCTGAATTTTATTTAGTTGAATTACTTAGAATGTTTATTGGTTATTTTGAAGTTGATTTTATGTTGGATAAAGATGTTGCAAGTTGTTTTATGAATCTGTTGTGTGATGTTTTATGAAGTTGAATTATTTAAGTATTATGAAGTTGTTTTATGTTTATTTGTGAAAAGTGCTATGTATTAAGCATGTTATACTTTAAGTTGGAATCTGTTGAAAGTTGAAAATGTGATATCCCGTTTATGTGGGAAAAAATTATAAACTCTGATTTTAATTATATTCAAGGGTAGAAAAGTGGGTGTTACAGAAGTCACTTTCAACTGTCTCCATAAGAAGTAACCATGGTGGTGAGTTCCAGAATGCATTGTTTGAAGAATTTTGTGAGGAAAACGGAATCTCACATAATTTCTCTGCACCAAGAACTCCACAACAAAATGGCGTCATTGAAAGGAAGAACAAATCATTGGTAGAACTTGCAAGAACCATGCTTAGCGATTCAAACCTTCCAAAATACTTTTGGGTAGATGCGGTGAGCACATCATGTTTCGTAAGCAACCGTGTCAACATTCGACCTATTCTCAAAAAGACCCCATATGAATTATTCAAAGGAAGAAAACCCAACATATCTTTCTTTCACATTTTTGGGTGCAAGTGCTTTCTCCTAAATGACAATACAGACAACCTTGGTAAGTTTGACAAGAAATCTGATGAAGTTATTTTTCTTGGCTACTCTTTCTCTCTCTAGGAAGACTTTTAGAATTTTTAACAAAAGAACTTTAACTATTGAAGAATCTATGCATGTAAATTTTGATGAAACTAACCCCTCCAAGGAAGATAATGTTCTTGATGATGATGACAATGATGTAATAGATATCTCTCAAACTTAAAATGATGTTGCAAGTGATCAACCAAAACAATACAAGATGATTCACAAAACAATGAAGAACATAATGGTCTACCAAAAGAATGGAGGACTCATAGAGATCACTCAATCGATAAAGTCATTGGGTACATTAGCCAAGGCGTAGAAACAAGGTTAAATCTCAAGGATGTGTGTCTAAACATGGAGTTTGTGTCTCAAATTGAACCAACCAAAGTATGTCGCGACCGGCTTAAAATTCTATAGTCGTCGTCCTATTTTTTTAAGGGAAATAAGGATAAACCTAAATCCTAAGGTAGAGACCTATGGTTCGGGAGTCAGTTAAGTGGGAGGAAGGTGTTAGACATCCCTCACTTCTATTATCTTAATAGGATCCCTCCTAATATTTCTAGGGTATGCCTTATTTGTGTTATAATAAATTCAAATGGCATAAATATTATAAAAAAAAAAACCTAAGTCAATCCTAATTTTACTCGCTAGGTCTCTGTACAAAAAGCATATGCCTACGTACCTTCAAAAGAAGGATCAAAGCATCATAGTTTAATCCCCCTAAACCCTAATCCCTAATCCTAATGTTCCTAACTACCCCTTACTAAATTATTAAAACTCTTATTTTAAACTCCATTTTTAGTTATTCATAAACCCTGATTTTATTATAAAAATCCCCACATTTGAAACCCCTTATTTCCTTTGTAAAACCCCATTTAATATCCCTTATTATTTAAATTATACTTATTATAATAATAATTTTGTTATAAATATCATATTCCTTATTAACCCTTATTATCCCTTATTCCAAATTAAGATCCCCTTAAACACTTTTATAATGTAATATGAAAATTAATCGAAAAGAACAATTTAATGATGGAAACACCTAATATCAAACGATAACCAGTGAATTCATTATCTTTTGAAGATATTTCAAGCAATCAAAGATGTTTAAGAAGTTTTATCAAATTATCCTTTGGAAGATGCTCTCGAATATCAAGTTATCTCTTTGATGTCAACATTTTGGCCAAAGGAATTTCAAGTGAAAACTTATGTTTCAAGGTTCGTCGGTGGTCTCTCTCTCTCTCTCTCTCTCATACACACACACACACAACTATTCAACTATACAATAATAGTAATCAACTTGAAGACATATCAAGACTCATCAAGCTAGAAAATTAAAAGGTCTTGTGTTATGTAGTCAAAGATAATTATGACAAGACTTGAAGCTTCAGAGTTGTGAAATATATGGAGTGTGAAAGTTCTTGTGGTTGTGTCCGCCTGAGAGACCAGTGTCTTGTAAAGGCACATGGATACTTCTGAAAATACTTAGGCAAAATCACAAACACTAAAAATCTTTGAGAGACATCTCTTTCTTTTAACCAACTGAAAATGTTTTTAAGACCTAGTGAATTGATTGAGGAATTGTCTGACTAATTAGAAGGCTTTTTACAACTGAATAATTGATTATCCCTAAAGCTCTAATCAATTATTTTCACTTTGTAAAGTATACAATCGATTGGGTTAGTTTCTTAATGATTGTTAATGTCTAAATATCAAAATCTTATATTTGTGGGTTAAATAATAGATTATTGAGGTGCAATAATTAATTGGACTAATTGATTATTGTAGTTAATTCTCTTATGGAATATTTTCAAATTTAAACTATATTTTAGCCTATAAATAGAGAGCTTCTTTGTAATTTCTAATCACTCAGAAAATGATATTTGGTTTGACTTTTTCACTCACTATTCTTTTTCTATAAATCTCTCATTTCTCTCACATATATTTTGCCTTAGTGTTTTGAAAAATGTTTGTATTCTTAGTGATGATCATTATTTTGGGTGAATGCATACTTGTCATTTACCAAGAATGTATTATCGATAGAGTAAAATATTCTTCTATAAGAAGTTGTTTGGTTGCAAACTAAATTAGTAAGAGCTTGTGTATCATTTGGGGATTGTCTTAGAAATTCTCTTTTTGATTCATGAGTTTCGCCTGGAAGAAAAGCTTTCCTTTTGGTTCGTGAAGATCGGGCATCAAAATCTCCACGCCGGTTCTTGAGCTCAACCCAGTGTAAAAGCTTTATTCGTACGAGATAAGCATATATAAAATCTCATCTAGACTCATGAGCTCAACATGGTGTAAAATCTTTGTTCGTTTGAGATTATCCTGTGTAAAATCTCATCTCGGTTTGAGGTCATTCTGTGTAAAACCCCGATTCGGTTTGGTGGATAGCCAACATAAAACTTCATATCAATTTGGAGGATAGCCAGTTTTTAAAACTCTATCTTAATATGAGATCATTATATGGAAAATCTCTATTTAGTTTGGAGGATAATCACTCTAAACTATGATCTCTGTTTGGTTGGAACTTATATATTAAACATCATATCCATGTAAGAGGAGGTATGTGGGCATATCTTGTTGAAAGCTCTCAAGATTAGTGGACCCTCAAGAATAATTATTAGGATATGAGTAGGTCAAGTTAGTATGAACCTGTATAAATCTCTGGTATCTTTCTCTCTCCCTTATCACTTTTATTTTATTTTCTTTCCGTTAGTTTTCCATATATTTTCTCTTTTTGTTTCCTATTTACTCGTTTTTTTTAAACTCACACAATCCCCCCCCCCCCCTCCCTCTCATGTGTTTGGAGTCACATGTCCAACACTTCTAACATCGAACTTTTATCTCGAGTTGAGTTGGCAACCTTTATATCAAAATATCTTAGTCAAGAGAACAAGTTACATATCAGCATCAATTTACACAATATAACTCTACTTAAAATGTTGCTCTCTTAACGCTAAAATAATATTTAACTGAATATGAAATTTAGAAGATCGAATTAATGAGTAGAAGAGAGATTATTTTTAGATTTCATATCTATTTTCAAATAATCACAAGTCTTTCTTTTATAGTAAAAAGTTTGGCCAAGAAAAAAGAAAAAAAAATTGGGCTAGATCTGCATCATAGTCAATTAGGTTGCATCCACAATCGATTATGACCTAACAAAATAAAAAATTAGACTAGATCAGCATCATAACTAATAAGTTTTAGTAGATGTTTTCGAAAAAAAAATGAAGTTTTAAAAATAAGTTTTAAATGTATGTGATATGGCTTCAATACATGTAGAGCATACATTTAATTTTGCAGTTGATCATATATGAAAATAAATAAATCAATAGAGCAAGATCAATGGAGAACTTTTTATAGTTGGCTTTGTTTCTTAATGAAAGTCTTCATTTTACTATTCTTTTTCACCGATCACCATAAACATCTTTCTTTCTATTTGATTCACACTTAAGCTTTATTTGATGATATTTATAATTTTGCTTTAATTTATTTGTCGTCATCAAAACCAAATGTATTTATTTAGCATAGAACCAAGTGCACTATATGCTCGTCTATTTTTATGGTATATTGGTGTGCAATACTACATGAAGAGAACATATACAACATTTGAATCAAGTCCTCTAGACTCTGGTAGATAACAAGTTGGTTTCAAATCAAAAGAAGTGTTATTTTACACAATGTTTGATAAACCAAGTTGATCATCGTCGCACTGAAAGAGAATTTGAAGTAGGATATTGAGGATTTTTTAAGTATCACCCACGTGTGAATATTTTTTAAGTTTCACCTAATGTGAAGTGGTTAGGATTAATCCTAAACTTGCTCCCCATTACTATGATCAATACTAAAGTTTCTTGATACCGCAAGGGTTCACCTAATTTTTCATTGTTCCCTGCTCAAGAAAGCCAATGGCAATTATCAGGTTGAAATAGAGTTGCAAAGTGATTCCAAGGTGTGGAAGGTTTACATGAGGAAAATAAGTAGGTATCACTACTTATGTAGGATTAGGAAGAGGGAATTGGTTGGGATGCATCTTATGTTATAAATATTAGAATTTGTAATCATAAGATTTAGTGAATAATTGAGAAATTGAATGTAGAAAGGGAAAGGGAGTGAGAGAAAACTGTAATTAGAGAGAGTAATTGAGGGTGAGAATTTTAAATTTTCATTAATAATATATGTGGTACCCTTTGGTAGTCATACACAAAATAGTTGGATTGTGATACAAGTAACATAAGCTAAAAGCAAAAAATAATTACCTGCAATCAGTTACATAAAACTTGTAACCAGTTACAGTTGATATAAAAAAAATATAAAAGTGATAACCGGTTACAGCTTCGAGAATTTCTTTTTTCAACTTTTCTTATTAGTTTTCCACACATCTGTAACCGGTTACACCCTCTATGGTAACTAGTTACAGCACTTGAGTCATTAATTTTCTCTTAACACACCATCTTAATTCAAGTGTTCCAAGTATTCCATGTCCATGTTCCTCTTGAACACTTCAATTGTGACTCCCTTAGTCGACAAATCAGTCAGTTGGTATTCACTTTTACAATATCTCAATCTCAACCTTTCTCACTAACAAGTTCCTTCAAGTAGTGAAACTTCACCTCAATATGGTTGTTCCTTATATGTGCAATTAGGTTCTTAGCAAGATTAATCACGAAAACGTTGTCAACCTGTAGCGTAACAGCATCACCCTCATTGTTGTTCAGCTCCTTCAATAGATTCATTAGTCACACGACTTGGTACGCACACAATGAAGCGACAATGTACTCAGCCACACAAGATGAGAGTGATACTACCAGTTCCTTCTTCGAACACCATGAGATTGGTGTTCCACCAAACATAATGATGTATCTAAATGTATATTTTTTATCATCTTTATCTCAGTACTAATTGGAATCAGTAAAATCAAGTAAATTGCATTTTCTGCTCGTGTCCGTTGTGGGAAACAAAATTTCACAACCAATCGATCATTTGATGTATCTTAGGATCCTCTTGACTGTTGTCGAGACATCTTCGGTCTCTCCATGAATCTACTCACGATACCGAAATAAACGCCAAGTCGGGTCGTGTATTGTATAAGTAACACAAAGATCCAATCAGCCTCATATACTGAGTTGGATCAACATCTTGCTCACCCATTATTCGACAATTATAGCCTCTATTCAACTAGAGTAATGGTAGTATTACAATGCTCCATTTTAAACACCTTTAATATCTCATGCGCATACCTTCTTTGGTGCATGATCGGTCACTTTTTAGACTTGTGGAACTCAATACCAAGGAAGTATGTCATGAGGCCAAGGTCGGTCGTCTCAAACTCTTTCATAAGTTGTCTATAAATAGACAAAGGATAATCACTTATTCACTTGTATTTGTCTTCATTTACACGTCGTGTTTAGATACACATTTCTTGAAGTCGGTCTCCTTTAGGAAACCATATATCCTTTTGTTCCAAGCTCTTGGAACTTGATTCAAGGTGTACAATGCTTTCTTCAACTTGTAGGAATTTAACTCTTGGTTTCTCACAACAAAACCAATGTATTGTTATACATACACCTCTTTTTCAAGTGGTCCATTCAAAAATGCAGATTTGACGTCCATTTAATAGATGGACCAATTATTGTATTTGTAATACCAACAACAAGCCTAATGGTTTCAATCCTTGCAACCGGTGTGAATACCTATTAAAACTATATGTCTTCTCTTTGCAAGAACCCTTTGTAACTAATCGAGGGACATGCTTGATTATTTCACCCTTGGATTTTCCTTCACTTTGAACACTCGTCGCACACCAATTGGCTTCTTCCTATCTGATAGATCAATAAACTCCCAAGTCTTGTTCTTCTCAATGGATTACAGCTCTTCCTTCATAACACAAATCCAATTCGGATCACTTAAAGCCTCTTCATTGTTGTATAACAACTCACAATCTTGGAGTCTCATAACAGCTCACATTCTTGGAGTCTCATAACACAAATCCAATTAGAATCACTTCGATGACAAATCATTGACTTCATTGTCTCATAACAGCTCACAATCTTGGAGTCTTTTAGGAAAACATCTTTCTATTCTTGATCTTCTCACATTCTCTTCAATTCGCGCTTTGACGACGGGCATTTATACACTCTCAAATTCTATAGAAACCGAATTTTCAATGTTATAACCAGTTATATCTTTTATGTAATCGCTTATTGGTTTTTGTTGCTTGATCTTGTCAAAAATGACGTATCGGCTGATCACAATCCTCCTGTATGTTGCATCATACAGCTTGTAACCACCGGTAGAGTGATACCCTACAAGTATTATCAATTCTCCCTTATCATCTTGATTCTTTCAAAGTTGTCCTAGAACATGTTGATACGCTACGAAACCAAAAACTCTCAAATATTTTAGATTCAATTTGAATCACGACCATGCTTCCTTTGGTGTTATCTTCTCAAGCTTCTTTGTTAGAAACATATTCAACAAATAGGCAGTTGTGGATACCGCTTCTCCCCATAACTCTTTCGGCAAGTTCTTCCTCTCTAACATACTTTTTACCATGTTCATAACCGATCGATTCTTTCTTTCAGCAATACCATTTTGTTATAGTGTATAAGGTGGTACAACCTCATGCATTATCCCTTATTGATCACAAAACCTCTCAAAGTCTTTTGAGACATATTCGCCTCCATCATCCGTTTTTAGCACTTTAAGCTTGTGACTACTTTACCATTCAATCATAGATTTGAACTTATTAAACACTTAAAATACCTCATCATTTTTCTTGATTAGGAATGTCCATAGCTTTCTACTATGGTCGTTGATAAATGTGACAAAATATTTATTACCACCAATCGAGTCAACTTACATCGGTCCACACACATCCGAATACACCACCTCAAGGTGAATCTTGGTTCTACAACTTGCATCCTAGTTTAATTTACCCTTAGGTTGCTTCTCTTGCACACATTCTTCACATATTTCAGCCAATATGTTGATCAATGGCAATCGCGTTACCATTTCATTCTTCTACAAGTCCTTGAGATCTCAAAAATTTAGATGCCCATGATAATGTTATATCCATTCTTCTTGACTAGTTGTTGTATCAAGACACCTATGCTTCATAACCTATAGATCAACCTTGAAAGTTCTATTAGCAACCATAGGAGTTTTAAGTACCAAAACCCTATTTGCATCCATAACGTGTAGCCCCTTGTTTTTCATGTGATTATTTTAATCATTCTCAAGCAATTGGCCAATACTTAGAAGGTTACATTGTATTCCTGGAATGTAAAATAAATCTTTGATTAAGGAATTTTCTTTATCTCTTCTCATGATCAAAACATCACTAATCTCATCGGCCGCTAGAATGGTGTCATCGACGAACTTCACTTTGTTCTTTATGGCACAATTGATTTTAACAAGAAAATCCTTACTCCCCCCATCAATGAGTAGAGGAACTGGAGTGAAAATACCATTCATTTTTTTACTGAACTTAATCTTTCGTACTCATCATGAAATTTTCTTCTGCCTGTAACCGGTTATAACATTTACATAACTGGTTACAGCATGCTTCTACAACGTTTCCAAAATTGATGTTGTTGTCTCGCAGCTTATTATTGTTGCATTCCCCTTCTGTGATCATGACCAAGAGTGTATTCTCCTCATCAAACTCATGTCTTGCAACCTTGGATTCATTCCTTTTAAGTTCCTTCTTATTCGCATTGCACTATTTTGCAAAATGATCGAACCTTTGACAATTAAAGCACTACACCTTGATTTTGTCATTCCTCTTCCTTTCACCTATAAAGTTTCATTAACCATCATTTTTGTTGCAACTGCTTTCACCTCATTGACAAGTTGAATTATTGGTACTTTGGGACTCTCTTCCACCAAAATTCCGAAAATTCCCTTTACTTTTCATGGGCATTTTCCTTTTGATGTTTTGCGCTTCTCGTTGAAATGAGCTTGGAAAGTGGTCTCCACCTTTACCTTATCATTATTTCTTTCCTATATCATTTGTTCATGATCCAGAATAGAGCTTTGTAGCTCCTTTTTGCTCATTGTCGCAAGATCCTTCGATTACTAAATTGCTTCAACCACATTGTCAAATCTTGGCGTTAAAAAACGCAAGATTTTCGCAACAACATACTATTATGTGATTGTTTATCCTCATGCATTCACTTGATTCACTAATTGAGTGATTCTCGTTGTGAAATCGTTGATGATTTCCTTCTCCTCCATTTGAATCAATTCAAGTTGACGTTTGTGAGTTTGTAACCTCACTGCCTTTGCCTTGTTAGCCCCTGCATAAGCATTCTCTAAGATTTCTCATGCTTGCTTCGATGATTCATAATCACCAACTTTCTCAAAGCTTTCATCATCCGCACATTGATGGATAGAAAACAACACCTTGAAATCTTTCTTTTTCTCTTCCTTATGTGTTGCTTGTTGTGCATTTGATGCACTTTCGACAAAAAGATTCACCTCGTTCTTAATCACTTCAAGAACATCTTGGTAGTCAAACGACACCTTCATTTTTTTGCACCATTTGTCCTAATTCTTCGCATCAATGATGATTAGGTTTGTAGGAGTTCTTTCATTGAAGAAAGAATTCATGTTGCACATTAGATATTTGTGGATCAGAATCGGACTCTTGATGTCAAATGTTAGAACTTGGAACCACAAGATTAGTGAATAATTGAGAAATTGAATTTTGAGAGGGAGAGAGAGAGAGAGAGAGAGAGAGAGAGAGAGAGAGTTGTAATTGGAGTGAGTAATTGAAAGTGAGGATTTTAATTTTCACAACCAATCGATCATTTGATGAATCTTAGGATCCTCTTGACTGTTGTCGAGACATCTTCGGTCTCTCCATGAATCTACTCACGATACCGAAATAAACGCCAAGTCGGGTCGTGTATTGTATAAGTAACACAAAGATCCAATCAGCCTCATATACTGAGTTGGATCAACATCTTGCTCACCCATTATTCGACAATTGTAGCCTCTATTCAACTAGAGTAATGGTAGTATTACAATGCTCCATTTCAAACACCTTTAATATCTCATGCGCATACCTTCTTTGGTGCATGATCGGTCACTTTTTAGACTTGTGGAACTCAATACCAAGGAAGTATGTCATGAGGCCAAGGTCGGTCGTTTCAAACTCTTTCATAAGTTGTCTATAAATAGACAAAGGATAATCACTTATTCACTTGTATTTGTCTTCATTTACACGTCGTGTTTAGATACACATTTCTTGAAGTCGATCTCCTTTAGGAAACCATATATCATTTTGTTCCAAGCTCTTGGAGCTTGTTTCAAAGTGTACAATGCTTTCTTCAACTTGTAGGAATTTAACTCTTGGTTTCTCACAACAAAACCAATGGATTGTTATACATACACCTCTTTTTCAAGTGGTCTATTAAAAAATGAAGATT
The DNA here is from genome assembly GCA_963966055.1 of Lathyrus aphaca. Lineage (NCBI taxonomy): Eukaryota > Viridiplantae > Streptophyta > Magnoliopsida > Fabales > Fabaceae > Lathyrus > Lathyrus aphaca. Next base: position 10,024,727 of record OZ014519.1, read on the forward strand.
TGACATCCATTTAATAGATGGACCAATTATTGTATTTGTAATACCAACAACAAGCCTAATGGTTTCAATCCTTGCAACCGGTGTGAATACCTATTAAAACTATATGTCTTCTCTTTGCAAGAACCCTTTGTAACTAATCGAGGGACATGCTTGATTATTTCACCCTTGGATTTTCCTTCACTTTGAACACTCGTCGCACACCAATTGGCTTCTTCCTATCTGATAGATCAATAAACTCCCAAGTCTTGTTCTTCTCAATGGATTACAGCTCTTCCTTCATAACACAAATCCAATTCGGATCACCTAAAGCCTTTTCATTGTTGTATAACAAATCACAATCTTGGAGTCTCATAACAGCTCACATTCTTGGAGTCTCATAACACAAATCCAATTCGAATCACTTCGATGACAAATCATTGACTTCATTGTCTCATAACAGCTCACAATCTTGGAGTCTTTTAGGAAAACATCTTTCTATTGTTGATCTTCTCACATTCTCTTCAATTCGCGCTTTGACGACGGGCATTTATACACTCTCAAATTCTATAGAAACTGAATTTTCAATGTTATAACCAGTTATATCTTTTATGTAATCGCTTATAGGTTGTTGTTGCTTGATCTTGTCAAAAATGACGTATCGGCTGATCACAATCCTCCTGTTTGTTGCATCATACAGCTTGTAATCACCGGTAGAGTGATACCCTACAAGTATTATCAATTCTCCCTTATCATCTAGATTCTTTCTAAGTTGTCCTAGAACATGTTGATACGCTACAAAACCAAAAACTCTCAAATATTTTAGATTCAGTTTGAATCACGACCATGCTTCCTTTGGTGTTATCTTCTCAAGCTTCTTTGTTAGAAACATATTCAACAAATAGGCAGTTGTGGATACCGCTTCTCCCCATAACTCTTTCGGCAAGTTCTTCCTCTCTAACATACTTTTTACCATGTTCATAACCGATCGATTCTTTCTTTCAGCAATACCATTTTGTTATAGTGTATAAGGTGGTACAACCTCATGCATTATCCCTTATTGATCACAAAACCTCTCAAAGTCTTTTGAGACATATTCGCCTCCATCATCCGTTTTTAGCACTTTAAGCTTGTGACTACTTTACCATTCAATCATAGATTTGAACTTATTAAACACTTAAAATACCTCATCATTTTTCTTGATTAGGAATGTCCATAGTTTTCTACTATGGTCGTTGATAAATGTGACAAAATATTTATTACCACCAATCGAGTCAACTTACATCGGTCCACACACATCCGAATACACCACCTCAAGGTGAATCTTGGTTCTACAACTTGCATCCTAGTTTAATTTACCCTTAGGTTGCTTCTCTTGCACACATTCTTCACATATTTCAGCCAATATGTTGAATAATGGCAATCGCGTTACCATTTCATTCTTCTACAAGTCCTTAAGATCTCAAAAATTTAGATGCCCATAATGATAATGTTATATCCATTCTTCTTGACTAGTTGTTTTATCAAGACACCTATGTTTCATAACCTATAGATCAACCTTGAAAGTTCTATTGGCAACCATAGGAGTTTTAAGTACCAAAACCCTATTTGCATCCATAACGTGTAGCCCCTTGTTTTTCATGTGATTATTTCAATCATTCTCAAGCAATTGGCCAATACTTAGAAGGTTACATTGTATTCCTGGAATGTAAAATAAATCTTTGATTAAGGAATTTTCTTTATCTCTTCTCATGATCAAAACATCACTAATCTCATCGGCCGCTAGAATGGTGTCATCGACGAACTTCACTTTGTTCTTTATGGCACAATTGATTTTAACAAGCAAATCCTTACTCCCCTCATCAATGAGTAGGGGAACTGGAGTGAAAATACCATTCATTTTTTCACTGAACTTAATCTTTCGTACTCATCATGACATTTTCTTCTGCCTGTAACCGGTTATAACATTTACATAACTGGTTACAGCATGCTTCTGCAACGTTTCCAAAATTGATGTTGTTGTCTCGCAGCTTATTATTGTTGCATTCCCCTTCTGTGATCATGACCAAGAGTGTATTCTCCTCATCAAACTCATGTCTTGCAACCTTGGATTCATTCCCTTTAAGTTCCTTCTTATTCGCATTGCACTATTTTGCAAAATGATCGAACCTTTGACAATTAAAGCACTACACCTTGATTGTGTTATTCCTCTTCCTTTCACCTATAAAGTTTCATTAACCATCATTTTTGTTGCAACTGCTTTCACCTCATTGACAAGTTGAATTATTGGTATTTTGGGACTCTCTTCCACCAAAATTCTGAAAATTCCCTTTACTTTTCATGGGCATTTTCCTTTTGATGTTTTGCGCTTCTCGTTGAAATGAGCTTGGAAAGTGGTCTCCACCTTTACCTTATCATTATTTCTTTCCTCTATCATTTGCTCATGATCCAGAATAGAGCTTTGTAGCTCCTTTTTGCTCATTGTCGCAAGATCCTTCGATTACTAAATTGCTTCAACCACATTGTCAAATCTTGGCGTTAAAAAACGCAAGATTTTCGCAACAACATACTATTATGTGATTGTTTATCCTCATGCATTCACTTGATTCACTAATTGAGTAATTCTCGTTGTGAAATCGTTGATGATTTCCTTCTCCTCCATTTGAATCAATTAAAGTTGACGTTTGTGAGTTTGTAACCTCACTGCCTTTGCCTTGTTAGCCCCTGCATAAGCATTCTCTAAGATTTCTCATGCTTGCTTCGATGATTCATAATCACCAACTTTCTCAAAGCTTTCATCATCCACACATTGATGGATAGAAAACAACACCTTGAAATCTTTCTTTTTCTCTTCCTTATGTGTTGTTTGTTGTGCATTTGTTGCACTTTCGACAAAAAGATTCACCTCGTTCTTGATCACTTCAAGAACATCTTGGTAGTCAAACGACACCTTTATTTGTTTGCACCATTTGTCCTAATTCTTCGCATCAATGATGATTAGGTTTGTAGGAGTTCTTTCATTGAAGACAGAATTCATGTTGCACATTAGATGTTTGTGGATCAGAATCGGACTCTTGATGTCAAATGTTAGAACTTGGAACCACAAGATTAGTGAATAATTGAGAAATTGAATTTTGAGAGGGAGAGAGAGAGAGAGAGAGAGAGAGAGAGAGAGAGAGAGAGAGAGAGAGAGAGAGAGAGAGAGAGAGAGAGAGTTGTAATTGGAGTGAGTAATTGAAAGTGAGGATTTTAAATTTTCATTGACAATAGAGGAGTACGCCCATTGGCATTTATATACAAAATAGTTGGATTGGGATACAAGTAAGATAAGTTAAAAACAAAAAAATAAATATTTGTAACCGATTACACAAAACATATAATCGGCCACAACTGAAACAAAAAATAGTTTCATGATCGCAATAATCGATTACTCTGATTACTGCAAATACATTTCCTTTTTCAATTTTTCCTATTACTTTTTCACACATCTGTAATTGATTACATCCTCTCGGTAACCAATTACAACACTTAAATAAGAGAATTAGAAAATATGGGCAATGGCAAGTAGAAACTCCTGATATACCAAAAACAGATTCATAAATACTCATGTTAGAATAAATAAACAAAAAAATAGAAAAAATTGAGAAGAGCTGTGAGAAAATGGAACACATGACACCTCTATATATATAAAATTTCGTTAAAAATATGTTCCCATGACACATTCATTATGCAAATCCTATTAAAATATATTATAATTATATTTTATAATATAAATTTTATAAAAATCAAGAAGAGCATACTTAAGTCCAATTAGTGCCCCTTTGAATCTCAGGGAGGCCACACCAATTAGATTGGCACCTTTATTACGCATGGGAAGCATGCCTCAGTTGATCTTAATCGTCCTTTGTATTTAGAGTGCATGCATCAATGAAATCAGACTCGTACTAAAGAAAAAGAGAGACGCAAACTCATTTTTTATTTATAAGCGAAACACTAGGCACCACCTGAAACTTGTAAATTCTCATTAAGAAGAAAGATAGCACATGAAGGATGTGTGTACAGAGTATAGAGCTTTGAACAAAGCCACCGTATACCACACAATCCCAATTCTGGTCATCCAAGAACTTTTAGATGAGCTACATAGAGCATGTTTCTCAACAAATACTGATCTTTAGAGCATGTTTCTCAACAAATACTGATCTTTAGAGCATGTTTCTCAACAAATACTGATCTTTAGTCTAGTTATCGCCAAAACTACGCTTCAGAATTACGAAGGACATACAAATTCTTAGTAATTCCCTTTTGGATGATGAACGCATCCTCAACAGTTAAAGTCTCGTTGAAAGATCTGTTCAAAGCTCTATTACGTAACTCATATATGGAAAACTAAGTTGCCATGAGAAAATCAAAACAAATGCATATTAGAAACTATAATGATGATGTTGCAGTTTTGCCAAGGAGGCTGTGTAGTTTTCTTAAATTGCATATGCAAAATACAGATTTAAGCACAAACGCTATAGATAAACTGAAAAAATACTTGCACAAGGGTCATTTCGATCCGAGAGCAAATGACAATTTTGGACGTGATTTGTTTTTTCCCAGTAACTTTATTTGGTTTATCCGTTCTTGTTCCTCCTCCTGTTTCTTCCTCCTCATGGCTTCTTCTTTCTGTCTCTGAAGCTCTTCTAGCTCTCTATATCGTTCCTCCTCCCTTCTTTGTTGCTCTAATGCTTCCTTTCTCTGAGATTCTTCATTCTTCCTCCTGTTTTCCTCAAGCATCCTTTCATGCTCTTCTTTCTCTTTACGAGCTTGTTCCTACAGATCAACATAAATAATATTAGTATAACCTTTTCTGATAGCTTCAGGGTTGATCATTAAAAGGAATTAATCAGAGCACATGTATACCTCCTTCTGTCTAGCCTCAATACGAGATGCTTCTTTTTCTTTTTCAAATTGAGCAGCAACTTCGTCAATAAGTTTCATTCTTCCCTCTTCTAACCGTCTTTGAATCTCCACCCGAACCTCCTCAGAATTCAAGCTTTCATCAACTCTCTTACGAATAGCTTCTTCAGTCCACTTTGCAGTCTCTTCCTCTATTATTTTTAACTCTCCTTCCTGTTGACGCCTGTGAAAACATACCAAATGTTAAGCAGGGAAATGGATCCTCAAACAGGGGGAATGCCACACATAAATAGCTTTAATATTGTTTATCATCGGCATCTCGTATAGAAACAGGACAATAAACATGTCTGCTTTTAAATTTTTTCTCCCTTTAACATTCTGCTCTTTTTCTTTTTACTTTCCTAAACTACTCAACAGAAAACCACAATCAACGACAAACTAACCTCCATGGTGACAAAAGGCACTAAAATATGGTTATGCTTTTAAGGCATACCTCTATTGAATCCTGATCCAAACAAATGTTTCAAAACTGGTGAACAGTAGATAAATGAGGCAGCCAATTTGATCATCAAACATAACAAGTTGAATAATAGCAGTACCTTCCTTCAGATAAGCCTGTGGAGAAGAAATTAAAGTAACATGCTGCAGTTTTAAACTAATTATGGAAATACTAAATTTTTGAATTATACATCTTGCTAACTTGGTTGTTGTAAAATAGGTCAAAATCTTTTGCTAGTTAAGTGATAAAAGCATCAAGTCAATTGGCAAACCATGTTTTCAACACATTATACTATTAAGAATAATCTTTAGTCTTCATAGATGGCAATTTCCTCTAATAAAATGCCAAGGTTAAGCTACAAATGAAAAGCAACAATGGATGAGCATCGCATCCAAAGGATTGAACTGAAAAAAAATGCTCAACCATGAAAAGAACCCAGTCTGTAAGTCAGCTTAATTCCTAGACCCTTTCAGGTGGATCACAAGGTCTAGTGTCTAACTATCTTTCTCAGTGTTCAAAAGAAGATGAAATCCTAGACGACTTACCCTTCCTTAATAGTTTCCCACTAGATGGAGGTAAAGCTACAAAACATCACCATAACACCGTATCATCTACTTCCTCCGTTCTAAATTAAAAGTTAGTTTGCCAAATCCACACAATTTTAAAAATATAGTTAATGTTTGTATGGATAGTTTACAAAATTACCCTTCATTTTTTTTAATGGTATGAAAGGATAGATTAAAAAAATTGGAGAAAGAGAGTAATAAACAGTAAAAGGTATGATAGGAAAAGAAACAATGTTCCGTTGATATTATAAAATGGCTTATAATTTGGGCAAATTTTTTCCCAAGTGACTTATAATTTGAGACAAAGAAAGTAATAAGTTTAAAGATAGATTGATAATCTTTAGATATCTTTTAATGGTGTTGATATATAGTTTTTCATGGCATTCCCTACCTCTTTTTATCGAACTATCCTATATCCGGTGAACCTCCTTGACAGTTGTTCAAAAGATCTTTCCCTAAACATGCACAAGCCAACCAAGGCAAGACTCATCTTTTCTACAATGAGAGCTACCCGAATATTCTCTCTAACGATAGGATTCCTATTATAAATCATATATTGTGTAACCATTCATTCCTTCATCGGAAACAATAATTGGTCGAGTTAGCCCTGTAAGTGATTTTTCTTTGACGTAAAGTATTTTGACCAAAACTTACTTATTTATAATCTGTCTCAAAAATCTTAACAGATATTCATATTGTTATTTTCCTCCCAACTGATTTATGCAGATTGGAAAAAAAAAGTAATCTGTGATTCTAAAGAAAATTAATGGAACCAGAAGTAAGCAGAATTGGCGAGTATATTGATGGAAAAACATCTAGCAGCAGAAAGATGGAGAAGCGTGATAAATATCTAATCATCTGGGGAAGCCTTCCTTAATATCTAGCTATCAATGGGGAAGACGCAAGCCACTAAAATACTCCACCGAACATCCTATAATACCAAGGTTCCTACTATAGTGTTGTGAAGATCAAATAATCTATGTAATTTGAGAAGTATTTCACCCTACTTTACTCTGGAAATTGCATTGTATTTAAATAGATATTCTAACCCTCAACAAATAAGTACACCCATAAAAGTGGTGGCATGCAATACATGGGACAAGTCATGAAAAAAAAAAGGTCGATAAGTGAAACATATGTTAATAGTTTGACAATTACAGTGGCACAACGCATAAATCAAACAACATAGCTATAGCTCAATTTCCTCTTCCATCTCACAAAAGATAAGGAATCGTTCTGAACAATCAGGATGGAACACGTACAGATTCAGGGACTCAACAAATACTATGTGGCTTCTGGCAGCAGAAAATAATAAATATAAATGATTTATCACCTTTTCAGCTTAGTAAAAATATATAAATGGGATAATCAGCGGGCCTTATTAGACCTAGGGACAGGAAATGGGGGTGTGGGTGTGAATGTGGAGGATCAAACTCCCACAAACAACCACAACTTCCTGGTAAACCATGGAAGCTATGCTAAGCTACAAAAACTATAAATTATTAGACACGAAAACACTCAATATTATAATTACTGCCTGCAAGGATGAAGCTTAGCCCAGAATTAAGATCACATGTACAATAGAGAAAGAAAAAGAAGTAAGATGTAATCTTTTCCTATCTCGGTTGAAAGAAAAAATCCAAACGGAAAAGCAAGGGAGAATAAGAATTCCTCCAAAAACAACAAGCACTTAGAACATGTGGAAAAAAGCTAGAAAACAGATGTATGGCTTCCAATCCCTCTGAAAATTCATACAAGAAGCCTCTTCAAGAACATACTGACACCCACTAAGGAGACAGATATTTTCTGCTCATAATGTACATATTATAAGGCTGCGGAGAAGCAATACGGGAAAAACATAATAGCATAGCCCTTAGCCTATAGGTGATAACAGCAAAAGCAGGGAAAAATATCTATTACCTAGTACATATGTCGTGAATCATATCAAACATTTTCTATACAAGATGAAATTAATCATAATACAAATCAATAGATGTCCTGGGAGTAGAGCATTCCAATTTCCAGCTATAGCAAATTAACAAAAGAAAGTAAATGGTCAAAAGGTTTACCATAATAACCTTCCTTTCAAATTCCCAACAAGTCTGTGTCTTAACTCTTACCAATAAATGCACCTTTTGTGCATAGGAGTTATGTGCATTAATAATGTCAATGTTCTAAAGTTTCAGCAATATAATATGATTTACACATAAAATACTGAAATTTCCATAAAAAAATAAATAAATAAAACAGAAGAGCCAACTAACGGTTTCCATCTTAAAAAGCAAATCAAATGAAATTGAACAAAAGGCAGAAATAGAATAAAATGATAAACTTTTAATCTACCTTTTCTTCTCTTCTTCTTTCCTTTGTTTTTCAATCGCAGTTTTCTGCTCTACTGACCCAAGGCTTGAACTGGAAGATCTATGAGCAGGAGACAATGAGGTACTCCTACTTCTGTGCCTTCTGTATCGTTTCGCAGTAGGAGATCGACTTCTACGACGCCATGTAGTTGTAGAAGGACTTCTGCGCCCTCTTGGTGAAATAGAACGACTTTTTCTCCTGTGGGATGATATAGATGATCATAAGCAATGAACCCTCATAAAACCGAACAGCTATCTTATGTGAATATAAAGCCAGCCCACCATCTAGCATGTGAATACGGAAACATGTACAGTTACCTCATAAAATTATCATTGTGTGCTCCATCTTTTATCATACGAAGAAGCAAATCTCACAATCGAGCAATGAAAAAACACTCATCAGAACCGACCACCTGTTCATATCCCTCACTTGACATGTTATGGGAAGAAACTAATGGTTCTTATTCTGTTACGAATATCATATATCCTATCTTGTTCTCTATATAATGCTTGATATTTGTTTTATTAATGAGTTTCAACCTCCACACATAAATAGGAAACCACAGAAAAAGAAACCCAAAAACAATTAACAAGTGATAAGAGTAAGTGACACCATCGCCGGACACTTATGAAAAGGTCTTCAAATACTTAAATATTAGCAATGTCAATCATCCAGCATAACAGCATACAACTCATTCAGTTTCTCAAATGCTCAAAGAGCTTAACAGACGAAGTCCAAATGGCATAATAAAAGAAATCAAATCCACCCATTCTTGTCCAATTGAAGCTGAATATTAACAACTACAAAGTAAATATTGTATTCAAATTACATTCCACATATAACCAGCATTATCAACCATGGGGTTCAACAACAACCACCAGGTTTTAGTTTAAATACACAACAGCTCTGTAGTCCCCAAAGAGTGATAACTACCCAATTTTTATGTCCCTATCAAAGTGACATATGCATCTCTTCAAACAAAGTAAATGGTCAGTTTTCCACAAATAGTCCACCATTATGTGTTGTAATTTCTTTAGCACCTAAATAAGACATTAATATAACAGAAAAATGAAGAGGCCCACTAAAACATTCGTTTTACACTTTTTGCTCAAAGCTTACCCCTTGCCAAATTCTCAAGTTCAGTTATATATGGAATTCCGGTAGAATATTATTGAGTAAGTACAACCCCCTTGTTATGTCCATTGAACAATCAGGACTATTCCGGAGGTTTCGGGTGCCCTATGCCCCTATGCGGACAATTATTTATTTGAATAATTCTCGTTGCATTTTTTGGTTGAAAATCACTAATTAATAAGTCATCCATGATCAAGGTACTTTAAAAATACATTAATGATAGAAATGAAAGCAAGACTATTTAATATATTGTATTTGTGACATAGTAGATTGCAGACAGGATTTTAATCATTTCAATTGAAAATAATTTCTCTCAGCAAGCTTAACAGCAGCAAGTGTATAGTGTACATCATAAACGATTACAGCAAAATACTGACAAATGAAGCTTTAAAGATACACAATCAACAATTTAAAAAAAAAAACACACGAATCCCCAATCATTCTGGCTCAATAAGAGACACTACTACAATATCACAGAAAAATAAAACATCCAAACAGGGTCACCTGCTACGTGAGTACGACGAATACGGAGATCGGCTTCTATCTCTTCTGCTCCTCCTACTATATCTGTGTCCCACCGGAGACGGTGAACGCCTACGCCTATAAGGAGGTGATCGGGATCGCGACAAGTCTCTCGGCATCTCCCAACACCTGATCCCCAATAACGTCAAGTTTTTTTTTTTCACAATTAAGAGAAAAAAATTCAAAACAAAAAAGCTTCCCTGTAAAATCAAAACAAAACAAAATCACAAAACAGACAATTAATCAATCATCAATTAAACGATTATCAAGTACTTATAATTCAATTACATAGTTTCAATTAATGAAGGAGCGTGATTAAAGGGGAAAAAGTAAGAAGGTTTCACCTGAAAAATGAAGGAAAACTTGAAATAGAGGAATACAGGAAGAGAGACGTGGTGGAATAGAAAGGAAAAGAGGGAGGAATTGCGATGATATGGGAGAAAATTGAAATTCTGCAAACCCTAAAAGCAATTTAAGGAAGACAGTGACGAAGAAAGACTAAACTGCGTTTTATATTTAATAACTCAAAACGAATCGTTTTGCCCCAAAATAAATAACCAAATCGGGGTCGTTGACATGAACCCAAACCGTGTATTTTAGCCGTGCTTTTAAATTTTAAGCTATTTTTGGTTTGAAAAATAAGAGTAAATTGAAGGGTTAATTCAAGATTAATCATCTTATCTCAAATTCAAACTCTTAAATACTCTTAAATGTAAAAGAGAATCATTCATCTAATTAATTAACTTAGCCTTGGGTTAGGGGCAAGCAGGTCCACAGCCCAAGGTCTCAAAAAATCGGGGGTCTTGAAATTGGGAGAAAGTCAAAACTTTATAAAAAAATACAATATTTATAGTATAGTCTAGCGGTTAGATAGCTAGACTAGGAATGACTTATTCTGAGTTTGATTCTAGGTGAATTTAGATTGTATATTTTTGTTTTACTAAGTTGTGTATTCAATTTTATATTTTTGTTTTACTTATCCAATTATATATTCTTGTATAAAAATAGAAACTACATATATTTAATATATATATATATTTAAAAAGATCAATTATTTAGTAAATTAATTATTATTAAATTTATATAATAAAATATAATATATTATTATTTATGTCTATTTCTATTATTTTTTATTTATAAAAAAAATTATTATTAAAATTTATTTTATAATAATAAATTAAAACAAAAAATTTAGTATTATTTTTTATTAAGTCAACATGATTAAATAGATAGTAATTAAATTATTAAAATTAATTTTTTTAAACAACTTGATTAAAATTAATCTAAGTTGATATAGTATTTATAAGATTTTATAATTTTTCACAATTAGTTTAACTTCCTTTATATTTATTTATATATCAATCCTAATAAAATTTTGAGGTTTTTTTATGTTATGTTTAAAGTTTTAGGACTCTATCAAAATACTTACAAATATTTTTTAATTTATAATGTTGTTTATAATTTATTTTTTTAAAAATCTTATTTTTTTTTACAAATTTTAATAATATTTATAATTAAATATTTGAAAATTCTTCATTGAACCATATAATTTAAACAAAATATTATTTTTGATCCCTTAACTATGTCTCCTCTTTGAGTCTGGTACGTTGACTTTCTCCTCTTTCTATTTCTCTCTTAAATAAAAGGAGAAAATAAAACCTAAAAAAGAAAATAAAAATTCAAAATTAATTGCTCAGTTTTTTTAATTAAGATTCAATTTTTATCATTTGTCCAGGGCCTCTAAAAAGTCGGGACCGACCCTGCTTATTGAGATTATAGTAGGATATTTGTGATGCGGTTGAAATAGTTATTTGATGAAGTGAGATGATATTTGAAAAAAAAAATAATGTTTTGACACTCAAGTTATTAAGATAGATGTTGAGATGGAATTTTGCAAATGTATAATGACCCGTACATAAGTATGACTCAGAGTCACGCTTATATGACAGGGAGTGTGGATGATTGTTGGATGATGATCCAATGGCTTAAATTGAAGGGGATGTGCATTCTTGTGTAATGATATGTAAGGCGAGTCCACTTGTGTGGTAGCGTAATGAATCTCAAAAGAGGATTGGCCTATGTGGTTTGGATTAGTATTTTGGGTCGTTGAACAGCCCAAAACAATTGTCTCCAAGTCCTTATTATTTGCCAATAAGCAAGGATTATGTTGATCAAGTTCATTGATAGGAGACTCCATACTTAGTGTGGGTAGTTGTCATGTGGAACGTGCGCATTAAATATGTGTTGAACTGATGAAACATTTTTACGACAACGACCTTCATGTGTCCCACACATGTAGGGAGGAAGATGACGTGCCTAGGCACACTCAAATGTATTACTATTTCGAGATTTCATTTGGGTTGTTTGATAACTTCTTTTAACTTACAATGGTTTGTGGTCTTTGAACCTAGTTGTTACTTTTCATATAAAGTATGAACTTGTAACTCATTCACACATTTTGAATTCTTATTTAATGAAGGGTTTACTTCAAGTAAAAGTGACGACAGCTAAAATCGTCGTCGTTATGTTGTTAAGGCAGTTCCAGATTTGTTGCAAACATTAAAGGCGGTTGGAGTGACAGTTTTCCAAATTGTCGCAGAACACGTTGGCGACACACGGTTTTGCGACGGTTGAAAAATTGTCACAACCCGAGAATTGTGGCGGCTCAAACCGCCGCACTAGCTAAAAATAACTGCCGCAAAACCCATTTTTTCTTATAGTGATTAATCTATTGGTAGACAACACACCCTAATTCTCGGTCCTCTCCTTCATGGATCGTTTCTATAGCTATAATCAAATTAAAATGGTTCCATAAGATATGGAAAATACCACGGTCATCACCCATAGGGAACATTTTGATATAAGTTAGTGCCTTTCGGTCTAAAGAACTCTAAGGCAACCTATCAAATAGCGATGGTCACCCTCTTCCACGACATGATGCATAAAGAAATTGAAGTATATATTGATGACATGATTTCCAAATCTTAAACCCTAGAAGACCATATGGACCAATTGTAAAAGTTGTTTGAGCGTGTAAGAAAATTTAGGTTGCGATTTAACCCTGTCAAATGCACATTTGGCCTTCGATTTAGGAAGTTGCTTGGATTCATCGTCAATTAGCGGGGAATTGAGGTGGATCATAACAAAGTCAGAATTATACAAGAAATGAATGTTTCGCTTATAGAAAAAGAAGTCAGCGGATTCTGATAAAGATCCAAATGATAATGATTCTTTGAACGGAATTTAGCGATTATTGCTTCAATCACTGAAATTTTACAAAATTCTTATTGACTTTGTATTAAAATGTATCATTCTTGAAACATTGGTTGTAAAATATGCAGGAATTACTAACGAACACACCAGTTGAATCATAAAGGAAGTTTTACCCTGCAAACTTCGCTTAGAAAAACTTGGCTCGCTAAGCGAAGCCAAAATAGAAACAAATCCCTCAAACTTCACTTGAAGAAAGATGCAACAATTAGCAGTGAAGCAGGAGAAAAGGAAGTTCGCTAAGTGAGATACAACGAGAGACAAAGAAGAGAAACAAAAGCAAAATCACAAAAAAAATCTTGAAGCAACATCCAGCGAGTGGCAGTGAAGCAATTTCGCTTAGCCAACTATACTTCGCTAAGCAAAATAAAGCGGTTTCAAAAGGCAGTTTGAAATTCCTTCAGGGTGAAGAAAGCACACTTCGGTTAGCGAGCCTGACTTCGCTAAGAGAAATCACTTCAACTCAGGTAGTATAAAAAAGGGTGTTGAAACACGTTTTTAGAGGATACTTACTTTCTACAAGATCATATATCAGAGTGAAAAAGAGAGACAAATGATAATTTAGGATACGAGCTATATACGCATCAGATAGTCAGGAAATCGCATCTGATGCCATTCATCTCAATTCTTTCATAATCAATCAAGCTACCATAATGATGGCTAGCTACTTTCTCTCTTGTGTTGGGATTGAATTGTAATACGTCGAATAGTATGTGTACTCATTAATCATCATATATTATAATCAGTTGTTTCTTTATAGCAGATGTTATCTTTATTTTATCGGTTAAATTTTGGAATCGGATTGTTATTGACAAATACCTTTCAAATCTCGATCTAAGATAATATTATGTTAAACTCGAATCACTAGATATAGGATTAGAGTATAAAATTCAAACGAAGTATTGAAGATCCACAAATCGAATTGTTTGATAGACTAAGAAATCACCAATCAATCAACGTGATAGCATTCTCGATAAGTGTTTAGAAACAAAACATGTTGTGAGGATTTTGCTAAGTGGAGTCACTTCAACTTAGACAGTATAAAAAGGGTGTTGAAACACATTTTTAGAGGAAAATTACTTTTTGCAAGATCGGATATCATAGTGAAAAAGAGAGACAAATGACAATTGAAGATATGAGCTAAATATGCATCAGATAGTCGGGAAATCACATTTTATGCTCATTCATCTCAATTCCTTCTTTAATATACATTGATTTTGCTAAGTGGAGTCACTTCAACTTAGACAGTATAAAAAGGGTGTTGAAACACATTTTTAGAGGAAAATTACTTTTTGCAAGATCGGATATCATAGTGAAAAAGAGAGACAAATGACAATTGAAGATATGAGCTAAATATGCATCAGATAGTCGGGAAATCACATTTTATGCTCATTCATCTCAATTCCTTCTTGATCAATCAAGTTACCATGATGATGGATATCTAATTTCTCTCTTGTGTTGGGATTGAATTGCAATTTTCCGAATAGTATGTGTACTCATTAATCATCATATATTATAATCAGTTGTTTCCTTTTATCAAATGCTAACTTTGTTTTATACGCATGTGGTTGTGCTTCCATTAGGAACCAACAACATCACAAAGCATGTGATGTTTTCCTTTTATATCTAAACATAAAAGAGTCGTTACAACCCGATTAGCACTATTGAGGAATCTGCTACACAATGAATTAAAATAATACAGCTACGTATTGTCATTTTCCATAATTCAAAGATAGTAGAGAGGTAATGGGATAGAGTATTATCTTACTATGTATTATCCTTGCCAATAGTATTGTCATCTAAACTTCAGAGGCTTCTGATTATAAATCAATGAATGAAGCATGAGCTAGAGACGATGATACATGGGTTTTCAGAGAACCTAAGTCTTTAGTCTTCAGAACTTGTTCACATAGAACTATGTTCTTCAAGACTTAAGCACTTGGCTTGAAACCCATGGTCTTCAGAACTTCAAGTCTTAGAGTCTTCAGAACTTTGTTCACATAGAATATTGTCTTCAGAGTCTTCAGCACTTGGTTCTTCAGAACTTTAAGTCTTAGACTCTTCAGAACTTTGTTCACATAGAATATTGTCTTCAGAGTCTTCAGCACTTAGTTCTTCAGAATCTTAATCTTCAGAACTCGTAAGTCTTCAGAATCTTTCAGGTACTTGATTTTCAGACGTTAAGTCTTCAGAACTTCAAGTCATTAGAGTCTTCAGAACTTAGTTCTTCAAAAGATAAATTTTAGAAGCTTCGCTTCGCTATCTGATCAAAACCACGTTCAGAACAACATCTACAAAATCATTGCCAATGCAACATCTGCATCCTTGGATCTTTCTGATTGTATTCATATTCAGAAGCACACTTACTTCTTCAGCACACTTGCGACTAATATTACACATAGTAACTTCGCATATTAGCATTCGCGTACTCATTCATAATGTTTGTTTGTTCTTAATATATAATATTCATGATCTTCACTTTAACAAACATCAAAACATAAAATGGTTCTTTCATACATACTTCATTGTTATCATCAAAACATAGAGATAGAATGCAGAGACAACTCTTGTTCTTACAATCTCCCCATTTTTTATGATGATAAAACCATTTATTTTGATAGAACATTTTATATATACAATCACCAAACGTAACATGGTAATAACCGTGTAATCACCAGTGAGAACATATTCAGAGTTTCCGAGCAACAACTCCCCCTGAATGTATTATCCCCAATTTTTATTAATGTTTGTTCAAAGTCTCCCCCTGATCCCAAGACTCACAAAATACAAATTTTGAGTTGTTCAGAACATATGATAGAGAATGATTACTTCCCTATACTCATCAAAGTCTGACTAGAACACAAGCCTTCATCTCAGAACCTTGTTACTATCAGAACTCTATGATTGTTCTTAGTCTGATACCAAATGCAATATCATTGTTTGGTCTATCAGAATTGCATCATAGTTCTTCAAGTACAAAACATTATACTTCTTGGGTATCAGAGTTTTTCTTGACATAACTTCTCTTTTGGATCTTTATATCCAGATGTTCAGACAGTCTTAAGATTTCTGATTAGCTAGTTGTTCTGAAAAGCATCATTAAATGTAGACCTTATCTTGGCTGCTTTTAAGAAGACTTCTGCTTCAGATTCTTATGTTCTGAATATCATATTCTCAGACAATTTACATCTTTTGAATATTATGATACCAAAATCATGATAACTTTGACTTTCAGAAAGTTCTCAACTTCTGAACAGTATTGGGTCTATCTGATTCTGAACATATGTTCACGAAGTGTACAACTTCGATTTTATGAACAAATAGTTCTTAATAACTTTAAACAGAGTTCTTACAAATAACTTGTTCTAATAATTCCTAGTTAATTTGTTAAGTTCCTTGGATAAAAATCAAACATCAAACATTAGTGATAAACAGTTTATATCATTTGATTTATTTGAGTTTGCATTCTTAAGGTTATATCAAAATTATATTTTAATTTCTCCCCCTTTTTGACATCATCAAAAAGTTAGATCATCTTAGAGTTTTAAGCTTGTTAATATGATAATGATTCTCATATTAATGCATATGAAATATGACAGTTAAGATTATGCAGAGATAAAAATTAGACAAATATTAAAATTCAATCATTCGAAAAATAAATTAACATTTCAGAATAGAACAAAACATTTTTCATTTATTGAGTGAAATTTGAATACAAGAACATGACTAGGATTTAGAAACAAAAACCTATAGTACTAGCTTCATATACTAGATACCAAAGAACAAAGGTTGACAAGACTCAGAACGAAGTTTTGATGTCATTCCATTGCGCGTGTAGTGATCAATCACTCCTTGGAGTTTAAGGATGTGAGATATAACTCTGCAGAAAGGTACTTGATAGGTTAACTTGTCTCTAGAAATGAGGATTGTAACACCCTTTCTACCCTATCACAAATAACATACAATTTAATCAATTGTCAGATTAAACTCAAGAAAGGATATCACATTTACTCATTTTTACTCATAAACATCATATTGCGTTTTGTCCCGTAAACGGGTTAACAAATCATAAAACATCTCAAACTCTTTTCAACAGCATTACTCATTTTTAATTAAAAGAAAACTTCATAATCTGATTCAAAACATCATTTAAATCTCTAGGAAATCAAAGAACAACATCATAATTCAAGAAAAAAAATAAACTCAAACGGAAACCCATCCTGATGTTACTGGACACAGGGAAAGACTTCACTTCTAACTAACACGACAACTCACTATCTCCGAGCTAAAACGCGTACCGAGCTAACCTTGATTATCTGCAGGATGGCATAATAGACCATTAAAAAGGCAGGCAGAGTGAGTGAATTCACATTCAATAAAGTAATATAGAAATGAGAATTTAAAACATAGGCAACAACAACAAAATACATCATCATCATCAACTCATTCATACACCACATCGAATACAGCACATCGACACACAACCTCAAATGTAAATCATGCTATGTCATGGATGGACACTGGGCCATCAACCCTCTACTAAGGGAGCACATCATAACATCAAATCACTTCAATCCGCACAATGGGATTGAAGCTACCAATGGACAAAAAGTCCCCTCATAAATCATGCCATGAATGCAAGACGCAATATACACACAACATCCTCAAAACATCATAAATATTGCATTTGCATTCATCGTTAGTCATCATGTTACATACTCATTTAACATCATTCTACATACTCATCTAACATCATACTTCTAACATCATGTACTCATACTTCATAACTAAAAAAAATCATTTAAGTCATCATACATCATTTATTCACTAATCCTACTCATATAGCCTCTAAAAACACATCACACGGCAACTCTACAACATCATAGCAACTTACGATGTAAACTGCATCAAGTAAAACATTTTCTGCATAAAAATTATTTTTCGGAAATTCCAGGTCTCGCTAAGCGCCCACCTCTTGGGTTATGCTCGCTAAGCGAGCTTCGCGATTTCTGCATATTTTCTGCGATTTTCAGAATCGCCCCTCTGCGATTTCACTCATAAAAATCCACATTCAGCATCAGCATAGCAGAAAAATCACAATCAACAACAACATTGCTCATAATAACATCATATACATCATCTAACATCATTATATTCATCCAAATCATCACAAAATCATCATCAATCACCAATTCATCACAAAACCCCATAAACCTCAGTTTCTCCATCAAATCCCAAAATCCCTATCTTTTCATTACAATACCGAAATATAATTACTCCTCATACCTTAGGTTTCGTAATCATTTTTGATAACTTCTCGAAGAATCTCCCAAACCTTCAAGTCCTAGCCTTTTTCCTTAGAGTTTTTCTCCTTTCTCTCCAAGAGTGCGATCGTTCCAATTGATCGTACACAAAACCCCCCTTTTTACTCTTTAGTCACTCTTGCCCCTAAGACCTCATTAGACTTTTCCCATAATACTCTCACTAATCCTCTACCAAAAGACCACATTACCCTTATCCTCAAATTCTTTTTATTTTATTTAATTAACTTCAATTAATCAAATAAACTCACCATACTTAATATCCTAATATTATTAAAATATTAAGTCACCCTCAAAACTCTACAAAACATCAAATAACATCATAAATCATCAAAATTCACAAGAAACACATCAATTAAATTAAAATCGACTTTGGGGTGTTACAACTCTTCTCCACTTAAGAATTTCCGTCCTCGAAAATGTACCTGAGGCAAACAACATCAGATACGATTCCTTCATCTGATACTCTTGTTCCCAAGTCCAACTATCACCAGCTGGTCCACCCCCACAATACCTTCACTAAGTAAATATCTTTACCTCTTAATCTCTTCATTTCTCCGTCATCTATTTGTACTAGAGAAACCTCCATAATCAAAGTATCTCTTACTCGAACATCATCCATCTAAATCACATGCGACGGATCTGCAATATACTTCTTCAGTTGTGACACATGGAACACATCATGCAAATTCGCAAGTGACGGTGGTAGTGAAATCCGATATGCCACCTCTCCGACCCTTTACGAAATATCATATGGTCCAATGAAACACAAAGTGAGCTTTCTAGACTTCAAGGCTCGTCTGACACCAGTCACTGGAGTAACCCTCAAGAACACATGACCTCCCTCTTGAAATTCAAGTGTTTTTCTCCTTTTATCAAGATAACTCTTTTGATCCTCTCATCATGATAACTCTTTTGACGACTTTGTAAAGCCTTCATTCTCTCTTGAATCATCTTAATATTTTCAATCATCTCCTGCACAATCTCAGGTCCGAGCACAACACTCTCGCCTGATTCATACCAATACAATGGAGTTCTACACTGCCTCCCATATAATGCTTCATACGGAGCCATACCAATGCTCGCATGAAAACTATTGTTATAAGTAAACTTAATTAATGGAAAATGACTATCCCACGCACCTTCATGATCCAATACACAAACCCTCAGCAAATCCTCTAAAGATTGGATAGTTTTTTCTGTCTGACCGTCCATCTGTGGATGATAAGTGTAACACCCTGAATTTTTATTTAATTATTTATTCGGATTATTGTGTGTTGGTGTGTATGGAATAATATATATTATAAAATATAATGGTGGTTGAAAATTATATTATGGTGGATAATTGTATTATTATGTGATAAATAAAATAATGGAATAAAATAAGAGATAAGGACAAGGTGATCAATTGGTATAAGTAGTAAGGATAAAAGGGGAAATCATAAGTTGGGTCTTAGGGGTTATGTTGGAAATAAGGAATAAGGGAAAACATAATCGTGTTGGAGAGAACAAGAACAATCATGGGAACTATGAAAAGGATAAAAAGAGGAAAAGGCTTATTCGTGAAGAGAGGTCGCGAAGAAGAAGAAGATTCTCGACAAACCTAAGGTAAGGGTGGGATTCTTCCATCTTAAGGGTTTTATAATGGGAATTGGGTAGGTTGAGAATTAGGGATTGGTGTTGGGATGAATTGGGGAAAATCATGTTGATTTGTTGTTGGATATTGTTGTTAGTTGATAATTGGTGTTAGTTATGTGATTAGATGCAGTATTCTGTGAATTTTAGTTGTTAATTGGTGATTTGTTGGGAAGAATTCGTAGCAGTCTTAAGGTGCTAAGCGCAGAGTGCGAATTGCAAAATCGCAGAGCTCGCTTAGTGAGCAGAGTCAAGGAGTTCGACATTTAGTGAGCAACGATCCTCGCTTAGCAAGCCCTGGAGCGCGAAAAAATAATTTTTAAATTCCAAAAAATTCCTTAAAATTACTTAATTAAGTTAGTAATGCTTAGGAATCGTTGTAGTGTAGTTAAAGGTAGTGAAAGCGGAATTATACACTTAATTGTAGGAATAATTAATGTAGTTAAAATTTAAACATAATTGATATGTTTGTTGGATTGTTGTTGTTGTGATATATGGTGTTGTTCCGTTTGTGATGATTGAAGTCGATGCAGGTGGTTGTATGCTAGAAATGCATGATGATAATGATAATTGTTATGCTAATGAATTGTTATATGTGGAACAATGTTGTAATGAGTAGTGGGATATAAGTTGTTGTTGATGTTATATGATGTAATCGTTTCATATATGCATGTATGTTATTAATGTTGCATGACATGTTGCATAGTTGAATAACATGCCAAGGTGGGGTATATCGTTGTTGTGATGTTGGTGTGACCATGAAATAGGGATCGTACGTGACCATGGAATAGGGGTAGATGAGTGTAATCATGAAATAGGGATCATACTGGACCATGAAAGAGGGGTCGAGAGTTCCGACGGGAACTGGATCTTGAAATAGAGATCGAATATGGTACTACATGCATAGAGTCAAGTAGAGTCTCATTGCATGATTGGTGTTGTTGTTGCATATGACGTTGTGGTAGTGTATGTATTATTGTTGTGTGTGATGTTGTTGAATAATTGTTGTTGAGAAGTGGTGAACTCTTTTCTGATACTTATTTGATTCTTATTATATTACTCTTTATGATGTAAGTATCTCACCCCTTCTGTTTGAATGTTACCCTTATGTTGGTAACGTGCAGGTGAGCAGGATAAGTTGGTGGTGGTCATTGAAGTCGGTGTACTTTACGTCTTTAAGGTGTCGGCTCTAATACGTCGCTTTGGGAGTCGGGACGATGTTATCTTATTTGTTATTTATTTTGAAAAACATTTTTGTATTGAAATTTGTTGATGTTGATTTACAAAAAATTATTTTCCGCTGCCTGTTGAATACTCCCTCCGTCTCAAAATAATAGTGTTTTAAGGTTGTTGCATATAGATTAAGAGAAGTAATGATTGAATGATTAAATGTAACAATTTTACAAAATTGCCCTTTAATTACTATTGGTTATCATAAAAGTATAGTATGATGTAATACATTGAAAATAGTGTAAATAATATTTATTAAGGGTAAAGTTGATAAAAACTAATTAATATTGCATTGAAAGCATAGAAAGACTATTATTTTGGGACAACCTTTTTAACCTTAAAAGAATATTATTTTGGGACAGAGGGAGTATTTACTTTGGTATACGTATCATTGAGCCATTTATGGTGTTTTGAAGTTGATTGTGACACTTGAATGAATAAAAGTTGAAAATTTTACTCTGATTTTACTAATATTTTCGTGGGGTAATTTGGGTGTTACAAAGTGGTATCAGAGCAGGTCGGTCTGTCCGACCAAGTAGTTGAGTCGTCGAGTCGTTGAGTGTTGTGTTGTTGTTGAGTGTTGAGCGTTGTTGATGTGTTGTAGTCGTGTTGTTGTTGATTCTAAATCGTTGTTGGATTGTTGTTGTATGACAGATTTAGAATGGTTGGGAGGAATGATGTTGCATTTGTCGTTGCTATGCAAGCGATGGCACAAGTCGTGCAAAACCTGAGGAATGTTGGAGATCGCGAAAGCGACGAGTTCAGGAAGAATGATCCGCCAACATTCAAGGGGAAATATGTTCCTGATGGAGCTCAGGATTGGCTCAAGGATATTGAGAGGATCTTCAGAGTTATGGAATGTTCAGAGGGAAGCAAGGTGCGATTAGGTGCGCACAGACTAGTATCTGTGGCTGATGATTGGTGGGTTGGCACTCGCCAACGATTGGATGCATCTGGCTAGGCAGTCGTCTGGGTTATACTCAAGAGGGAATTCCTGAGGAAGTATTTTCCTGAAGATGTTTGGGGAAAGAAGGAAATCGATTTTTTGGAGCTGAAGCAGGGAAATATGTATGTGAATGAGTACGCTGCAAAGTTCACTGATTTGGCGAAGTTCTATCTGCATTACAGTGAAGCAACTGCTGAGTTCTCGAAGTGTGTTAAATTCGAGAATGGTTTGAGGTCTGAGATTAAGCAGGCGATTGGCTATCAGAGGATCCGTGGGTTTCTGGATCTGGTGAACTGTTGTAGAATCTTTGAAGATAGTAAGGCTCGATCTGAGCACTTCAAAGGTTTAGCTGAGAGAAGAGGTAAGAAGCAAGTGAATTGAGGAAAACTTCATGTAACCCTTGTCGATAAGGGTAAGCAGAAGCAGAATGAGGGAAAAAGGCCAAGTGGGGGAGGTGTTCATACTTCGCTTAAGTGCTATAGGTGTGGTGAGATGGGTTATCATGTTAGTGAGTGCACGAGTGACATGAAGAAATGTTTCAAGTGTGGTCAGCCTAGACACTTGATTGCTGAGTGCAAGGAAAATCTGGTTACTTGTTACAACTGTGGAGAGCAAGTTCATATCAGTATGCATTGTCAGAAGCCCAAGAAAGCTGCAACTGGAGGAACGATGTTCGCTTTGACAGGGACACAGACTTCCAGCAAGGATCGTTTGATCAGAGGTATTTGTCATATTAATAGTATTCCTTTGATTACTATGATTGACACTGGTGCGACACACTGTTTTATTTCTCTTGATTGTGTGAGGAAATTAGGACTTGTTGTATCTCCGATGCAAGGAGAGATGGTTATCGAGACTCCTACTGATGGGTCGTTAACTACTTCTCTTGTATGTCTTAATTGTCCGTTATTGATCTATGGTAAAGACTTTGGTGTAGATTTGGTTTGTTTGTCGTTGAGAGGTATGAATGTGATTTTTGGTATGAATTGGTTGAAGTACAACCATGTTCATATTAATTGCTTTATTAAGTTTGTAGATGTTTAGAATTGGCAGAATTTTTGACCAACAAGAAATATTGAATTCAGTTCAGAATGTCCTATCAGATGTTGGGACATTATCAAACAGAATATAAGAACTTATTTCAGGATGTCACACCAGATGTTGGGACATTGTGTAAATGACTTAAGTTCAGTTTTTCAGGATGTCCCAACAGATGTTGAGACATCTCAAACCTGCTACCTGAATTAATTAATGACTAACTGATCTGAGATATTCAAGGAGAGTTATCTGGAATTAATTATGGATGGATAAAAACAGAACAAGGCGCATCTGTAGGAAGTTTTATTATGAGGTTTCAGATTAATCAGAAGAACTAAATCTCCTAGAATCTAGGAAGTAACAAACCCTAATTCAAGGTGGAAGCTGCATGTGTTTAGGACTGGATTAACCTACAGAAAGCCCAAATTACAAACACCTATTTAATCAACAGAAACTCATAGAATTGAGTACGAATTCCAGAAGACCAAATAGGGTGTTTATTGTTTTAATAGCAGGTTGTTTTTAATTGTACCACTTGATGAGCTTTTAAGCACAAGTGCATTTGTGACTTGATTGAAACTGTGAAGTAAGATCAAGTTGTTTTGTTTGAAGAATGTCTTCAATTTTATTAAACTTGTAAACAAGATCACTGTGTGATTGAGGGGGAGTGAGTTGGTACTCATATCTAAGTAGTGACTTAGGTAGAAATTGCATTGGGTAGATATTAAGTGAAAGATTAAACTGGGTTGTTTAAGTCTAGAATTAATATTACTTATAGTGGATTTCCTCCTGGCTTGGTAGCCTCCAGATGTAAGTGTGGTTATACACTGAACTGGGTTAACAAACTTCTGTGTTGTTTAATTTTCTTGCACTTTAAGTTTTGGTTAAATCTGTCAAGTGTTGGAACATCTCATAGGACATCTCATACATGATCATAGAATTTCAATTGGCATCAGAGCAGGCACCCTGCCTGTTTATACTGGGTGAGATCTAGGGAATACAAATTCTGGAAACATGGACAGAGATATAGGATCAGTAAATAGACCACCTATACTGGATGGATCTAATTATAACTACTAGAAACCAAGAATGATTGCATTCTTAAGATCACTTGACAACAGGGCCTGGAGAGCAGTCAATATTGGATGGGAACATCCTATCCAAGACACCAAAGATGGATCAAAAGTGTTGAAACCTGAAGAAGAATGGAGTAAAGAGGAAGAAGATTCAGCACTAGGCAACTCCAAGGCCTTAAATGCTTTATTCAATGGCATTGATAGGAACATCTTTAGACTTGTGCATCACTGTGAGCTGGCCAAAGATGTGTGGGATACTCTCAAAACAACTCATGAAGGAACATCAAAGGTAAAGATGTCAAGACTTCAACTTCTCACCACCAAGTTTGAGAACTTGAGAATGAAGGAAGATGAGACAGTTCATGAATTCTACATGAACATCTTAGAAGTAGCCAATACTTCTGGAGCCTTGGGAGAAAAGATGACTGATGAAAAGCTTGTAAGAAAGATCCTCAGATCTTTGCCAAAAAGATTTGACATGAAAGTCACAGCAATAGAAGAAGCTCAAGACATATGCACTATGAAAGTTGAAGAGCTCATTGGTTCCCTTCAAACATTTGAGATGGGAATGAATGACACAAATGTTAAGAAGAACAAAAGCATAGCCTTGGTGACAAATACTGATGAAGAAGAAGATGATGAATCAGAAACTGGTAAAAGCTTATCAGACAACATTGCTATGCTTGGAAGACAATTCAAAAAGATTCTCAGAGGGATGGAAGGCAAATCCAAACCCAGTGGAAGATACACAAACTCTTCTGAGAACAAAAGACCTTATGATGCTAACAGAAGGTCAAATTATGATGAAAAGACCAGTCAAGAAAAAGGAATCAAATGCCATGGATGTGAAGGATATGGACACATCAGGAATGAATGTCCTACCTACTTAAAAAGGCAAAAGAAAGGACTCTCTGTAACCTGGTCTGATGAAGACTCAGGAGGTGATTCAGAAGAAGAATCAGCTAAGCATATCACTGCTCTAGCTGGATTATGTGAATCTGAAAGTGAATCCAGTGATGGGGAGCTTACTTTTGAAGATCTTGAGCAAGCATACAAAGATCTATACAAAAGAAGCACTGAAATATGCAGTGAGGTTATAAAGCTAAAGAAGCAGAATGAGGCACTAGAAGATGAAAAAGCAAGTGATCAAGAGATCATTGACACCTTGAAAAGTGAAGTAAGTCTTCTCAACTCCAAGTTGGAACACATGTCCAAATCTGTTAGAATGATGAACAGCAGTTCAAGTACACTGGATGTTATTCTCAACAACAATAAGCATTCAGGGGATAAAAGTGGACTGGGATTTAACAGAGTTCATAAGGATGAAGCTAGCTCTAGCAAAACTACTTCAAAGTCCATACAGTCAAACAAGATGTCCCAACAGAGGCTTCAACATCATGAAAAGAACACAAAGTTAAACAAAATGTTCCAACAGATGTCTCAACATTCTGAAAAGAACAAAATGAAGAAGAAGTATCAAAGATGGAGATGTCATCATTGTGGAAGATTTGGACATATCAAACCTCATTGCTATAAGTTGCATGGATATCCAAATCAGATGTATCAGCAACCTTCTAAGCAGAAGATAGAAGTTACCAAGAAAGTGATGCATAGACATCAAAGAAATCAGCAACCTCCTAAGCAGAAGACAGAGGTCATCAAGAAGGTATGGAGACCAAAAGCTAGCATTCAGGCTGATCAAAGCTACATACCCAAGAACAAGATCAACAATCAATCTTGGAGATCTACTGATGAACAAAACACAGAGCAGAGGCATCAAAAGAAATCTCAACTCAAATGGTCAAAGAAAAGTGTTGCATATATAGCACATACATCACTAAGAGTATAAGCTAAAGAAGACTGGTACTTTGACAGTGGATGTTCAAGACACATGACTGGATTGAAGAATCTGCTAGTAGACTTAAAGTCACATTCATCCAGATATGTAACCTTTGGAGATGGAGCTAAAGGAGAAATCAAGGGAGTTGGGACCTTGGACTGTCAAGATTTTCCAAGACTAGATGATGTGCTGCTAGTTAAAGGTTTAACTGCTAACCTGATCAGCATAAGTCAATTATGTGATCAAGGGTACAGTGTAAACTTTACCAAAACTGAATGCATAATGACTAACAAAGAACAGGAGGTTGTCATGAGAGGAGCCAGATCTAAAGACAACTGTTACATGTGGGAATCTCAAGACTTCAGTCTCACTTCAACTTGCTCTTTAGCTAAAGAAGAAGAAGTGAAACTATGGCACCAAAGACTAGGTCATCTTCATTTCAGAGGCATAAAGAAGATAATATCTATGGATGCTGTAAGAGGTATTCCTAAACTGAAGATTGATGATGGCAAAATATGTGGTGAATGTCAAATAGGCAAGCAAACCAAGGTGTCCCATCCAAAGCTCCAACATCTGACAACTTCCAAAGTTTTGGAACTATTGCATATGGATCTTATGGGACCTATGCAGGTTGAAAGCCTTGGTGGCAAGAGGTATGCCTATGTGGTGGTTGATGACTTTTCAAGGTATACATGGATAAATTTCATCAAAGAAAAGTCTGATGTATTTGATGTATTCAAAGACTTATGCCAAAGAATACAAAGGGAAAAAGCCAGTTGTGTGATCAGAATAAGAAGTGATCATGGAAAAGAATTTGAGAACCAAAAATTCTTAGATTTCTGTTCTTCAGAAGGAATCAATCATGAATATTCTTCACCAATCACTCCTCAACAGAATGGGATTGTTGAGAGGAAGAATAGAACTATTCAAGAATCAGCAAGAGCTATGATCCATGCTAAAAAGTTACCTTTGTACTTCTGGGCTGAAGCTATGAACACAACTTGTTACATCCATAACAGAGTTACTCTAAGGAAAGGAACTTTGTCCACAATATATGAAGTCTGGAAGGGCAGAAAACCCACAGTTAAGTACTTCCATGTGTTTGGAAGTAACTGTTATATTCTGGCAGATAGGGAGCAAAGAAGAAAAATGGATCCTAAAAGTGATGAAGGGATTTTTCTTGGATACTCTATAAACAGCAGAGCATATAGAGTATTTAATTCTAGAACCAAGGTTATCATGGAGTCCATAAATGTGATAATTGATGATGCTCCTACAGATGTCCCAGAAGATGTTGGAACATCTGTTGATATCAAGATTGAAGCTGAAGAAAAGAGTGATCATTATGACTTCACTCAAACTGATGCAAGGACAGAATAATCCAGCAAACCTCCCTCCATCAGAATACAGAAGGATCATCCCAAAGATTTGATAATTGGTGATCCCAATAGAGGTGTAAGCACTAGATCAAGAGAAGTGATTTCAGGTTCCTGTTTTGTTTCTAAAATAGAACCTAAAAACATCAAGGAAGCTCTTACTGATGAATATTGGATTTGTGCTATGCAAGAGGAATTAGGTCAATTCACAAGGAATGAAGTGTGGAATCTTGTTCCTAGACCTGATGACATAAATGTGATTGGAACAAAATGGGTGTATAAGAACAAGTCAAATGAACAAGGAGTTGTTACAAAGAACAAAGCTAGACTTGTAGCTCAAGGATACACACAAATTGAAGGAGTAGACTTTGATGAAACCTTTGCACCAGTAGCAAGGCTTGAATCAATCAGACTACTCTTGGGAATTGCTTGTATCTTAAAGTTCAAACTATTTCAAATGGATGTGAAAAGTGCCTTTTTAAATGGTTATCTTAATGAAGAGGTATATGTAGAACAACCTAAAGGATTTGTTGATCCAAGCTGTCCAAATCATGTATACAAACTAAAGAAGGCTCTTTATGGTCTGAAGCAAGCTCCAAGGGCATGGTATGAAAGACTAACTACTTTTCTTATCAAGCAAGGGTACAGGAAAGGTGGAATTGACAAAACCTTGTTTGTTAAAGATGAAGAAGGAAATGTCATGATTGCTCAAATATATGTAGATGACATTGTCTTTGGTGGGATGTCTGATAGGATGGTCAAACATTTTGTCAACCAAATGGAATCTGAATTTGAAATGAGCCTAGTAGGAGAATTAACCTACTTTCTTGGACTGCAAATAAAACAAATGGAGGACTCCATGTTCATTTCCCAAAGCAAGTATGCTAAGAACATAGTCAAGAAATTTGGAATGGACAGTGCTACTCATAAGAGAACTCCTGCCCCCACACATTTAAAGCTGACTAAAGATGAAAAGGGTGAGAATGTAGATCAAAGCATGTACAGAAGTATGATTGGAAGATTGTTATATCTGACTGCTAGCAGACCAGACATAGCATTTGCAGTAGGTGTATGTGCAAGATATCAAGCTGATCCAAAAGTCAGTCATCTTAATCAAGTCAAGAGAATTCTGAAATATGTTAATGGTACTTGTGACTATGGCATAATGTACTTTCATGGATGTAAACCAATTCTCACTGGCTTCTGTGATGCTGATTGGGATGGAAGTGCTGATGACAGAAAAAGCACTTCAGGAGGATGCTTCTTTCTAGGAAACAATTTGATTTCTTGGTTCAGTAAGAAACAAAATTGTGTATCCTTATCTACAGCTGAAGCTGAATATATAGCAGCTGGAAGCAATTGTTCTCAGTTGGTTTGGATGAAGCAAATGCTCACTGAGTACAATGTCCCACAAGATGTCATGACATTGTACTGTGACAACTTAAGTGCAATTAACATATCAAAGAATCCTATCCAACATAGCAGGACCAAGCATATTGATATCAGACATCATTTCATCAGAGATCTTGTAGAAGAAAAAGTGATTTCATTGGAACATGTAGCTACAAATCTGCAGTTGGCTGATATCTTTACCAAAGCATTGGATGCTACACATTTTGAGAACTTAAGGGGCAAATTGGGAATCTGCTTATGTGAGATTTAGCAGTTATGGAGATGTGCCAACATGTCATATGACATTGTGTGGCATAAGCACCAGATGGCAACACCAGTCTGGTCAAGAACCTTGGGTATTCCATTCCTAATAATTTTCAATGTAACGGCTACTTATATAATAACAGCTTGCATTCAGCTATCCATATTCTCATCATACTATCAAAAGCGAATTGCATTATCTAGCTGTTCTTCAGAAATCATCAACACTAAAACTCTTCATCCATCTTCTTTGAAAATGTCTCAAAACCCTAACATTCCTGAAGAAATTCTCAACAAAGAAGATGTGGTTCATGCAACCCCCATTTCTGTGGTACCCATGGAGTCAACCCCATTGGACGAAATCAGAGGAAGTGTTCCTCATGCTAAAAAGCCAAGAACTCCAAAAAGAGCAAAAGATCAAGTCTGCAGCAAATCCAAAGGCATTCCTTCACCAGCAAACATACCTCAAAAATCTTCTGAATATGTGGATGCTTCCATAAAGGAGTTGGTAACCAAGATCCTATCTGAGCAAAGAGTTGTAAGTGGCATTTCTATCCCTCTGAACACTATGCCTGCCCCTCAAGAAGATCAACAAACTCAGGCTGCAAAGGACACTCCTGCTAAACAGGATGTCCCAATAGATGTTGAAACATCTGAGGATCAGCAAAAGACCTCATCTGATGCTGCTGTAGAAACATCTGAGGACCAAACCAAGGCCTCTACTAAAGAGCACACCTCTGCTGATCCACCAGCTGAAGAGGAGACTGCTCAATCTCCTCCTGTGGTGAACCTAGAGCATGATTCTGATACAGAAATCATTGCCTCTGTAAAGCCTAGCATAGCCAAAAGGCTCAGAACTAGGAAAGAAAAGATGCAAGCAGGACATGCAATTCCTGAGAAGAAGCAAGCTACCCCAAAGAAAGACAAAGCCAAAACTGTCTTTGGTCCTACAAAACAATGGAGCAAAGTCCAAACACAAAAGAGGAAAGCTGTCACTCCTTCAGACTCAGATGTTGAAGCAGATGTCCCAACATCTCCTCCAAAGAAGAAACCAGCACCCTCTAGGGCATCAACTGCTGTTCCAGAAGCTCCCTTGGACAACATCTCATTTCATCATGTTTCAAGTGTAAACAGATGGAAGTTTGTGTACCAAAGAAGGGTAGCACTTGAAAGAGAGCTGAGCAGTAATGCACTTGAGTGCACTGAATTAATTGATCTCATATCTGCTGCCGGTCTCTTCAAAACAGTCTCCAACCTCTCTCCCTGCTATGAGCTACTTGTCAAAGAATTCATAGTCAATCTTCAGGAAGATTGTGCCAATGGTAAGTCTGCTGAATTTAGAAAAGTTTTTGTTAGAGGAAGGTGTGTAGAGTTCTCTCCTCAGATCATCAACCAATACCTTGGAAGAGAATCTGATGGTCCAAATGAACTAGGGAAGACTGATAACCAGGTCTGCAAGGTTATCACTGCAAACCAGGTCAAGGCTTGGCCAGTTAAAGGAAAGCTCTCAGTGAGCATGCTGACAAGAAAATATGCCATGCTGAACAGGATTGGTACAGCAAATTGGGTACCTACCAATCATACATCATCAATATCCACTGGCCTGGGCAGGTTCATTTATGCTGTGGGCACTCAAACTAAGCTGGATTATGGTGCCTACATCTTTGATCAGACCTTGAAGCATGCTAGCTCATCTGCAACAAAGCTGCCAATAGCTTTCCCTTCCTTGCTG
Organism: Lathyrus aphaca; assembly: GCA_963966055.1. Lineage (NCBI taxonomy): Eukaryota > Viridiplantae > Streptophyta > Magnoliopsida > Fabales > Fabaceae > Lathyrus > Lathyrus aphaca. Next base: position 10,055,804 of record OZ014519.1, read on the forward strand.
TGTGGAATAATGCTGAGTCAGTACCCTGGGATCCTCACTAAAAAGGACACAATGTGCAAAAGAGAAAGTCCTCTGGCCTTTCACTACAAATTGTTCCTGAGTCATCATGCAGCAGATGTTGAAGCACCCTCTGGGACATCTGCAGGTCCTTCAAATGCAAAGACTCCAATCTCCAAGGCTGCATTGATTGTTGAACTGAAGAGCACTTGCAAAGAACTTGAAGCAAGAAAGCAGAAGCTTGAGGAGATCATCCAAAGGCTGGAGAGTGAAGGTGATCAAAAGGCTGCCTCTGATGAAGAAACTGAGGATGATGAAGAAACTGAATGTGAGGAGTCTGAGTGAATAATTGTATGTGAGGAAAATTGTATGACAGTTGCATTGTAATTCAGAATTAGTGACTTTGGCCCCAAATTTGTGTCTAACAAGGGGGAGAACAACAACAATGTATGATGTTGTTTAGCTATGAATGAAAAACTTTTGTTTGTTTCTGACTGTTTGTTTCTGAACTGAATCATTGTGTGTTAATAAAATATTTCTGTTGCAACCTGGATACATGTATGTTTGAGGGGGAGTAATCTCAAATATGATTCAACAGAAAAGTAATGTTATACTCTGATAAAAGAACTTCTGCTGCACTCTGATAACCAGAAAAGATGTTAGCCAAAAATTAGCCAAAGGGGGAGTTTGTAGATGTTTAGAATTGACAGAATTTTTGACCAACAAGAAATATTGAATTCAGTTCAGAATGTCCTATCAGATGTTGGGACATTATCAAACAGAATATAAGAACTTATTTCAGGATGTCACACCAGATGTTGGGACATTGTGTAAATGACTTAAGTTCAGTTTTTCAGGATGTCCCAACAAATGTTGAGACATCTCAAACCTGCTACCAGAATTAATTAATGACTAACTGATCTGAGATATTTAAGGAGAGTTATCTGGAATTAATTATGGATGGATAAAAACAGAACAAGGCGCATCTGTAGGAAGTTTTATTATGAGGTTTCAGATTAATCAGAAGAACTAAATCTCCTAGAATCTAGGAAGTAACAAACCCTAATTCAAGGTGGAAGCTACATGTGTTTAGGACTGGATTAACCTACAGAAAGCCCAAATTACAAACACCTATTTAATCAACAGAAACTCATAGAATTGAGTACGAATTCCAGAAGACCGAATAGGGTGTTTATTGTTTTAATAGCAGGTTGTTTTTAATTGTACCACTTGATGAGCTTTTAAGCACAAGTGCATTTGTGACTTGATTGAAACTGTGAAGTAAGATCAAGCTGTTTTGTTTGAAGAATGTCTTCAATTTTATTAAACTTGTAAACAAGATCACTGTGTGATTGAGGGGGAGTGAGTTGGTACTCATATCTAAGTAGTGACTTAGGTAGAAATTGCATTGGGTAGATATTAAGTGAAAGATTAAACTGGGTTGTTTAAGTCTAGAATTAATATTACTTATAGTGGATTTCCTCCTGGCTTGGTAGCCTCTAGATGTAAGTGTGGTTATACACTGAACTGGGTTAACAAACTTTTGTGTTGTTTAATTTTCTTGCACTTTAAGTTTTGGTTAAATCTGTCAAGTGTTGGAACATCTCATAGGACATCTCATACCTGATCACAGAATTTCAAAGTTGATTTGGTTTCTTACTCCTGGTGAAGAGGCAGAAGAAGTTGGTTATTTATCTGCTCGAGAGTTGAAAGAGCTTATGGATGATGAAATGCAATTTTTGGCGTTGTTTGCTTCGTTATCGGTGGAGAATGATATGGCAATTAATGAATTGCAAGTGGTAAGAGATTTCTCGGAAGTGTTTCCAGATGATGTTATGGATGTGCTGCCAGAGTGGGAAGTGGAATTTAGTATCGATCTTGTGCCAGGAACGAGACCTATTTCGATGGCACCGTATCGTATGTCGGCTTCCAAGTTATCTGAGTTGAAGAAACAGTTAGAGGAACTTTTAGAAAAGAAATTTGTGAGACTGAGTGTATCGCCGTAGGGAGCACCGATATTGTTGGTGAAGAAGAAAGATGGTAGCATGAGGTTATGTATTGATTACAAACAACTGAATAAGGTGACGATTAAGAATAAATATCCGCTTCTAAGGATAGATGATCTGATGGATCAGTTGGTTGGTAATCGCGTGTTCAGTAAGATTGATTTGCAATCGGCTTATCATCAGATAAGAGTGAAGGATGAAGATATTTAGAAGACTTCTTTTAGGACTCAGTATGGACACTATGAATGTGTAGTGATGCCATTTGGAGTTACTAATGCACGCCACCTGGTGTATTCATGGAATATATGAATAGGATTTTCCATGAGTATTTGGATCAATTTGTTGTTGTGTTTATAGATGACATTCTGATTTACTCTAAGTCAGAATAAGAGCATGTTGAACATTTGCGAATTGTGTTTCAAGTGTTGAAAGAGAAGAAGCTTTACGTGAAACTGTCGAAGTGTGAATTTTGATTGAAAGAAGTGAGTTTTTTGGGTCATGTGATTTCGGAACAAGGAATTGTTATGGACTCGTCCAAAGTAGATGCAGTGCTACAATGGAAGACTCTGAAGTCAGTGACAGAGATTAGAAGTTTCTTGGGATTGGTTGGTTATTATCGGAGGTTTATTGAGGGGTTTTCGAAGTTGGCACTTCCGTTGACCCAATTGACTTGTAAGAACAAGGTGTTTATGTGGGATTCTCAATGCGAGAAGAGTTTTATTAAGCTAAATAAGAAATTGACTACTGCACCTGTTTTGATTTTGCCGAAAGTGGATGAACCATTTGTGGTTTATTGTGATGCTTCTTTGATGGGTTTAGGTGGAGTATTAATGCAAGATGGTCATTTTGTGGCATATTCTTCACGTCAGTTAAGAGTTCATGAAAGGAATTATCGTACTCACGATTTGGAGTTGGCAGTTGTTGTTTTTGTCTTGAAGATTTGAAGACATTACTTGTATGGTTCGAGGTTTGAATTTTTTAGTGATTATAAGAGTTTGAAATACTTGTTTGATCACATCAGATTTCAAAACCAATAGCATAATACAACTCTGTTAATCAGTTAACTCCATGTGGTTAACTGGTTAACCACAGACAGTAGCCCAAAAAGTTGCGTTTTTCATATCAAAAACCCCATTTTCTCACCCAAAATGCCATGGTTCATCCAAATAATCTCAGAAGGTTAAACATACATATAAACCGACTATTCTACGCGATTATTTCATCATTTTATCTGTTAGAATTTTCGACTTAACCGATTAATCAATTCTAACCTAAACTCTAAACATCCAAACTCTTAAAAGAAAAAGCTTATAACTAGAACTCACCTTGACAATGAAGAAGAGTTTGATGAAGACGATGAAGAAGAATGATGATCCAAGCTTCCATGAACTTCTTCCTCTTCTCCTAGGGTTTCCTTTCCCTTCTTTCTCTCTGCTCTTCTATTCTTTCCTTTCTTCTTCTTCTTACCAACTTCTAACACATAACTTGCTTTCTTTCTTTTATAACAAAACAATGTAAATTATACCGATATACAATAGTTAGTACTCTAACAGGTCCAAATTGAGTTTATCCAAAAATTTCTCTGAGTCGGTTATTTAATAAAACCTCTGAGCTCAAATAATATTAATTAATTAATTTAAGTTCGTCAGTTGCTCTAATTATTTAATTTGAAAACTCTCAGAATATAACGGAACCCTATTAAACTTAATTAATATTATCCAGAGCATTTATTAAAATATGGGGCATTACATCCTCCCCTCCTTAAATTGAAAATTGTCCTTGAATTTCCTTTACCCAACAACAACGATAGTTTATAACACTGTCTCAGATCCGTACTCATCCTTACTTCTGATACATACCCTGATATATTCAAATTCCAATTTGACTTCGTAACTCAAAGTCTTCGTTTCATAACAATTAAAACTTCACGTCCTTACTCATACGCTTGATCCAATATTGAGTTAATTTCTAACTTACCATTCCCACAATTCGTTTGTTGTTTCACACTAAACCACCTAGGCTTATTTCTCTTTCGGAGAAGCATACCACTCTAATTCCTTCCATTGAGTCATAACACAAATCATAACACTCCAACTTGATTTTGGGATCACAACACTCGACAAAACTCCACAAGGTATCTTAGTGAAATCTTATCTACGCACAAATTTCCAGCAAAACTCTAATTAAAATTCTTCAATTACTAAAACCATTTCAAAAGTTGTCCAACAACTTCTTTACCAATTCCACTTGGTCCGACATCATACACTATAACCATTTACATCTGACACTTCATCCTTTCAGTGTCTTACTTAAGGACAACACACTCAGAACAAAATTTCTTACTTCAATACTTATAAATAATTCTCTTCTGATTCTCAACAATCTGACTGAACTCTTTCATCTGCCTCCCTCCACTATGCTCTCAAAGTCTAACACTGGAGATACCACAAATTCTCAAACAATACAGGGTAGCTGATAGTCTACGGAGAACACACTTATCCATTGGAGTTCTCACTAACCAACGAAACAAAACTTGCAGACATTCTGGAATAGAATGACTTACTTCTCAACCACACAATAATAACATCGACCCAAACTCTCCAACGACAGAGATACAAGGGTTGTACTATTGCAATCATAATTGATACAATTCCCAAATCCATTCTAAATTCAAAATAATTTATCCAATTCAGCTTAATAAATCAACCATGGTTACTATACTTCATACCAGTTCTCTTTACAAGGTTCTATTCACTCAAGGCTTCTGTTGACACAAGGTCTCCATTAATAACAATGTAGCAACATCACAGAGCTTACAATCATTAGTGAGTCACTCGTACCAAACTTAATTCATCTTTAGTATACTTGTGGATTTCCATAACACTTGCCTATTGCATACAACATTCCACATACTCACCTTTGAAGACCATACAAAACTTCTCGTTCAAAACTCGCTTCTCTCAAGGGTCTCGTTCCTTAAATGCTCCAATTTACATGCTTAACTTTGGGGCATTCATCTCTCACTCTTACCTAGAAGTTAACTTAAAAATCCATATCTCTGAGTACGACTCAATTGCACACATCGGGTATTACTCTTACGGAGTCCATAACTGACGTTAAGAATTAACGATACTAGAACCGGCCAATTGTTCATCCCTCATCCACACAGTAATTCATATACCAAAATGTTTCCTAGAAGATCAACAATTCATGAGTCTCTTATAACTTCGCAATTTAGGTCCTCAATAGTCGCAACGACGACACACCAAAATTTCAGATCATTTACTGTCTACCAAACATGCTTAAAGAAAGTCCAACACTTTATTCTATGATACTTCGAACGGAAACTAAAACGGACTTACAGTTCAGAAAGTACGATTCTTTAAAGTCCTCCACAAAAGTCATGTGTCAATTGATTACCTATCCAAGGCTAAATGGTCCAACACAACTAAACTTGTTCCTTTTGTTAATAAACAATCCAACTCAAAATATCAATCCAGTCTACACTAACTTGCAAGATAATTCTCACTCACGGTTCTAAACATGTATAACATTCACTCACCGCTCACAACTCAAGATAACACAGAATGGGGCACAACATATATATTACATACTCCTACAAGCGATGCAGTAGAATTACCATTCTGTTACAGTCACAACACGGATATTCAACATAATAGTTTGATTCCACTCGTACAACAACGTTATTAGGGAAACGACAATGACGACCTCAAAAGGGTTTTAGTAGCAAGCTAACACTTGGTCCATCCATAAACAAAATCCAACACACAATCCTTATTGGGTAAAACAAAACGATGGACATCTCCTGTCTTAGTGTACAACTTTGTCCTCTCTCTTTAATTCCTTGGCGAGAATTAAAACAACAACATTCTAAATCCCTATAGGGATAAATTTCAAATACTCTGTTCATTCCCCAAATATAGGAGTTTTTCCCTTACACTTGAAAACTGAGGTAATGCACTCCTCTGAAGAACCTTGTTGTCTCTACTTACATATTAACCTGGTTTCCCTTACCCTCTACTAATCATTGCATAGAATCTCTCCAAAGCTTTCTATCGGTACCAATAACGCTTTGATCGGGCCCTCGAGTCAAAATATATGAATCTTAGAAAATCAAGTTTTCAAAACTTAACAATGATAACCGGTTACTCATTGCAAATTTGAACTTCCAATAGCTAAATGAGATTTAGAAACACAATTCTATAATCGGGTACTACCCAGAGGGTAATCCAATTACTTCAAACGTATAAGCAAAATTATGGTTTTCATTGCTACCTAAACCTCCCAAACTCATTCCAATCACGTTCAAAAGTTATAACGGGTATCAACGGATGATTTCACACATATTGTAATTATACTACCAGAGTCCTAATGGGTGAACCATCATTGCTTACACTTCCTTAACTTTAGTTTCAACAACAACTTAACAACTCTATAATACATTCGTCCAAGAAAATACCTTCCGTTATCACCTTCTCATATCGCATTATTATTACCGTTTCCATACCGTGTTCGCTTCATGCTCTATGGAATTCCTCGCATACCCAAACATAATCCATCTTACTAGAATTCTCCCGAATCCAAGGTGCTTACTTTAACACTTAACACAACTTCATCCAGACCATACCAAATACACCTCATGTTACTAAATAAAGCTTAGTCTTTCTCCGACACTATACCTTATACTATTCCTTGGGTACTTCAACACTTACTGAATTGGTCCATTACTAAATATAACATCCTGATGTATTACTATAGGCTTTGACTCCTCGGTCACAATCGAATATACAACAACAACCTTCTATTCTTCGCCCGGGGTGTACTTGTCTCACTTGAAACGTGTAACCACATCCTTGTGTTCCTCTTCACGTTTCACCACGACTTTAGGTTCCCATAAGAAAACAAACGTTCTTTACTTGTAACTTCTATCCATCCGTAAGTTATTATCCGAATACATTCCTTGAAGTACTCTCGCTCATCTAAGATGACACCGCGACCTTAGAACTGAAACACTAACAATTAACTCATTCCTCAAACTTAAGTCACAAGTTCCACAAAGAATCTTATCCTTTCGTGGAATAAGATTTCTCAAAACTCTTGTCCATACCAGTGACTAATATCGATCTATCAGTGACTTTACATAATCCTTGTTACACTGTCCACTCATCTTGTAGATATTTGTACCCTTCAGATTCTATCCAATCCAAAGGAATTCTCGAATCAACATACTACCCTGCAACTCCATATTACAGGAAGTACAACTCTTAAGAAGACTCTAACTGAGCTGATCAAAGCTCCTCTTTAACACTCCTGGCTTGAGCCTACTACCACAACACAAGTTATGACAACACTTCAGAGTCCTCACGGTCGTACAACCATGATTCTTCCTATCACATACATAGAATTAGGTTGATCAGGTCCAATACTACATAATATGATATTAAGAACGATGCCGACAAGATTCACTTAAGAGGCAGGAAAGATTTACTTATGATATTTCAAGGCTAGGTCGAGGATACGACCTGCTCTGATACCAACTGTAGTGCCCCATATAATATATATCTAGAATAATATCATACAAGTGTTATTTTGGTATTGACACCATCATAAGTGCCTAATAGCATAATTCACATTCTTGACCAATTCTAAAAACAATACAATTAACTATGGTGCAAGACATGGAAATTATACTAAAACAAAAGTACTAAGACCAAATACCATATCCATTATTATACAAGGATGCAAAAATACACAGCGGGAATCTAAATCTATATTTCACTTGAAATATCCCGAGCATAGCTCCACTTGTAAAATCAAACTTGCAAAAGAAACCTGAAAAGCAACAACAATAGTGGGGTGAGATATCAACATCTCATTGAGTTTCATATCTTAGAGTTCCCTCGGCTCTAAAGGTTCAATTCTAAACACTACTCCGGTCCTTGGTCACTTCTCTATAAGTAACCAAAACGGGATGTAAATATCCATACAACGCTCATGCCACTAAACGAGTGGAACATCTACCTCAAGCCTTTACGGATGCTTCCCGTGGGACTCAGAATAACCCACCTCAAGACTTACTCAAGACTTCATCGGGCAAGAATTCCATTGGGACTCAGTGTAATACCCACCTCAAGTCACTACCATGCTTTTCGTGGGACTCAGTGTAATACCCACCTCAAGCCTAAACCATGTTTTCCGTGGGACTCAGTGTAATACCCACCTCAAGCCTAAACCATGCTTCCCGTGGGATTCAGTGTAATACTCACCTCAAGCCGAAACCATGCTTCCTGTGGGACTCAGTGTAATACTCACCTCAAGCCTAAACCATGCTTCCCGTGGGACTCAGTGTAATATCCACCTCAAGCCTAAACCATGCTTCCCGTGGGACTCGGTGTAATACCCACCTCAAGCCTTAACTTGGGCAAGATTTCCCGTGGGACTCAGTGTAACACCCACCTCAAGTCACTACCCGCCTCACCAACAGTACCTCAAGCCTTTACGGATGCTTCCCGTGGGACTCAATGTAATACCACCTTAAGACTTACTCAAGAATTTACGGAGGATATCGTGTGTTACGCGTCAACGGTTTCGCATCAACCTAGGGTAGTCCTAAACATCTCACAAGTTATACCATCTAACAATTTCTAGTTACATTACTAGGTCATACTATTGGTTTATGGTAAGGTTTCCTCACTCTTTCTCCATTCTTGATGCATTTAATTATATAATTCTCAATCATATAATCTAAAGTTTTAATTTAATTAACAGAATTAAACTAATCCCTCATTATTCTCATTGTTTATACTTTCACTCAAACTTCACGATTAAATACATATACCATAGATCGATGAGTACTACAATTCCCTAACTAACATAATTACGGTTAATTAGAAAAGTCGGGTAAAATTCGGCTCAAAATAAAATTTCTTGGTCTCATAAGATAGAAAATATTATTAGCTTCAAATCAATATAAATAACAAATAAATCGGATAAAGGATGAAGAAGTTATGAATTTTCAAAGTATTTCAAAAGGTAATATTTTTCCTCAGCTTACAGTGTTAACCGGTTAACGTCATGTGGTTAACCGGTTAACCACATCAGATTTCAAAACTAGTAGCATAATACAGCTTTGTTAACCGGTTAACGCCATGTGGTTAACCGTTTAACCATAAACAGTAGTCCAAAAAGTTGCGTTTTTCATATCAAAAACCCCAGTTTCTCACTCAAAATGCCATGGTTCATCCAAACAACCTCAGAAGGTGAAACATACATATAAACCGACTATTCTACCCGATTATTTCAACATTTTATCTGTTAGAATTTTCGATTTAACCGATTAATCAATTCTAACTAAACTCTAAACATCCAAACTCTTAAAAGAAAAAACTTCTAACTAGAACCCACCTTGACAATGAAGAGGAGTTTGATGAAGACGATGAAGAAGAATGATGATCCAAGCTTCCATGAACTTCTTCCGCTTCTCCTAGGTTTTCTTTTCCCTTCTTTCTCTCTTCTCTTCTATTCTTTCCTTTCTTCTTCTTCTTACCAACTTCTAACACATAACTTGTTTTCTTTCTTTTATAACAAAACAATGTATATTACATTTATATATAATAGTTAGTACTCTAACGAGTCTAAATTGAATGTATCAAAAAATATCTCTATATCAGTTATTTAATAAAACCTCTAAACTCAAATAATATTAATTAATTAATTTAAATTTGTCGGTTGCTTTTAATTACATATGTCATATGTGCGTTAATTTAAATAATTGTTATAAAAATTTAAGGTTAATTTGATTTAGGATAATAAAAAAGGCGTGATGAATTTAGGATGCGTGATCTTCATAGATGCATAATCAATCCAAAAAGTGATTCATATCATCTTATACCATATCAAATTATTCGGATAGATCCAAAATCAATGAATCTATTTTCCTTTTCACTTTTAGTTAATCATGTTCATGCCCATTCAGCATCACAAAACAAGACAATAAATCCATAGCCATCAACTAAAGAAAAACAATTTTATTTTATTTTTCACTAATAAATTAGTTTCATTGCAATTTTTACTACATATAGATATATAAGATAATAAATACATAAATAGAATCTGGATCTATCAAGATGGATGAACCTTTCCAGAAGAAATTCCTTTCCAAGCCGATTTCATAGAAGAAGTAGCTGAATTCAAAGCAGCTTCCATATACTTCTTTGAAGCAACAGCAGCACTTTTCTCCATCAAATTCCCCATCTTTCTCGCTTTCTCAGCAGTTTCAACCAAACTCTCGACTTCATCTCTTGAAATCCTTTCCATTTCTTCTTCGAACCTTCTGAATTCATCCATCGCACTTTCCATCACCGAATCGAGATGTTCCTCCGCTTCTTGCATTGCGTGTTCCGTTTCTTCGAATTCGGCTTCTTGTTCCAGTTCTGCGGCTGCCCAGGCTTTGTAGGATTCGATCTCGAAGAGCTTCATTAGATCTTCGATTGTGGAGGGATCGAAGGTTTTGTCGAGTAGAGATTGGTCTGAGAGGAAGGTGAATTGAGAAAGAAGAGCTTCCATCTTTGGTTACTCTTTTGAATTGAGATCTAGTTTGGTTCAGTTTTAGTGGAAGATAGAAAGAAAAAGGAAGTGAGGTTGGTGAAGGGTGTCAAATGCTATAAAGGATACCAGTGTATACTATATTAGGCATTTAATATATATATATATATATATATATATATATATATATATATATATATATATATATATATATATATATATATAAAAGAATATTATTACTGCAGTAAGTTTATACCATCATTAAATAATTTTTAATCAATAACCAAAAATAAATCGTAATTTGTCTGCAAATAATAAATAATTAAATATGGAGAGAAAAAAATTACAACTTATTTTTAACCATTGATTAAAAATAATTTAAGAATAAGATGTGAAATAAGTTTTATAAATTTACTCTTGAACTAAGAATATCTCTTTTATATATATATATATATATATATATATATATATATATATATATATATATATATATATATATATGGTTTTTACCTTTATTTTTTTACCTAAGACCTAGTCTTAATTTACTTTGATTAACGGTTATATATATATATATATATATATATATATATATATATATATATATATATATATATATATATATATATATATATATATATATATATATATATATATGGTTTTTACCTTTATTTTTTTACCTAAGACCTAGTCTTAATTTACTTTGATCAACTAACCGTTAGATTGAATAACCTCAATTTGTTGTGAAAAGGACTTGAATGGAACCGTTGAAGTTAATTTTCAACTTATTTACACAGAAAAAGTGAGGAATCAATAACCTTTTAAATTTTATTTATGATGTAGATAAGGTTTGGAGGATGTTTTTTTAATCTAACTCATAGTCGAGGAATCTTAATAATAGTGGGAGTGGGTCCATTGCTTTGAAATTTTGATGTGAATGAATTTCTCAAAACATGGATAGATAGATAGAATCATGGAATTGTGGACTTTTTTGTAGCTTATGGTAAAATAATGATAAAGGGACACATAGCTACGAAAAAACGACAGTGCCCGTTTATGTGTCAGGGTCTGATCTATGATGTATGAACTCAACCTAATGGACAAATGTTTTCCTTGTGAGTTTACAATTATGTCCTTTTTTTATATATTGTATATGATATATTTAGATGTATTTATAAATATGAAATGATAAATTTAATTTTGTAATGATTAATAATCATGTATACTAAATTGAAGAAATTGTCATATATATATATATATATATATATATATATATATATATATATATATATATATATATATATATATATATATATATATATATATATAGCATTATTATCCATAAAATATGCATTGAAATAATTTTTCTTTTCTAAAATAGTGAAGAGATTAATAGTTATGAAATAAAAGTGTAAATTTTTTTACATAATATTAATGCATCACAATCATCATTTTTATTATTTTTTAAATGGTTCAAATAAAAGTCAAACTTTTCAAATAAATCAATGAATATAATTAATTGATGGTATAAAACAGTTTAATTGATGGTTATAATCAATAGTAAAACTATTCTCTAATAATTTAGAGAAATAATTGTAGGTGTATGTTATAAAACAGTCCAATTATAATGTAATAAGTTTTATATAACCTTCACAATGAAAACTATTCAACCTGTTTGTTTTGCTACCTTAGTCTCAAGCTTTTAATTGATTTGTCTCGAAGTTTAGTTTGCATAACTCTATACTAAATAATTTATATCTTAGTCACGCATAAATATTGAGAAAAATACAAATTTTTTAAAACCAAGTAAAAATAATTTTAATTAAATTGTATTATTTTATCATAATTAATTTGCTTATAAAATTAAAAAATTCATTTATTAGAGTGGTTTTTGATACAATTTATCAGTTATTAATAGATGTCTTGATATGTTTCACATTTCTTCTTGGTTTGTATTAGAGATTTATTATACAAAAGCTATTCACATACCTTCATTCAGGAGCTTAAGATTGATATACAAAATGTTCATACAATTTTTGGGTACAAAAGCCTCATTTTCATTTTCACGGGAGCCCAACCAATCAGAATGGTAAGTGTTATGGGTTGGTCAGGTGTCCAATGTAAAATCGAGGCCCAATCCAATAACTAGTGGACAAGCCCAATACTGGATCCACGAGGACATGACCGTTACTAAATAGAGTCGTTGACATATAGCCATTGGGGACCTCCACCTTACGCGCCTAAATGGTCAACTGCCTAACAAACTCGTTAAGGCAGTTGCATTTAGTCAAAGACACGCGCCCGAAACACGCGGACAAATGCTCCTATAAAACTCTCCACCTTTGGAGAGTCAGGTATTCACTTTCTTTCTACCATTCCCATTTACGCTTTAGTTGACCATTTATTGACTTGAGCGTCGGAATACCTTACAGGTACCCCACCACCTTCTCCTACCAACAGATCACAGTCCCAGCTGAAGACCGCGAAGACATGTCCGGATCCTTTATGTACAATAAACATTTAAATACATGAAGCATAAATGTGATGAAAATAAATTAGGCATCACACGCTACTTTACAATTTAGTGTATATGAACTTATGGAAGACGTAACTATTACTTTTGGAAATGCCAAAGAAATTACTATCATCTCGAAAACATTCACTACCAATACCATCAGATTTTGATTCATTTTGCTTGTGATTAGTATTTGTAATATCTATGTCTGATGTAGCTCTATATCATTTGGGGAATTTATAATACATCATTTTCCCAAATATAATGCAAGTCTAAGAATTTGGACTCTTGAATAAATCGGCTTTTGAGATGAAAAAGAGAATTTGAGGAATAAAATAGCTTGGTTAAACGTCATAAATTTACATAAATCGTCAAAATAATATATGTAACTGTGAGATATTGGAACGAACTCTAGGTTTATCATGCAGTCGAAGTCCGCTCACATGCTGTTTTCAAATTGGGCCTTGTGTTATGGATCCAATTGTTTAAGTTAGTTTGTACCCTAAGGTAGCTTGTAATGGGTAATTGTTAAAAAGCCCATTAGATTAGTATGTTAGTTTTCTTATAAATAACATACTAGTCTCTCATCTTTTAGAAGGGGAAAATAAGAAGATAAAAACCCTAATTCAATAGTGAGAGATGTTATTTGTTATTCTTGTATACTTGTAATCTTGTTTTAAGAGAAAGAAAGAATAAGAGTTTATAACCAATCATTTTACCCGTGGTTACCCAAAATCCTAACCCTTGTGGGTTTCCTAACTGATCAAGGAACAATTTATACTTTGTTTCTAAGGTATCTGATTCACAATAAATTGGTGCGGTGAGCGTGGAGAAGATGTGTGCCTTCAACAAAGTATAAGATTGAAAAGTTCACCAGAGTGAATGATTTTGGTCTGTGGAGCTTGAAAATGAAAATCATATTGGCTCAGCAGAGTTGTTTGGAAGAGTCGAAGGGAGAGACGACCATGAATGTTACGTTGACGACAGCTGAAAAGAAGACCATAATTGAGAAAACACACAACGCAATATTATTGAGCCTTGGTGATAAGGTTCTTCGACAATATTATTTAGTTTCCGCTGTGTATTTATCTTTGTACAATGATGAATATTATATTGATCTTAGTATTTTATTTTAGTATAATTTTCATGTCTTGCACCATAGATTGTGTTGTTTTTAGAATTGGTCAAGAATGTGAATTGTACTATTAGGCACTTATGATGGTGTCAGTACCAAATAAACACTTATGATATTATTTTAGATATATATTATATGGGGTGTTACATGATCTATCTTATTCCCACCCCTAACTATGAATAGTTAATGTATTTTTCTATAATACCCTCAAAAAAATTTAATATTTCTCCTTTTAATTAAATTTATTTTTTCTCATATTATTAATAAAAGACAATTATGTAAAACATTTATAATTTTTCCTTTTCATATATTAATCATTTTTTTAATACGTGTGAAAAAGTACAAAATGACTAGTAATACTAATAAAAGATGAAGATATTATATATTTCATCCATCTCATATAATAAATGTATTCTTTGAGATTTTCTTATATTTTTTAAGATAATGATTATGTCATTTATCCAAATACCCTTATTAATAATAGAGAGTGAAATAGTTACATGATTAAAATACAATAAATAAGGAAAAATTATTGGAAAGAAATAATAAATATCAAATTGATATTTTAAAGAAACCTAATAACAAAATATTTTGAGACGGATAAAAAAGATACCTATTAGAAGATTGGAAGGAGTAATTATTGCATTTTAATTTAAATATTTTTTTGCCTAATAAATAAGTATTGTATTTCAGAAATTTTTACTCATATACTCCATTTTTTCAAAAAAAAATCTCCAAATAACCCACTTTTAAAAAAAATTCTCAATTTACCCCACTTTTTTGAAAATTAGAGAGCAGTCTCCAATTTGATTGGCGGCCATGTGTAAAGATATAAAGGTGTCGCCAATTGGTTTGGAGACACCATATGGAGTCTCCATTCCAATTGACGTCTATGTGTTAAACTTAGGAAGGGTCGCCAATTGGTTTGTAGACATGATTCTATTTGAAATTTTCCTATAAATACTGCTGGTGTGCTCAATTTTTTCACATCTCTTCTCTCATCTCTTCTGATATATACTTAATATTGATATCATGTGATCTTACCTGATCAGGTAGTCCTTCCAAGGATTTGAAGATTGGGCCAAAGAATGAGGGGGTGTACCTGCAGAATGCTCCAATGCTTAAGTCAGAAGGGGTACAGAGAGTTAAGGTTATTTCATAGTGAGTTAGAATACCTGACCCTTTGTTATGAAAGAGTATTTATATTGAGCCCCCAGCGCTGGGCCAAGGCTCCTAATGGGCTGGATCTAGCTAGGCCCAAGGAGGAGCTACCAGGGGACGCGTAAGAAGCGTGAAGACCTAGACCAAAGGTCTGCTCCCTGGTCCAACTGCCCCTATCCCTCAGGAGATAATATAGGGGAGTTGGGTGACGTGACAGATGAAGTGGCAGACATGGTTCTGCCCGGCATAGCTCATGTGCCCGTGATATATGTAGGTGATATGTGAGTGAAGATCAGTTGGTGGGGGGGCGCGTGTCTCTGCCCGACACGCAGTAGAGTTGTCGAGGTGGCGTCCCACCGACATGGATGGCTGGGCCCTTGCCCGACGCATTCATCAGCCCGGACGTTTGGGCCTATACCCGACAAGTATTGGGCCGTGCCGTGCATGTCGTCATGGCCCAGTCCAGAACAAGAGCCCTCCAAGTCGAGTCTCTGAGTTAGAGTGATGACTTGTATTGCAACCGGGGTTCCCTGTGTCGAGGGAGAGGCGCGGACGTATGACATGGAAGATTCCAATAGACTTGCTCGCGACGCTCCTCTTTCCACGGTAGTGTCGGGGATGGAAAGTAATCGATGGGTGCGCACCTTCCTCGTAATGGCCGAGGGCTTAACGCGGGGATAGGATGTCTTGATGAGTCGGGGAGACGGACAGATGCTCGACGTCGTTTCAGTTTCTTTTTGGGTAGACGTGTTTCAGACTTAATGGCGTCGCTTCGTTTTGTGTGCAAAGGCGGCGTAGGCAGTAGGCAATGATGACCTAGCGCGTTGGCCCACGCGCCAGGGACTATAAAAGGAAGTTGAGTGACTTCATTTTCACTTTTTCGCTCCTACGTTCACCGGAAGCTCTGAAGAATCCTCCTGCGTCTGCCCGTCTTGACGCCTGAATCGCCGTCTCAGCCCATCTCTTTGCCTGAACCACCGTCTCTGCCCGTGCGCCACCGTCTCTTTCTCAACTTTCTATATGTCAGGTACCATTTTGCTTCTGTAATCCATTATTTTTCCTTCTGTTTGTGTCAAATATCTGCAAATGCATGTTATATCCATAGTAGGTGGTTAGATTTGACTTAGGAATAATAAAATGGACTGTAGATGGACTATAGATGGTAAAAAATAGGGTTAGGGTTAGACTGTCCCGGGCAGAAATTACATATGCCGGGCAATATTTGCATAAGCATATATGAACTTTCTGCCCGGTCTCTTAAGAACGTGCGTATCTTCGCGTCGAACACGTTGTCAGTGTCCGTTGCTGCTACGCCCTTTCACTTGACCTGCGGTGCAAGGGTGGATTTGATATGACGTCGAATTCACTCTTTCTGTCTGCGTTTCAGGTGCTACCGGGCGTTTACGACCGAGGAGGGAAGACTCTGGGTCCTCGTCTGAAGATGCGGCCATCGCTCGTCTACCCGTCGGGGATGGGAGTGCCAGGGATGGAACTGAGCATGCTTCCTCCTCCGGGCAGGTTGATCTCTCCTGGGTTGCAGATGAACCTTTGGAGGAGAAGTCCTATTTCTGTGACGAGGCCATCCCTGCTTACGCCGTGGTCGAAGACAGAAGCCGGGAAGATCCGGAGAATTGGTATTGCTGTGCCCCCAAGGAGGAGGACCGTATATGCCATCATTTCCCGGGGAAGTAGTTCACGATGTACGAGTTCGCTTTCCGGGAGGCGGGGATCAGGCTGCCTTTTAATTCCTTCCAAATGTCGATCTTTAAATGGCTTCGGCTGGCGCCATCTCAACTGCATCCCAACGCCCTCGCTTTTATGCGGGCATTCGAGTTGGTCTGTCGTTTCCTCGGCATTGGGTGCACCCGAGCCCTCTTCTTCCATGTCTTCCACCTCCAGCGGTCTGGTCTCCGTGGGCGCCACAGTTGGGTATCTTTTAAGCAGTCTGTGCGTTTGTTCAAGACGTACGTGGACTCTGCCCGTCATTTCAAGGGTCGTTGGTATGTGGTGAGACCGATCACTCGTGTCGCCCTTCATTCCCTTTACTATTATCAACGAGCATCAAACAGGGAGGAGAAATTGATGTCGAAGATACCGCTGAGGTGGCAGCGTGATCATTTCGACCTCTCCACTGCCCACTATAGGGTTAAATTTGCGATGCTCGGCGCTGAGGATAGGCTCGCATACAAGAAGCTGGTTGATTACGTGTAGAGTTTCAATCTGGGGGTCTGGACGGATCGACAGGGCGTGCCCTATCTCGACGAGGCCGGAATGCCAATCACTGAGACGCGCTTTATTAATACAAAAGCCTTGCTCGAGTGTAGGACCGAGGAGAAGGCTTTAGAATTATTGAGTAGGCAGACTTTTTCTTGATCTTTTATTTTTGTCTACGTTTTCGCTCGCTAATGTTTGCGTGTAATGTTTTGCAGGTGCTATGCCCATTACGCGTGACCGGGTCCTCAAGCTGGCCAACCAGGTCGGTGCGTCGGACCGGGTCCCAAAAAAGAAGAAGAAAACTGTTGCCCGTGTTCAGGTGACCGCTGCTGATGCTGGGGTTGGGACTTCGAACACAGCGAGTCCGACACCTTCCTCTCCACCTCGGGCGTCGACGATAAACATTCCTGACAGCCCGCCTCAATCGGCCTCTCCTCTCCACAAACGGAAGCGTCCGGCGGGGACTCTTTCGAGGTCATCACTGGGAAGTGGGAGTCCGGGTGGACCGGGCAACTATTTGTTACCTCCATGCTATGTGGAGCGGTCATTCTTCTAAGTCGAGGATGCGATCGCGGTGCCGGCGCCTGAGGCAAGGGCTATCCTGGACCAAGATGCTGGTGTCCGACGCAAGGAGCTGGCACGAGACCTGGCAGCTGTCATCCGGGTGATGGAGACGGCCATGGTATTGACTGATACTTCAGTCTCCACTGCCTCCTTAGAAGACGCGCTCGTGCAGGTTCGGTCGGAGAAGGATAAGTTGTCCAAAGATCTGTCGGACTACAAGGAGGAGCATCAGCTGCAGGAGGGGCTGAACAAAAAATTGGAAGAGGTGGAAAAGGAACGGGATCAGCTGAAGGCGGCCAAGGTGAGCTTGGAGGAGCAGGTGGTCGGGCACCAGAAGCTGATCGAGGACAATGCTGGGCTGCGGGTTCAGCTTGCATCTCTCGAGGAAAAGGTCCGTCCTCTGGCTGATGAAAATGAGGAGGAGCTCGCGCTCGGTTCACGTGGGGAGCTGCTAAGGCACATACGTTCCCTCAACCAGGACCTCGTAGCTGTGTTCAAGGAGGGCTTCGACAATGCCGTCGAACAGCTGAGGCTTCTGAATCCCGAGTTGGTGACGGATGGGTCAACCCACAACTACTGTGTCCGGGATGGGGAAATCGTATGCCCTTTCGAAGCTGAGGAGGAGCTGGGGGAAGATGAAGACGAGCTGGAAAATGTTGAAGAGCAGCTCCGGGCGGAGTCTTGATTAATTTTTGACTTGTTTTTATTATGGCCTGCGTGCCTTGTTGTATTTTGGCCTTCGGGCATATGTAATTTGGCCTTCGGGCGTACTTGGCCTCGGCCGTTGTGACATGAATGTTTTCTTTTGAAATATATGAGTTTTCTTTTGACATTCTTTATGTTCGGTTATGCACCATATTTGCTTGTTTATGATTTATATTCTGCTCGACCTGGTTAATCTCCTCGGTTTAGGGGACCGATGAAGTATCGGGCGTCGCGCCCATTTGGATCGAAGCCCGGGTTCGATGTGCGGGACTCTGGCTTCGAGGCTTGGGCTTTTCCCATCGCGAGCTGGGTGCCCTGCCTGTCGCGGTACTTCGACATTGGTGCTCGATCGAGATCCCAATTGTCGGGTAGGGTTGTGTTCGCGGGGGGGGGGGGGGGGGGATCGGTATGTCCCCGGGTCTTGCGGTTCCTCTCTGTCGTTTTGGAGACGAAGAGCGTGGTCGTACCACCCACGCCTCCCCGTGATATATTCAGCTGTAATATTGTCTAAGTTTTTCTGCGTTCCATGGTCGAGCGAGTTCTTCTCCTTGTAGGTTTTCTAGGTAATAGGCTCCATTGCTCGTCTTGTCGCGGACGCGGTAGGGACCTTCCCAGTTGGCGGCCAGTTTACCCTCTTTTGGGTTTTTCTGGTTTCTTCTGAGGACCAGGGTGCCGACTTGGAACTCTCTTCTTATGACCTTCGCGTCGTGGCGTAATGCTATTTTTTGTTTGAGGGACATTTCCCTGAGGGCCGCTTCGGAACGGATCTCTTCGACTAGGTCGAGCTCGGCTCTAAGAGTCTCGTCGTTCATTTCCTCGTCTAGGGGCTCCTCTATGCGTCTCGTTGGTTCCCGTATTTCCACCGGGATGACTGCTTCGGTGCCGTTCGTCAGTCGGAATGGGGTCTCCCCGGTGGTGGAGTGGGGTGTCGTGCGGTAGGCCCATAGGACGCTATGTAGTTCCTCGACCCATGCTCTCTTCGCCTCGCCGAGCCTGCGTTTAAGGCCACGTAAGATTACCCTGTTGGCCGCCTCTGCCTGGCCGTTCGTCTGTGGATGTTCGACAGACGTGAAATGCTGTTTAGTACCTAGGCTGGCGACGAAGTCTTGGAATCCTCCTTCCGTGAATTGTGTCCCATTGTCCGTGATGAGGGCCTGGGGTACGCCGAACCGAGCGAGGATGTTGCGTTTAAAGAACCGGAGAATGTTCTGTGCGGTTATTTTAGCCAACGCCTCTGCTTCAATCCATTTCGTAAAATAATCCACCCCGACGATGAGGTATTTATTCTGGTACGATCCGGTGACAAAAGGTCTGAGGATGCCCATGCCCCACCATGCGAAGGGCCACGGGGAAGACAACGATTTTAGGTCATTCGGGGGTGCGAGGTGCATGTCGGCGTGCCGCTGGCATTTATCGCATTTTTTTACGTGCTCCTTTGAGTCGTGTTGCATGGTCGGCCAGTAGTAGCCTGCTCGAAGGGCTTTTCGCGCGAGTGATCGTCCGCCGAGGTGTTGAGCGTTAATCCCCCGGTGTATTTCTCCAAGTATGTCGGGAACTTTCTCTTCCTCGACACACTTAAGTAACGGGATGGAGAACCCTCTACGGTAGAGTTTCCCTTCGAGGAGTACGTATGAGCATGCCCGTCGTTTGGTGGTGTCCGCCTCCTTTGGGTCGACGGGGAGTTCGTCCTTTGTTAGGTAATTGTAGATGGGTGTTATCCAACAGTGAGCATCCCCGATCGCGTTGACCTCGAATGGAGGAGGTAGTTTTTCGATGCTAGGTCGAGGAAGGATTTCTTGAATTACGGATTTGTTTCCGCCCTTTTTCCTCGTGCTGGCTAGTTTTGAGAGGATATCTGCCCGTGTGTTGTGCTCGCGGGGTACGTGTTGAACTTCCCACTTCTCGAATTTTTCAAGTTTTTCTTTGACAAGGGACAAGTATTCGACGAGGTTGTCGTTCTTGGTTTTGTACTCTCCTCGCACTTGTGAGGCCACGAGCTGGGAGTCTGTTGATATTTTTACTTCCTTTGCTCCTAGGTCCTCGGCTAATCTCAGACCGGCGATAAAAGCCTCGTATTCGACTTGGTTGTTCGACATTGGGAAAGCTAGTGCTAATGAGACCTCGATCAGGAGCCCGTCCTCATTCTCGAGGATGATCCCGGCTCCGCTGCCTGATGTGCTGGAGGCGCCGTCGACGAAGATCGTCCACTTGTGGGCGCCGTCCGCCGGTGTTGAGCAGTGGGTCATTTCCACGACGAAGTCGGCCAGCGCTTGGGCTTTCAAGGCCTTTCTATTTTCGTATTGTACGTCGAATTCGGAGAGTTCTAGTGACCACTTGAGCATTCTCCCGGCCATATCTGGCCGCCCAAGCAACTGTTTGATTGGCTGATCGGTTCTTACTTTTATCGTATGTGCGAGGAAGTAATGACGTAGTCTCCTCGCCGCATTTACGAGGGCCAAGGCGACCTTTTCGATTTGCTGATATCGGAGCTCAGGGCCTTAGAGTGCTTTGCTTGTAAAATAGATGGGTTTCTGTCCCTCGTCGGTCTCCCTTATTAGGACGGCGCTGACGGCCTCGGTCGCTACGGACAGATACAGGTATAGGGTTTCCTTTTCCAACGGTCGTGATAAGACTGGGGGTTCGGAGAGAACTTTCTTTAGATGGAGTAATGCCTGCTCGCACTCGTTAGTCCAATCGAAGTTGGCCTCTTTGCGAAGGAGTCTGAAGAATGGCAGCGCGTGCTGGGCGGACTTGGCGATGAAACGGGAGAGTGAGGCGAGCACTCCGTTGAGGGATTGAATTGATTTTTTGGTCCTCGGGGTCGGAAATTGCGAGAACGCCCGGCATTTGTCGGGATTGGCTTCGATCCCCCTTTCGGTGAGGTAGAAGCCAAGGAATTTTCCTGCCCGTACCCCGAACGTGCATTTTTCAGGGTTGAACCTCATTTTGCACTGCCTCGCCCGTTCGAAAACTCTGGATAGGTGCCGAGCATGGTTAACCTCCTCGTGTGACTTGACGATCATGTCGTCCATGTATACTTCGAGCATGTCCCCTATTTCTTCCTTGAAGACTTTGTTCATCATGCGTTGGTACGTGGCACCGGCGTTCTTGAGCCCGAACGGCATTACGTTGTAATAGTAATTGCCCGTTGGGGTCATGAATGCCGTGTGTCTCTTGTCTGTGGGCGACATAGGGATTTGGTTGTATCCACTATATGCGTCCATGAAAGACAAGAGTTTAATTCCTGCAGAATTGTCTACGAGCATGTCTATGTTAGGGAGGGGGAAAGCATCTTTCGGGCAAGCCCTATTAAGATCTGTATAATCAACACACATACGCCATTTTCCATTATTTTTCTTAACGAGGACTACATTAGAGAGCCAGGTTGTGTACTGAGCTTCAGAAATAAAATTTGCCTCTAAGAGGTCTTTTACAGCTCGCTCGGCAGCCTCCGCCTTCTCGGGGGACTGTTTGCGCCTACGCTGTGCTATGGGCTTGGCTGCCCGATCTAAAGCTAGCTGGTGACAGGCGATCTCAGGATCCAGGCCGGGCATTTCCGCGGCATTCCAGGCGAAGAGGTCGGAGTTCTCCTTGAGGCATGCTACGAGCTTCTCTCTTGTTCCCTCGGGCAATCCCTTGCCTATCTTTACTGTCCTTTCTGGATCGTCCCCAAGAGGGATGAGTTCGAACTCTCCGTCGGGGATTGGTCGGAACGGGTGTTCGGGAGATCGTTCCTCGGTGGGCTTCCCCTCTTCAGTTTCGTCGAGACCAATGCGGCAGTCGAGGTCGATGGCGTTGACTCCCTATAGGGGAGGATCCTCGGTCTTGAGTTTTTTGTTGTTACTTTTTGTGTTGGTCGTGGCCTGTCCTTTTACCGCGGCGTCGTAGCACCGTCGGGCAGCTTCGATGTCACCGTGGACGGTGACTACGCGGCCCAATTTGGTGTAGTATTTCATCTTTAGGTGGACGGTGGACGGGACCGCGGTGAGTTCGGCTAATGTCGGGCGTCCGAAGATGCAATTGTAAAGGGATGGACAGTCCACGACCAGGAATTGGATTTTGATTTCCCTGGCCGTTTCCTGCTCCCTGAAGGTGACGAGGAGTTCGACATATCCCCACGGCCTTGTTGTTGCTCCGTTGAATCCCTGGAGGTCGGATCCGACGTAGGGGGCCAGGTTGGTCTTGTCTAATTTCAGAGTCTTGAAGAGGTGGACGTACATGATATCCACCGAGCTGCCCTGATCGACCAGGATGCGCCTGACGTTGAACTGGGCCATCTTTGCCCTGATCAATAGTGGGATGCCCGAATTCGGGGATCCGCCCGGAAGTTCCTCCAAAAAGAAGGATATTGGGTTGGATTTACCCCGATATTTTGTCAGCGTTGCCTTTTGCTCGGGCGCAGTCACTAGGAGCTCGTCGAATTTGCGTTTGACCGAGAGGGCAGCGGCTTCACCGTTAATCCCTCCACCTGATATAACCAGGGCGGTCGGGAAGTCTTCCCAGGGGCTGAGTGCAGTGATTCTACCTTCGGGCACTGGCTCGGGGAGGATGAAATCTTCTGGGCGTGACACGCAGAGAGCGACTTGATAAGGAGAGTTGTCGGGGGGGGGTGTCTTCCCGTGGTCTCTTCTTCTCTGCCTCGTCATGCTTGGGGGTTTCGTTCTTCCTCGTATACTGTTTTAGGTGCCCTTCTTGGATTAAAATCTCTATTGCATCCTTCAGGTGGACACAGTCTTCGGTCACGTGCCCGTGGCTCCTGTGGAACCGGCAGTACTTGGATTTGTCGGTGTGAGGCTTTGGCGCAGATGGTTTTGGGAACCTTACTCTGCCCTGTTTGAACTCAGAGTTGATGCATTCCGCGAGTATGCGCTCACGAGGAGCTGTCAGTAAGGTGTACTCGCTGTATCGGCCTGCGGGGCCTCTTCCTTCTCGAAGCTCGCGGGGTCTTTCTCCCCTTCGCTTGTCCCCGTTGCGACGGGGGATGTTTGGGTCCTCGCGCTTGGGGTGGTCGGTATCCCCAGGACTACGGTCGTTGCGAGCGTTGTGGGCTACCTGTTTTTTTTCGTATCTGATATAGGCTTGGGCCTTGTGCAGAAGTTCATTCAAGGTGCGGGGAGGCTCGATCCCGACGGCTCTGCTGAGTTCACTGCCGGGCAAGAGCCCCCTTTTGAGGAGGTATTTCTTCATGTGTTCGGTGGTATCCACCTCGACAGCTTCTTGGTTGAATCACTCGATGTACGAGCGCAGTGTTTCATTTTTCTTTTATACTATGGCTTCAAGGGTTGCCTCTGTCTTGGGGTGACGACGGGAAGCCGTGAAGTGCCTTGTGAACATGGACCTCATGACTCTCCAAGACGTGATGGATTCGGGGGCCAAACTTTTGTACCAGGCCATGGCCCCTTTCCTGAGGGTTGTTGAAAACAGTCGGCATTTGAGGTGACCGGTGATATCATTGCGGTAATCGAGCATCGCGTTGACGTTGTCGACGTGGTCGTCGGGATCGGTAGTCCCGTCGTACACAGCTAGATTGGGCGGTTTTTCCATGCCTTTGGGGAGTGGGGCTTCCATTATTTCCCGTGACAGGGGACATTGCAAGTCTTCCTCGTCGCTCCTCAATGGAGATAGTTCATTGATGTCGGGGCTGCGCCCGTGCCTTGGTGATGTTCCTGATCGATCATTGTCACGGCGGGCGCGTGCCCTGCTGACGTGAGGTTCTGGAGAGCGACGTCCTCGCTTCTTTGTTGGCTCTGGACGTTGTTGTGTCCTCCTCCCCTGCTGGGGTCGGACCTCCTGTCGCTCAGCTTCGAGGGCCATGATTCTCTCGTGCTGCTGGTAGAGCATAGAACCGGCCTGGTTGAGGGCATTCACCATGGCAATCATGGCGGCGTCTCCTTCAATGGGGACGGGGATGGGATGAAATGCCTCGGCCCCTTGGTTTTGGGCGTGAGGGACATCCCCGTTGTTTTGAGGCTCTGGAGACGGGGTAGATGGACGACCGTCTCGAGCGTCTGCTTCATGGGGTTGCGGGCCGTCATCCATAGTGTAGTCGACGAGGGGACGGCTGCGCTCGCTAGGTTGTTCTCCGACCATGTGGGAAGGACAGGAATGAATGAGCTTTGATCCTCTGTTGATGAAGACGGGGATAGCTAATTCCCACAGACGGCGCCACTGATCTTACCTGATCAGGTAGTCCTTCCAAGGATTTGAAGATTGGGCCAAAGAATGAGGGGGTGTACCTGCAGAATGCTCCAATGCTTAAGTCAGAAGGGGTACAGAGAGTTAAGGTTATTTCAGAGTGAGTTAGAATACCTGACCCTTTGTTATGAAAGGGTATTTATATTGAGCCCCCAGCGCTGGGCCAAGGCTCCTAATGGGCTGGATCTAGCTAGGCCCAAGGAGGAACTGCCAGGGGACGCGTAAGAAGCGTGAAGACCTAGACCAAAGGTCTGCTCCCTGGTCCAACTGCCCCTATCCCTCAGGAGATAATACAGGGGAGTTGGGTGACGTGACAGATGAAGTGGCAGACATGGTTCTGCCCGGCATAGCTCATGTGCCCGTGATATAGGTAGGTGATATGTGAGTGAAGATCAGTTGGTGGGGGGCGCGTGTCTCTGCCCGACACGCAGTAGAGTTGTCGAGGTGGCGTCCCACCGACATGGATGGTTGGGCCCTTGCCCGACGCATTCATCATCCCGGACGTTTGGGCCTATACCCGACAAGTATTGGGCCGTGCCGTGCATGTCGTCATGGCCCAGTCCAGAACATCATGTATACGCGCCGCTATGGAAAAGTGATTTTTTCGAGAGAGAAGCCTCTGATCGATATGTTGTTCTGGAATATCCAAAGTCTCAATCAACTGAAGAGGGAGCTGAATCAGTGGCTAGAGGAAGAAATTGGTGAAGGGGAAAATATCCGCAGTATTGAGAGATTTGATAGGATGCGTGGGTGGGTGCGAGTTAAGACTGGCGTGGAAGCTAGGAAAATGATGTTTGAACCTAATGAAATCAGGTTGATTGTTGTAATCAGTTAGAAATGTTGTATTTATATGTTGTATGTGTTGTTTAGATTAAGTTTATTTAAGTTATTGTGATGTTTTCTGTTAACATTGTTGTAACAAAAAGTTCTTAATATATTAAAAGATAAGGTTACAACAAGTTATTATTGTAGAGAGCCGAATCCCACATTTGGACATTTTTTCTTGTTGTGTCCAGACTGAAGACATATAGTACACAATCTTATCATTTTATCAACCGTATCCATTTATGTTCTTATACGCGTGCTGTTTGGATGACCTTTTTTCTTTCTTCGCATCTGATCGTTGTGCCAAACTATGTCCCCTTGGTATGGAGGCCAGTATTCCTCTATTGGTAACATTGCGAAACTTTCATTGTAGACGTTCATCACGTTAACAGTCTTGTAAACATCAGATAGATAATTGTACGGGTCCTGACGAGCGTGCACACATGCCGTAATTACATGTGAGCAAGGTACTCAAAAGACCTGATACTTTCCACAATCACACCAGTATCTGTCTAGTCTGACAACATATTCCAAAAAATGCCTTCCTTCATTGTGATCAATTGTTTCCTTAACATTGAAATTTCTCCCATGACGGTCAAAGTTTATGACTGAATGTGTGCTAGCCTTGATAGTTCCATCTTTCATAACTTTCATTATGCATTGACTATAAACTTGACCAGATAAAAATGACTTTAATCAAGATGCTCAAACATCACACTATAGCCGACACACACAAACATCACACCACAGTCGACAAACACAACCATCACAACCACCATAAGGCTTTCAAACACTACAACCATTTCAACATTTCACCAACGAAGTCTTCACACCAATGTCCCCTTTCAATCGTCCAGTTCGCACACCGATGACCCCATCATCACATCCAAACTACTCTGGCATGGGTCACGACCTCAGTTACGGCATGTCGTCCTTCAATACGCAAGACTTTGTAGAAATGACAGAATATCTGAGGGAGTCTAATAATGTTCCGGAGACCTCAACTCCACAAATACCTGTGGTGAATCAACAACAAGGGCAACGAGTGCATCGAGTGAGGGTACCTAGGGGATGTGGAACCGACGGGCGGTATGCCCAACCCCGTCGTGGTCATTAAATTATGTACTTTTAATTATAATTAATTATTAATATCATTTTATTTTTCATCTATTATTATTTAATGAAAATTACGTATTATTATCAACTATTATTAATATCATATTAAATTATGTATTTTTTAATGAAAAATTTGCAAATACACATGGTCTACAAACCAATTGGCGACCCTTCACAAGGTTAACATATAGTCGTCAATTGGAATTGAGACTGCATATGGTGTCTCCAAACCAATTGGCGACACCTCTTAATATATATATATATATATATATATATATATATATATATATATATATATATATATATATATATATATATACACAATCGTCAATTCATCTGGAGACTGCACTCTAATTTTCAAAAAAGTAGGGTAGATTTAAAATTTTTTTAAAAAGTGGATCATTTGGAGATTTTTTTTGAAAAATAGGATATTTACGTTAAAAATTTCTGTATTTCATTTCTTAAATGTGAATGTTAGTAATTTAAATCCGCTTTGACATTCGGATGTTGGGCTCCTATTCATTAAGATAGATTAACGAGACTTCAAATTAAAATATAAAATCTTTTATACATTCAACACATCAGAATCACCCAAAAATATTATTCGATAAATAATTAAAATAAAAATTAAATATAATTTATAATCTAACGATTATAATTTATTGACAATATAAAATTTCTTATATTTCAATATATTCCAATTAAATTTAAATTATTTTACGTATAATTAAGTAAATAAACCAAGTAAATGCATTAATATACTTTAAGAATAAATCTAATAAAATAATACTATAGTGTGAGTTAAGTGAAGGCAGATTTAAGTAAAAGTTACATTTCCTTTTAATAGAAATTAATTTAGTTATGGTAAAGAAAAAGTTGTTTTTCTGACCATAGAAATTAATTTAAATTAAAATAAAACAAAAATATTACTTTTTAGAGTTTAATGGACCTGTATCGTATTTATCTAAATTATTTTAAATTGTCAGTATAATATAGCAGAATGTTATTTTTAAAATGTGTATCTTTTATTTTCTCTATTTTTTATAGAATAAAAAATTAAAATAATTATAACTTTAACAAAAATATCGCAGAAAGAAAAGGAATGGAAGAGGGAGAGAGAATGTAGTTGTTGTGGTCTTTGATCTTATCGAAAGAATTGAAATCAAAACCAAAAAAGGAACATTAAAATATTCATCATCATTACATAATTTACATTACACAATCACATTGTGCATAAATAAAGTAGAGAGAAAATAAAAAGAAGAAAAAAAATTGTTATTATGGAGAAAAACAGAGGTTGGATTATAGTTTGTTTGGCATTGTTATTTTTTTCAACATGTGATGCTATATGGATCACCTTACCCGGTGGTCCATCAGGTACCAAATGTGTTTCCGAAGAAATTCAGCATAACGTCGTCGTTTTGGCTGATTATATTGCTCTTCAGATTGATCAATCATACCATCCCACTGTTTCAGTCAAGGTATATCAATTTTCCCTTTCATTCATTTCATGCTATTCATCTTAATCTCATTGTGTTTGGGAATTTGTTTCTCAACATATTTTGATGGTAGAATGCTCTATCTGATTAATCATGTTAAAAAATATGGTTAATTATGGATAATTCAAGTGACGACAAAAAATATTGTTATTCGATAAGAAAATTGCAGTTAGGTCAATGATGAACCACAATTTCACAATTTTGTATGTGATCTAAATTACTCTTGTGATTAACAAATTTTCGCTATATAGGAAAAATTGAGTGTCTGTGAAACATTTTTGTTGGCGAATAAGGTTACGTGGAATTGATTATTTTGTATTATGAGATTTTCTTACATAAGATCCATGCTAGTGTTTTTTGTTTGTTTGTTTGTTGAAGTTAATCATTATTGTGTAATATGTATTCTTACATGATTACTTTACACACTATCATTGTGACACCGTGATTTTGTTGAAGCTACGAAGTGTAGTTTTTACCAAAATCACGGTGGCTTGTGGTGATTCTAACAACCCTACCTCAAATTCAAACTTCTAATCGTCAGTTACGTTAACTGTTGTAGGATTTACAAACTTGAGACAATTTGTATGATAATTTGTTTTCTTTAGGTGACCTCGCCGTATGGAAATACTCTTCATCATAGTGATAATGCGACAGTTGGTAATTTTGCATTTACAACCCAAGAGAGTGGGAGCTACCTAGCATGCTTTTCGATCGCACACAACCCCGGAGGTGGAGATGTCCAGATGAACCTTGATTGGAAAATTGGAGTTGCAGCCAAAGATTGGGATTCAGTTGCTAGAAAAGACAAGATTGAGGTAAAACATTTCATCATGAATTTCTTGTACAACTTTATAGTTCCGCCTCTGAAAATCGATTGTGACTGGTTTGATGATTTTGGTTGATCGAAAATTGGTTGATACTTAGGGAGTTGAGCTTGAGTTGAAAAAGCTAGAAGGATCAGTGGAAGCTATCCATGAGAATTTGATCTATCTCAAGGGCAGGTAATTTTTAGTCTCAATCTCTTAGTGCTTGTTTGGATTTGGTGAATTTTGAAAAACCATGTCGAGCCGGTATGTTTATATAAAAACTATACTATCGTGATTCTGTCAAATTCATTGTCATTTCAAATCTATACAATACATATAGATAATATTAATTTTTTTTTTTCAAATGATTTTAACTCTTGTTTAATTCTTAATTTTTTTGGTGATATTTAACAGAGAAGCAGAGATGAGGAATGTGAGTGAGACAACAAATTCAAGAGTGGCATGGTTTAGTCTAATGTCCTTGGGCATCTGCATTGTAGTTTCAGTGTTGCAGTTGTGGCATTTGAAAAGATACTTCCAGAAGAAGAAGCTTATTTAGATTCTGAGATACTGTTACTTCAATTTTAACATGACTTTTTCTTCACTAGTTGCCAAAATTTGTATACATTTCTAGAGTTTCTAACTTTTCTTATCCTCAAAATTTTGCTATAGGTCATTAGATTGGATAAGATGATGAATGAGAATAAAATAAATTTTTATATCAATAAGATAGATTGTTAAATTACTTCTTTGTGGATCAATAAAAACATCAAGTAAGAGAAGAGAATTCATCTTCAGTCAAAAGGTTTTTCAACAGACATTCACAACTCTAGATGACCATAAAAACTTAGTATTTGTATTATATTCTTTTGGTATAAACGTATCTTATATGTGTAATCGTAGAGACTAACTAGGGTGTCGAAGATGACTAAAATTAATAGTTATATTTAAAGTCAATTTGATTGTTTCTTCCGTTTTTTGTGTCCATCTTCCATAACTTTCTCTAAAATTATTTGAGTCGTACATTATATATATCTTTAGAGCGTGAAATATGAATAGGTTAACCAAATTTCCTTCATCAATGTTTTTTTTTCCTTCATTGTTGTTTTCTCAACCGAGTTTTACAAATATGTATTTATTATATTGGCAGCCTAAAAAAAACTCTTATTGTTCTTTTTTAAGTGTTATTTTTTGATTTTTTAGGTTTATCAAAAAAATTTATAATTATTGTTATTGTTACTTTTTAAATAATAATTTATTTTCTATTCATTTTTTCAATGGAAGACTTAAGCCCAAAAGAAACTACAACTAAACAAGCATTGTTATAGAATTACTAGATAAATCCCCCTCGTACAAATGTCTAATAGACATTGGACATTCATCTAAGAAGCAAATTCCTCGCTTTGCAAGAGCATCAACACACCGATTAGATTCTGGATAAATATGACTAATAGGATATCCTTATCCGGATGAAAGAGTGACCTTATTTTCACAATAAAGATTCCACCCAAGGTGTTGTTAGTGTTGATATCTTTTGCAACCTGACTAGAATCCACGCAAATATCAATTTTAGAAAACCTCAAGGTTGTTGTAAGTTTAAGGCCTTCTAAAACTCCCCACGTCTCAGTTGTATAGACGCCACAAATTTCTATATGCTTTGAAAAAATCCCAAGCCACTCTCCTTCATTCCTTTTAGAATGTCTCAACATCCCGCAATTCCAAGTTTATCTCTAGCCCCGAAAGTATTCAGCTTAACCCTCCCCATACTAGGCGTTTCCCACTTAATAGGGATCCCCTCTTTACAATGACTGCTAGCCATCAATGCTGACATTGTTGCCTGATCATAATCCCTAATTTTCCTGTAAATATGGTTCATCATAATTGGAGGTCTTGAATAGTTCTCGACATGAATTTCTTTATTGTGCTAGCTCCACAAATTATAGCAAGCAGGGGCCCAAAATGTCTTCCAGTCAAAATTCGAGTCCCATACCACATTATAATTCATATTGTTCTCCATCCAATAATCCAAATCACCTGCAAAAGATAAAACCTGCATGTTAGTGTGCATCGTCGATAGCCAAAGCAACGTGGTCAACGGGCAGTCCATAAGCACGTGTAGGGCACCTTCTTCCTCATTTCCACAATAACTACACATTGCACTCCCACTATTTGTCATAGGCCATTATGGCTGAGGATCCAAACAAAACTCCTCACTCTTTCGGCAGCTTGAATCTTCCATATATACTTCCATTTTGCTTTTATTATTGGAAGTCCTTAATAATTCAAATGTTTGATAGAGAAAGTAAAAAGCAGAGAAATACGAAAAGGCAGCTTTTGAGTAAAACTTCCACCAGTGGAAGTATAGTAGAAAAAGTGTCCGAAAATATTTTAACTGCAGAATTTAGTTTCTTACAATTCTTGGGCCTGTTTGTGGTTCCAATTTGTACCCTATAAATAGACATTGTATGTCATAGTTGAATAGTTAATGCCATATGATTCAATTCTCTCAATCTTTCTCTATTTCTCTATCTCTCTCTATTCACATAATCATCTTCATCTTTCTCAAACACACTGTTTTTCACCACTCCATTTCTGGTTTTTTCCAACATTTGGCATCAAGAGCTCCGGTTATTAATCCTAATCCGCTGCAATAATGGCTACTGTTTCTAATGATCGAATTCCCACCAATCTCCCAATTCTTGATTCGAAAAACTATGACAAATGGGCAAAGCAAATGAAGGTTTTGTTCGGCTATCAAGACGTTCTTGCGGTGATCAAAGATGGTGTTACGTCTCTCGTCGAAGGAGCTACGGATGCTCAAAAGGCTACGTTCAAAGAAGAGAAGAAGAAGGATTACAAAGTGTTGTTCTTGATCCATTCTTGTGTCGATGGTGACAATTTTGAAAAAGTAGGTGATTGCGATTCCGCAAAGCAAGCGTGGGAGATTCTTGAGAAGGCTTATGCAGGGGCTGCCAAAGCCAAAGTGGTGAGGTTACAAACTCACAAGCGACAGTTCGAGTTAATGCAAATGGAGGACAAGGAGTCGATAAACGATTATGTGACGCGTATTACGCGTGTGGTGAATCAAATCAAGTCGTGCGGGGAAACTACGGTAGAACAGAATGTTGTGTCGAAGATCTTGCGTTCTTTAACGCCAAGATTCGACAACATTGTCGTTGCGCTTGAAGAATCGAAGGATTTATCGTTGTTGTCGAAGGAGGAGCTTCAAAGCTCACTAGAAGCTCATGAACAACGAATGGATGAGAGGGGAAACGATAAAGCGAAGTCGGAAATAGCGTTGCAAGCGCGACTTCATGAGAAGAGTAAACGATCGGAGAGGAAAGGGCATCCGAGAGGGAAGTCCAATTTCCAGAATTTTGGTGGTAGAGACTCACAAAATTCAAAGGGGCAAAAAGGTGAGGGAAGCTCCAAGGAGGGTGATCAAGGAACCCACAAGCCATTCGACAAAAGTAACGTGAAGTGTTACAATTGTCAAAAGCTTGGGCATTTCGCAAAGTATTGCCACGCAAAACGAAGAGAAAATCGTGCGGATGAGGCGAAGGTTGCTAGGGAAGAAGCGAATGATGATAATACGCTTCTTGTGATGATCACGGAAGAGAATTATGGCATGAGAGAAGGGCTGGACAGCAGTGGCAGCAGTGCAGACAATTCTGCAGAAACGCGTTCGGAGAAAAACGCAATGGTAACGGTTCGAGATGGAATTCAAAGTAGCGATGAGTGGTACTTGGATTCTGGTTGTTCGACTCATATGACGGGAAGAAAGGATTGGTTTGTCAAGATCAATCAAGCCACGAAGAATAAAGTGAGATTTGCCGATGATACGACGTTATCCGCCGATGGCGTTGGAGATGTCTTGATCGTGAAGAAAGATGGTGGTCGTTCATTAATCAAGGATGTGCTGTACATTCCAGGAATCAAATGTAATCTCTTGAGCATTGGCCAACTACTCGAGAAAGATTACATTATTCGCATGGAAAACAAGGTATTGCGCGTTTTGGACCGAAAGGGAGTTTTGGTACTTAAAGCACCGATGGCTGCAAATCGAACTTTCAAGATAGCATTGAAAGTAATGGAGCATCGATGTTTAGATACAGCGGCAAGTCGTGAGGAGTGGTTATGGCATTACCGTCTTGGTCATCTCAATTTTCGAGACCTCGACGCGTTGCATAGACATGGTATGGTGACCGGGCTGCCAAGAATCGTGGTTCCAGCTGAGTTGTGTGTTGAATGTGTTCAAGGGAAGCAACACAAGAGCGTTTTCAGCAAGGATACAGGTCATAGGACCAAGCATCTCCTTGAGGTGGTGTATTCGGACATGTGTGGGCCGATGCAAGTCAATTCGTATGGAGGTAACCGATACTTTGTCACGTTTATTGATGACTTCAGTAGGAAGCTATGGATTTATCTAATCAAGAGGAAGGATGAGGTGTTTGATATGTTCAAACGATTTAAATCCATGGTTGAGCGACAAAGTAGTCACAAACTCAAAATTCTCAAAACCGATGGAGGAGGAGAATTTACTTCGAGGGAATTTGGGAGTTATTGTGACGATGAGGGTATTGTGCGTGAGGTTGTACCACCCTATACGCCTCAGCAAAATGGTGTTGCCGAGAGAAAAAATCGGACGATTATGAACATGGTACGTAGCATGTTGAAAGCAAAAAATCTTCCGAAAGAGTTGTGGGGAGAAGCTGTTTCTACAGCTGCCTATTTGATAAACAGGTGTCCTACAAAGAAGCTGGACAAGGTTACTCCGGAAGAGGTATGGTGTGGACATAAGCCAAGTTTGAGTCACTTGCGTATTTTCGGTTCAGTAGCGTTTCGACATATTCCGGGTCAGATTCGAAAGAAATTAGATGACAAGGGTGAAATGATGTTGCTGGTTGGTTATCATCCTACCGGAGGCTACAAGCTGTTTGATATGAGTAACAAGAAGATTGTGATAAGTCGAGATGTGATCGTGGACGAGTTTCGGCAGTTTGACAGCAGAAAATCTGCCATATCAGTTCAGGAAATCGATTTGCCGCAAGATGAAATCGATTTCCTGCAGGAAGATCAGCATTCTGGAGCTGCTGGAATTGGTTCTGGTGAAGTTGAAATCGATTTCATGCAGGAAAATTTGAATTCTCAGCCTGCTGAAGGTGCTGTACAATAACCTTTTGTAACCGAAACAGGTGAATCAAGTAGACGACCAACAAGGCAAAGAGGATTGCCTCAAAGACTCCGGGATTGTGAATTATTCTGAGATAGCGAGATCAACAATGAGGGTGATCTTATTCACTTCTCTCTAATGGCCGAATCCGAACCGGTGAATACGGAGGAGGCATTAAGCGATCCAAAGTGGATGTGTGCGATGAAAGAAGAACTGAATTCGATTGAGAAGAATAGTACTTGGATGTTGGTTGATTTACCGAAAGGTAAAAAGGCGATAGGTGTGAAGTGGGTCTACAAAGTGAAAGCGAATCCGAAAGGCGAGATAATCAAGCATAAAGCTCGATTAGTAGCAAAGGGATTTTTGCAAAAGGAAGGGATAGACTTCGATGAAGTGTTTGCTCCAGTTGCAAGGCATGAAACCATTCGGTTAGTTGTTGCGATGGCAAATAACAACAACTGGCCGTTGTATCAAATGGACGTCAAATCTGCGTTTTTGAATGGTCCACTTGATGGGGAGGTATATGTGAGACAGCCACCTGGTTTTGTGATCAAAAATCAAAAGGAAAAGGTCTATAAGTTGAGGAAGGCACTCTATGGTTTGAAACAAGCTCCAAGAGCTTGGAACAAACGCATAGCGATGTTGGTTTCAAGAAATGCGTATCCGAACATGGAGTTTATGTGAAACCGGATGCAAGTGAGGGAGTAATAATTCTTTGTCTTTATGTGGACGATTTGTTGATTACCGGCAACTGTGAAAAGAACATTTCAAAGTTCAAAGGAGAGCTTATGAAGGAATTTGAAATGAGTGATCTTGGTATCATGAAATATTTCTTATGCATAGAGTTCCAAAGGACAAAATTGGGACTGCTCATGCACCAAAGAAGGTATGCCATGGAAATTCTGAAGAGGTGTGATATGGAGCATTGCAATGCTGCCACAACACCAGCCGAGACACGATTACAGTTGTCCAAGAGTGAAGAAGAACAAGATGTGGATCCTACTCAATACCGGAGATTGATAGGATCATTGCGTTACTTGTGCAATACGCGGCCATATTTGGCGTTTAGTGTCGGTATTGCGAGTAGATTCATGGAGAGGCCGAAGGTATCACACTTGGCAGCAGTTAAGAGGATCCTTAGATATGTGAAAGGTACTCTTGGCTGTGGAATTTTGTTTCCGGCAAGCAACATGGGCAGAAGTTGTGAGTTACTCGGATACACCGATTCCAATTGGTGCGGAGATAAGGATGATCGAAAGTCTACGGCGGGGTATCTCTTTATGTTCGGTAAGGCACCAATCTCTTGGTGTTCGAAAAAGGAACCGGTTGTAGCCCTCTCTTCTTGCGAGGCTAAGTATATAGCAGCGTCGATGTGTGCATGCCAAGCTGTGTGGCTGGTGAATCTATGTAAGGAGCTGGACAGCAGTAGAAATGGGGTTGTTTTGCTACTTATGGACAACATTTCAGCGATAAACCTTGCTAAGAATCCCATAGCTCATGGAAGGAGCAAGCATATTGAAATGCGATTCCACTATTTGAGAGAATTGGTGAGCTCCGGACAGTTGCATTTAGGGTACTGCAGAAGCGAAGAACAAGTCGCGGACTTGTTAACGAAAGGCGTGACAAGTGATGTGTTCAAGAGACTTGTGAAGAAGTTGAGCATGATGAGTGTGGAGCATTTGAATTAAGGTGGTGTATTGGAAGTCCTTAATAATTCAAATGCTTGATAGAGCAAGTAAAAAGCAGAGAAATACGAAAAGGCAGCTTTTGAGTAAAACTTCCACCAGTGGAAGTATAGTAGAAAAAGTGTCCGAAAATATTTTAACTGCAGAATTTAGTTTCTTACAATTCTTGTGCCTGTTTGTGGTTCCAATTTGTACCATATAAATAGACATTGTATGTCATAGTTGAATAGTTAATGCCATATGATTCAATTCTCTCAATCTTTCTCTATTTCTCTATCTCTCTCTATTCACATAATCATCTTCATCTTTCTCAAACACACTGTTTTTCACCACTCCATTTCTGGTTTTTTCCAACATTTATCACTTGGTTATTTTCCTCATCTAACAACTGGTACATCTCTCCAATAGTGAACAACTTCCCATGCATAACAAAGCTCATACAGAGGAAGAATACAGACGATTCAATTTCGAACATCTCTGGCAACCAATGGCTTAAGATTTTCCAGTTTCAATCACCTTTATCAGGTCGACAACTTTCGCATTGCTGAGATTTAAAGGGATACTCACGTCCATATCGGATATTCGAACAGCATGCCCTAACCACTTTGCATCCCAAGCACTCTCACAGTTGCACAATCTCCAATCTGCCACAAACCATGTTCCTCCAACTTTGGCCATAGTTTTCCCAAGTTCTTCCAAAATGAGTATTCCGATGGTTTTACATTTTTTTCTTCTATTTTATCCTTAACTTTTTATTAATTTATTTGGCTTTTTTTTCTCTTCACATAATAAATAATTAGGGGGTAGTTTTTGACAAAAACAACAATCAATACTACTCCTTTGAACTTTGAAATAACACTTAAAAAGTAACAATTTTTTTTTTCTTTCTAAAAAAATGACATTTAAAAAAGAGGAGGGAGTAGTTCACTAAACATACTAGTAATAGTCTCTACATAATTATAGTTACTTGTCTCACTTTCTCTATATGGTATTTAACAATCTCACTTTGCTATATTATAATATATAATTGGATTAAATAAGTTTTTGATCCTCATAGATATCTCAAATTTCTTTCAATATTTATTTTAAATAATGACTCTCTTAAATATTTTCATCCATATTTATTGTCCTTCCGGCAATTTAGTGACAATTTTTACATGTTAGCGATGATTTTTTTACAAATTAGCAACGAATTAATGATGATTTATTATTATTTAGCGATTGAATTAACAACTGTTTTAACATCGATTTTAATATTAAGGACCAAAAATATGGATGAAAATTTTTACAATAACCATTCTTTATTAAAAAAATATTTTGAAGATAATTTTTTTTATAATTTTTTTAGTAGAACCACACATATTTAATCCTATATAAATTCAATGCATATTCTTGTGTATATTAATTTCATATACTCTACATAAAAGGTATAAAAGGTATAAAGAAATTTGCTATAATAGGCCAAAGCCAATGAAATATTTGTCATAATATTCTTAGTCATATGATGTATTTTTAATTATGCCTCTCTGTTTTGCCGACCTGATTAATTATGCATCTTGGTTTTACCGACCTGATGTTACATTATCAGAGCAAGACCTTTCTAGTTCATCGAAAATGAAAATAAATGACTTCAAGCTAAACCTTCACGCACCAAGAGCTAACCATGATTATTTGTATGTTACCTACATGGAGGCAACATTCAAAAAGGCAGGGTGAGTATTCACCATTCATTATAAAAGGTATAAAGAATAAAAATATAAATAGGACATCATCAACATTATTAAAACATCATCAGTAAAACACATACATCAATCACATATTAATTCATTCACATGTAATGCCACTTATAATGAGATGAAACATCATCGGAAACATGCATGTGGTACTAATCAACATAAATGGACACTGGCCATTAACCCTCCACAAGGGAGCACAACATAATAACTTCAATCCACACAATGGGATTGAAGTCAACATCAGACCGTATGTCATGAATGCATGATGCAATAACATATTATCATTATCAGCATAAGCCATCAAGTTTGCATCATCATTCATGTAATCATTCATATTATTCATTACACAACATATATATATATATATATATATATATATATATATATATATATATATATATATATATATCAAATATGCACATCATAACAACATAATACACCTGTTACAGCAGCATACACATTAAGAAAACAACATAACAATCATCACAACATCAAATCATCGAGACACAACCCTCATACTGCTTTATCGCTGAATTTCTAAACTGACGTTTCTAAAAATTGGTACTGCAAAAATACCTCAAATCTCTCATTTTATTTCACCAAATTAAAGTTCATCATGTCAGCCTTATGTTGCTTCAAATGGCACCTAAGTCGGATTTACGGATTAAAAGATATGAATTTTTCAAGTTTTTCAAAAAAAAAGTCTATTTCAGTGGTAACCTGTTACTCAAAACAGGGTAACCGGTTATAACCTCTGTTCCAGACTAAAATGTGCAATTTTTCAAAGGGTAACCCGTTATCCTATATTGAATAATCGGTTACTCGCGTGACAGAAGCATTTTTCTGCTGTTTTACGAATTCTACACTAAAACCACTCAAATTTTCATATGTGTTCAACACAAAATAGCTCCCATTGAACACAGTTCACATGGTATTCATAATGCAACAATAAATCATCATAACAAACAACATATACATCAATTCCTACGTCTTATTTCATCAATTCCTCCCTATTTCATCAACCCTCATCATAAACCCAAAATTTCATAGAATCCTAAACCTATCTTTATTCAGATTTCTATAACAATCATAATGAAATCTATACTCCTCATACCTTAGACGTAAAAATCATGATTATCCTCTTTGAGTTCTCCAAGAATTCTCTGAGCCCTAGCCTTTCCACTTCTGTTCCTCAGAGTCGTTATCCAAAAACACGATCGATCAAAAGTGATTCTCTTATCTCCAATTTTTTGTTTTTGTCACTCTTACCCCATGGACCCTTAATATGTTATTTCACCCAAAATTGCCATCTTACCCTCAAAATCTCTAATATTCTAATTTCATCTAAATAATTAGAATAATTCCTTATTAAATCTAAATAATTATAATTAAATTATTTAAATTATAACAAATCCTCATTATTTATTTGTAATCCAACATTACCCCATAACACATCATCATATCGCCATGCATCATAATTATTTCAACATTACATCTATTCACGATCATCACACAAACTCATATAATCACACTAAATCAATTAAATAACTAATTAAATAATTAATTTAGATTTCCGGGGTGTTACAACTCTTCTCTACTTAAAGAATTTTCATCCTCGAAAATTACTTGAGGGAAATAGAGTCGGGTATGACTCCTTCATCTGATCCTCACACTCCCAAGTCCAACTCTCACCAGTTGGTTCACCCCACAATACTTTCACCAAAGCAATCTCTTTACTCCTCAACTGTTTCATTTCCCGACCATCTATCCTCACGGGCAATGCTTCAACAGTCAGGTTATCTCTCACCTGTACATCATCCATTTGGATCACATGTGACAAACCCAAAATTTATTTCCTCAACTGAGACACGTGAAACACATCATGCAAATTTACAAGTGACAGTGGAAAAGAAATCTGATAGGTTATATCCCTTATCCTTTGCATAATCTGATACAGACCAACAAAACATGGAGTGAACTTTCTAGATTTCAAGGCTCGACCCACACTGGTTATTGGAGTAACTCAAAATTATGTGATCTCCTTCTTGGAGCTCAAATGCCTTTCTCCTCTTATCATGGTAACTCTTTTGATGACTTTGCGAAGTCTTCATCCTCTCTTGGATCATCTTAATCTTCTTAATCGTCTCTTGTACAATTTCAGGCTCGAGTACAACACTCTCTCCTGACTCATACCAATACAATAGAGTTCGACACCTCCTAGCATATAAAGCTTTGTACGGTGCCATTCCAATACTAGCATGAAATATATTGTTGTATGTAAACTCATTCAATGGATAATGGTTGTCCTAAGACCCTCATTTGTCCAACGCATAAGCTTTCAACAAATTCTAAAGACTAGATAGTTATTTCCGTCTGACTGTCCGTCTGCGGATGATATGCATAACTCATCCTCAACTTAGTACCCAAGGCATCTTGAAAACTCTTCCAGAACCTCAATGTAAACCTCATATCTCTATCTGACACAATACTCGAAGGTATCCTGTGCAACTTCACAATTTCTTCAATATACATCTCGGCTAACTTCTGCATGGAGTGATTAATCTTCATCCGTTAGAAATGAGTCGATGTTGCTAATCTATCCACAATCACCCATATCGAATCATTCTCTTTCATAGTCCTCGTAAAACCTGACACAAAATCCATGGAAATATTATCCCATTTCCATTCAGGAATGTTCAACGGTTGCATCATACTCGAAGGATTCTGATGTTCAATCTTTGATTTCTGGCAAGTTAAACACGATACACAAATTCAACAATGTATCTCTTCATACCTGACCACCAAAACAACTTATACATATCCTGATACATATTCATAGCACAAAGATGGATACTCAATCTACTTCTATGTCCTTCCTCCAGTATACTTCTTTTAATCTCGGTAATATCTAGAATACACATTATGTCTCGAAACCTCAACACCTCATCCTCATCAATCCGGAATTCACCTCTATTACTTTGATTAATCAAGATTGAGTTATCAACCAACCTTAACTCAGATTTCTGACCCACACGAATTTCTTCTAAAATCTCACTAGTCAATTTCAACATTCCTAACTTCACACTGTCAGGAGTTGTCTCACACAATTAGCTCATGTCTCGGAACAGCTCAAGCATCTCTAGTTCCCTCACCATAAGCATCGACATATGCAATGACTTCATACTCAAGGCATCAGTCACCATGTTCGCTTTACTAGGATGCTAGCTCAATTCAAAATCAAAATATTTCAATAATTTTATCCACCTTCTATACCTTACATTCAACTCCTTATGATCAAACAAGTACTTTAAACTTTAATGATCACTAAACACCTCAAATCTATAGCCAAAAAGATAATATCGCCAGATTTTTAACACAAAAACCACAACAGCCAACTCTAGATCGTGTGTAGGATAATTCCTCTCATTAAATATTAGTTGTCTAAAAGCATAAGCAACCACTTGACTATTATGCATTAAAACTCCGCCAAGACCCATCTTCGACGTGTCACAATACACCACAAAAGGTTCGTTCGTGTTTGGCAAAATTAACATTAGAGCAGTCGTTAACTTCTTCTTTATTTTCACAAAGCTCTCTTCACTTGCAACATCCCACACATAAACTTGACCCTTTCGAGTCAACTGTGTCAAAGGTAATGCCAACATAGAAAAACCTTCGATAAACTTACGATAATAACCCGCCAACCCAAGAAAACTTAGGATCTCAGTAGCAGCTTTCAGAGTCTCCCATTGCAAAACTGCATCAATCTTCAATGGATCCACATGAATTCCACCACTTGAAATTATGTGTCCAAGGAAACTTACTTCCTTCAACTAGAACTCGCATTTCGACAGCTTCGCATACAACTTCTCATCTCTCAATACTTGCAACACAGTTCACAAATGCTTAGAATACTCTTCTTCCAATTTAGAATATATCATCAATAAATATCACAACAAACATATCTAGATATTCATGAAAAATACAATTCATATACTCTATGAACATACCACGTGCATTAGATAACCCAAACGACACCACCGTGTACTCGTAATGACCATACCTCGTCCTAAAAGTTGTCTTCTGGATATCATCCGCTTTAACACGGATCTGATGATAACCAGGCCTCAATTTAATTTTGTTGAGCATACAAGAACCTACTAGTTGATTAATCAAATCGTCGATTCTCGGAAGTGGATGTTTATTCTTGATAGTCACTTTATTCAACTGTCGATAATCGACACATAACCTAATGCTATCGTCTTTCTTCTTAACCAACAACACAAGAGAAACCCACAGAGAAACACTAGGTCGAACAAAATTATTTTCCAACAATTCTTATAATTACTTTTTAACTCACTTAACTCAGAAGCTAACATTCAATAAGGAGCCATCGACACTGGACTCGTACCTGGTACCAAGTCCACCGCAAACTCTACTTCATGTCTGGAGGCAAATCACTTATGTCGTCTGGAAACACATCAGGGAATTCACGGACAATATTTAATTTGAAACTTTCATATTCACGATCCAATTTCAATGATGCAAATAGTGAAAATATCATGGATTCGTCTTCTAGAAGTTCATCCACTTGCTTAGCAGATAAAAACATCAATTCGCCATTATCACCAAACTCAGGA
This sequence comes from Lathyrus aphaca, assembly GCA_963966055.1. NCBI lineage: Eukaryota > Viridiplantae > Streptophyta > Magnoliopsida > Fabales > Fabaceae > Lathyrus > Lathyrus aphaca. The sequence continues at coordinate 10,098,338 of OZ014519.1, forward strand.
AACTCCATGGTCTTACTATAACAGTTGATATGAATATAGTTGAACTTCAACCAGTTCATACCATGGATAAAATCTATGTGGTGTAAGGGTAAGCACATCAAATCCATCACAAAATTCTTCTCATAAATAGTCAGAGGACATCTGAAACACGCATACATAGTAGTGACATAACCGTTAGCAGGCGTTTCTATCACCATACTACCATTCATATCAGACAATTTCAAACCCAACTTAGTATCACACTCAAGAGAAATAAATGAATGAGTATCTCCAGTATCAATAATAGCAACTAACTCGACATTGCTAATATAGTAATTACCTCGAATCAAGCTATCCTTCTTAGGGACTTTTGAACCACTCAAAGTAAACACTCTGCCATTTGTTTGAGCAACAGTAGTTGTCTTCTTAGGTTTCTGGTATTAAGTAGTGATGTGACCAAGTTCACTGCAATTGAAATAAGTTGGACCTTCATTCGGGAAATAACTAACCTGGTGACCTTTCCTACCATATTTGTAACATCTCAGCACCTTATTGTTGCATAAATCAACACTATGACCTGGCTTGCCACACTTTGAACACTTGACAGGAGAGGAAGTCGCTCCCTAACTTGTCTTCCTCCCATTTAAAACCTTTTATTTTCCTTTGTCAGTTGGAGTTACATACGACTTTCCTCTAAACTGGCCCTTCTCTTTCTTCTCACTCAGATGTTTGTAGTGAACAAATCGAGCTTGGATGTCCTCATCATAGATCCTACTCTTATCCACCAATTCCTCATACCTACGAATCTGTTGGCATCCAATCCCTTGTTTGATTTTTGGTCTCAGCCTATTCTCAAACTTGAGACATTTGGAAAGTTCAACATCAACATGGTTGTAGTGAGGATAAAACATCACTAGCTTTTCAAAATTTGCAACATAGTTTCCTACAATCATGTTTCCTTGCTTTAATTCAAGGAATTTACCTCCTTCTTACCATGAACATATTCAGGGAAATACTTTCCCAGGAAATATATTTTGAATACAACCCAAGTTAATTCAATACCTACATCCTTCAATCGTTGATGGGTGTTATCCCACCAATCTTTAGCTTCCTCCAATAACATGTGAGTACCAACTTGCACTTTCTGAGCATCAGCACATGTCATCACTCTGAAAATTTTCTCAATCGCCTTGATCTACTTCGGTGCGCTATCTGGATCATGAATGCCCATGAAAGTCGGTGGATTGTTCCTCTAGAACTTTTCCAAAGCACGTGACTCATCAGGAACATTGTTCTGAGTTGTCGCTTGAGCAATTACTTCCAACCATTAGCGAGAGCACAATCGTTTCTTCCAACCATTGTGTACACCATTAACAACATTAGAAGAAACAAATCATTGACAATGTACACACACGCATCGACTGACAGGGAAACAACAACAACAAGACCTGACCTGACAGACCGACCTGCTCTGATACCACTAATGTAACACCCTTCTAACCCCACATGAAATACGTGATAATATAATAACTATATCAGAGTACAACACATAAGGTGTCACATAATCTTCAAAAAAACATCATATTAATACTCCTGCTCTGTAACATGGGTTCTTTCATCGAATTTAATTCAAACATCGCAGCGGAAAATTTTATTAATTCAAATTATAAAAACATCTTCCAACTTCTCAATCAAAATAAAACTCATAGTAACATTATGCATAACAAAAGAAACAAGAACATCAATGCTAAGTACAATCGCTCGACCATATGTTATATTATCAGAGCAATACCCTCCTTATTCATCAGAAATGAAAATAAATGACTACAAGCTAAACTTTCACGCACCAAGAGCTAATCTTGATTATCTGTATGTAACCCGCATGGAGGAAGCATTCAAACAGGCAGGGTGAGTATTCACATTTCATTATAAAAGGTATAAATAAAAGAGTATAAATAGGACAACATCAACATCATTAGAACATCATCAGTAAAACACATACATCAATCACAAATTTAATCCATTAACATGCAATGCTACTTATTATGAGATGCAACATCTTCGGAAACATGCACGTGGTACCAATCAACATAAATGGACATTGGACCATTAACCCTCCACAAGGGAGCACAACATAATAAATTCAATCCACACAATGGGAGCAAGTCGCCTTAAGGTCTTCTTGTCATTGGAAGATGCCCCAGCTGGATATTCTTTGCTTTCTAGGAAGTTCTTAATATCATAATACCAAGGCTTATCACCAGATACTGCGTCAATAGAGAATACATAAGCAGGTATATCCAGCCTGGAGATGTCAATCTTGGGGACATAATTCCAACTCATCACTTTAATAGATGAAGAGAGCATAACCAATGCATCGGGAAATTGATTTTCATCGCGTGGTATATATTAAAGCTTCACTGTTGTGAAGAACGTCAACAGTCTTCTGGCATAATCCCTGTAATGAATTAGATGATCTTGGTGTCTATACCAATTGCTGATAATTTGATTAATCACAAGGGCTGAATCTCTGAATATATAGAGGGTCTTAATCCTAAGATTAATAGCCTCCTCTATTCCCATAATACACGCCTCGTATTCCGCTTCATTATTGGTGCAACCAAAAGTAATTTTGGCGGTGCAGGGAAAATGAACACCTTCAGGAGTAATTAAAACAACACCAACTCCACGCCTATTGATATTGACTGCCCCATCAAACATCAATCTCCATTTGGATTCAGGGTCTGGACCCTCCTCCGGGAGTGGTTCCTCACATTCTTTTTCTTTGAGGTACATGATGTCCTCATCAGGGAAGTCAAATTTCATTGGCTGATAATCATCCTCAAGAGGTTGTTGTGCAAGATATTCTGAGAGAACATTTCCTTTGATGGCTTTCTACGAAGTGTATTGGATGTCATACTCTATCAGCACCATCTTCCATCGTGCAACCCTTCCAGTTAACGCTGGTTTCTAAAAAATGTATTTGACAGGATCCATTTTTGAAATTAATAGGGTAGTGTGGATCAACATATACTGTCTCAGTCGGCAAGCAGCCCATGCCAAAGCGCAACAAGTTTTCTCGAGCACTAAATAACGAGATTCACAGTCGGTAAACCTTTTGCTAAGGTATTATATTGCATGCTCTTTTCGACCAGACTCGTGATGTTGGCCTAGAACACACCCCATTGATCCTTCTAACACAGTCAAGTACATGATGAGTGGCCTCCCCGGAACCGGAGGCATCAGGGTTGGTGGTTCCTGCAAGTATTCTTTAATCTTTTCAAAAGCCATTTGACAATCTTCGTTCCACCTGACAGCCTGCTCTTTTCTTAGCAGTTTAAATATTGGTTCACATGTATCTGTGAGGTGAGATATGAACCGAGCGATGTAGTTCAATCTACCCAGGAAGCCACACACTTCTTTTTCAATTCGCGGTGCAGGCATATCTTGTATTGCTTTGACCTTTGCAGGATCTACCTCAATCCCTCTCTGACTCACAATGAAACCCATTCGTTTTCTAGAACGCACCCCAAAGGTGCACTTGTTAGGATTTAACCTCAGACGATATTTTCTCAGTCGTTCAAACAGTTTCTTGAGGTTAACCAAATGCTCTTCTTCGTCTCGGGATTTGGCGATCATGTCATCCACATAACATTCGATCTCTCTGTGGATCATATCATTAAACAAAGTTACCATTGCCCACTGATAGGTTGCCCCGGTGTTCTTCAGACCAAAAGGCATGACATTGTAGCAAAACCTACCCCATGGGGTAATGAACGTTATCTTCTCCATGTCTTCTAGAGCCATCTTAATCTGGTTATAATTGGAGAAACCATCCATGAAGGAGAATACCGAGAATTAAGTTGTATTATCAACCAATACATTGATGTGAGGTAATGGGAAATCATCTTTTGGGCTTGCTCTGTTTAAATCGTGGTAGTTAACGCACATCCGGACCTTACCGTCCTTCTTCGGTACTGGCATAATATTAGCTACCCATGATGGATAACTAGTTACGGCAAGGAATCTGGCGTCCCATTGCTTATGAACCTCTTCTTTAACCTTCATCGCCATGTTAGGGCGGGTTCTTCGAAGGTTTTGCTTTACAGGAGGGAAGTCTTCCCTCAGTGGCAGCTTATGCATCACAATGTCTGTATCTAAACCTGGCATATCTTGATATGACCCAGCGAAGATGTCCACATATTATTGAAGCATTCCAATTAACTCTTATTTTACTCCAGCCTGCAAACTGGCCCCAATCTTAATTTCCTTATTTGCGTCTTCCATTCCGATGTTGATGACCTCAATTTCTCCGTGGTGAGGCTGAATCACTCTTTCCTCCTGTCTCAATAACCTGGCCAATTCTTCAGGGAGTTCACAATCTTCCTCAACCCCTTCATCAGATTGGTAGATTGGATTATCGAAATCATACTTGATCATAGCAGAAGAGTTATCAAAGAAATTCGGATGATTGGTTCTGCACAAGTGATGTGCTTATTTCAGAATCTGTTTTTTTCTTACAAAACAAAACAAAAGAAAAACATTGTCATTTTTATTTTTTTTTATGAAAAAGTTTAAAAAGAAAGAAAGAGAACATAATTTGAATGAAAAATGTCCTTTATTTATGATAAAATAAATTGCATAACATGCAAGGTGGCCCTACAAGGGATCCGTACACCTTGGGCATAGTGCAGAACTTAACATGCGTATGATAATGAGGAAACAGAGAAATTTACTCTGGAAGGCAAGTGACTTGGACGAAGTTTTCTGCGAATCAGTTCCTTAGCTCTCCCCCTGGGACACACGGGCGTACCCAGTTGTCGAGATCACAATCACTATCAGCATCATCTCCGACAACACAGACTTGATTTAAGTCAATCACCCCCCACTTGAGAAACTGATTGCTCTGATCTGAGACCCTGTTGCTTGCCCCGGGATGTAACCTATCCCAAACCTGTCTTCCTTCTTATCAACCTGGACCAACTTGCCTCATCCTTTGGCATTCCCATCTTCAACCACTTCTCTGGCCTGCTTGTAGGAAGATATAGAAGTTCTTATTCGCTCATTGTTCTTGGCTGCAGAGTTGGAAGCGAATGCACTGACATTCACAACTTCAAAGTCTTGACATAATGTTTCATGGATCTCCCCATCCATTTTAACGTATTTGAAAGTAGACAAATGGTTGACGAAGATATACTTTTCCCCACACACGGTAACCACTTGACTGTCAAAAACGTATTTCAACTTTGGATGCAAGGTTGAAGTCATTGCGCCTGTAGCATGGATCCATGGACGTCCCAAAAGGAAACTATAAGTTGGTTGGATATCCATCATATAGAATGTGATCTTGAATACCTGCGATCCTATCTTCACTGGCAACTCAACCTCACCAATCACTGATCTTCTAGAACCATCAAATGCTCTCACCACTAGGTCACTTGGTCTCGGAATTAGTCCATCTACCTCCAACTTCATCAAAGCCTTCTTTGGAAGTACATTCAAAGAAGAACCAGTATCGACCAGAACATGAGATAAAACAACACCCTTGCACTTTATGGTGATGTGCAAGGCCTTGTTATGATTTCTCTCCTCCGATGTCAAGTATCTGTCTGTAAATCCCAGTCCATGACTCGCATTGACATTTGCAACCGCAGCTTCAAGTTGGTTCACAGTTATCTCCTGTGGAACATAAGCCATATGTAGAACCTTCAACAATGCCTCCCGGTGAGCTGGAGAGCACATAAGCAGAGACAAAATAGAGATCTTCGAATGTGTATGATTTAACTGTTCAACCACTTTGTAATCACTCTTCTTAATTATCCTCATGAATTCCTCTACCTCCTTTTCGAAGGTACTCTACTCTTTAGCCGGAGTTACGACTTCTTTTGTAGCTACCTGTTTACCCTTGACTCGTGCTGCAGCTTCAGCTTCATTGTTTGTTCGGAGAGTTTGTGGAGCGAAAAGTCTTCCACTACGAGTAAATCCACCTACTCCTCCAACATTTACAACACTTGGATCAACAACAACTGGAGCTTTGTCTTCAACTTTTTGCCCTTAAGTATACACATCTGACCCATAGTGCCAAAGGACTGCTCTTTCACTTTCATATGGTACAGGTCTAGGAACCGTGATGGTTACAAGGCTTATTGTAACAGGCCTTGCCTCTTGTGATACGTAGATAGTAACAGGTGCGGGTTGAGAGGGCATTTCCTCTGGAGTGAAATATATAGTAATAGTAGCCACATCGTCGCTTTGATTGTTTACCTTATCAAAATGCAGCGAGCCTTCATCAATCAAGGCCTGGATACCCCTCTTCAGCTTACTACAACCATTCTCTGAAATCATACAGTCTTCACAATCTTCGTTACATCCAGGAAACACTTGGCCTTTTAGCAATATCTCTTTCACTATAAACAAAGGAGTCTTCCCTTCATTAACATTCAGGATCAAATTCAGGGTTCTTCCTTCTTCAATGGCATTGATCTTTGCCCCTCCGTGCTTGGGCATAGGGTTGGTATTAACATTTGGTGGTGGCGCAAAGTTAATGGCTTTCGAATCTATCAAATCCTGGACTTTCAGCTCTAAAGCTCTGCACTTTTCAGTTGTGTGCCCCGGGGCACCTGAATGAAAAGCACAATTGGCATTGGCATCATAGCCCGGTGGTAGGGAATCCCCAGTGATGGGTTGTAAAGTCCTTAACTGGATCATGTTCATGTCCAATATTCTTAGAAGCAGTGACATATACGTCATTGGGATGGGCTCAATGACACGATCAAAATGGCGTGCACGTTGTTGATAAGGTCTTTGTTGACGATGATTCTATTGTTGTGATTATTGTTGATGTTGTGGAACAGGCCCTAAGGGGATAGTGACTGCAGCCACCTGACCATAGTAGTTCTGACGACCTCGACCACGGCCCCTACTGTAAACAGTATTAGTCTCACCTTCCCTCCTTCTCTGAGGACCAGCAAAGGGCTTCCTCGCCCCAGTTGAGCTACTGACACTAGTATCTTGAATCTTCCCCATCTTCAACAAATTTTCCACTCTTTCACCTGCAATGACAAGATCAATAAATTTGGTGGCTGAACAAGAAGCCAAACAATCGATAAACACCCCTTGCAGAGTGCTCATGAACATATCAGCCATTTCATTCTCTAGCAACAGAGGTTGCACTCTTGCAGCTAATTGGCGCCACCTCTGGGCGTACTCTTTGAAGCTTTCCTTAGAATCTGTGACATGCTCTGAAGATGTGTACGATTGAGAGCCATGTACAAATTATACTTATAATGCTTGACAAATGCTTCATCCAAATCCTTCTAGCTCCTGATAAAGGTCCTACTCAGCTTCATGTACCATTCTTGGGATGCCCTTACGAGACTATCTTGAAAATAGTACATCCACAACTTTTCATCATCGGTATGAGCAACCATTCGACCGACAAAAGCTTAAAGGTGAGTCCTTGGGCAAGAAGTACCATTGTACTTGTCAAAAGTGGGAGCTTTGAACTTGTGGGTAATTCTCACCCCAGGAACAAGACCCAAGTCAGTGATATCAAATCCCAAAGAGTTCTAGAATTGAATAGAACGAATTTGCTCAGCCATTTCCTCAAAACGGCGGTTCACCTATGCACCCTGTCCTTCCATATCTTCCAGTATAGTAAATTGATCATCTTGATTATCCATCTGAGTAATACGGATATGTTCTGGACCACCACCAGCATTGACAATAACCTCAGGTTGAGGGCCACCACCACCATGAGCACTAGTACCTCTAGGACCTCCACCGTTGTTGTCGTTACCATCCTGATTTCTATCAATCATCTCTCGCAGACGCTCTTGGTTCTGATTGATTCCAGTTACTAAGGTCATGAACTGGTCCATTTGGTTATGCAGCTCTGCCAACTCAGTTAGCATAAATTTTCCAGAAACGAGCAAATAATACACCAAATTGAAGCTAGCACTATGTAGGTCATGAATCCACAAACCAAATTCAATAAAACATGTTACACACAGGGAATCGAAGGAAACTAATTTGGATCTCAAAACTACAAATCCAAATTTAAAGCCTCTTAAGGTTTCAACACAATTCAAACACTTCAAATTAGGTAAAGGCAACTCGAAACAAGCAAGAATGAGGCAAATCTGAAGCAAGATAAAGTTGATGTTTAAACCTGGATGTGACTTTTCTTTGAGATCTGAAGAAATCCAGTGGTGCTTCAAGCTTCCTTAAGATGACCTTGAGCCAAATAAAGGCTATAAAGCTTAGAATTGATGAGAAGATGAGGAATCTGAATACGATGTTGAAGATCCAAGTGACTCTAATAGCTTGGAACCTAGCTCAGAGAGATGATAATGATGAGGCTTGGTGAGATGATGTTGATAATAACACACAAATGAATTGGAGAAAGATGGATGAACAAATTCAGATTGGAATTGAAAGTGAGAAAAAAATGCAGAGAAGAGTGAGGTTTGTTGTTTCTTATGAGTAATGAAAAAATGATGCTTTGCCCTTGCCAATTTCGTGCACAATGTTTATATAGTGAGGGTGTCTGATGAAAGAGTGCAAGGTGAGGATACAACGTTTTTTATGAGCACCCAATGCAGAGCTTGTGCTTCATTCTTCTTCAGCTTTCAATTTGATTTTCAAACTTGATCACATGTGGTGAGGTGTGTAGTAAAAAAGGTGAGACTTCACAGATGTTTACATGATTTTACTTGATGAGGAAAAATGATGATCGCATGGCTATAATTGTCTGATAGTTTGATGGTGCATGGATGGCATCACACGTGATCTTCTTTCTTTAGTGCATGAAGTGTGTGTGAGTGGTATGTAAAAGCAAGTGACCTCAAAAATGAAAAAGAGAAAATCGTGTGGGTGGTAAAATCACACACTAAAAGGAAAACAAATGTGAGTGTGTGAGATGAAGGTACACGTTGACTTCATTCCTTTCCCCATGTACCAAATTTTTGTACCATTTTCTATATTATTTCCACATAAAATATCAAAAAAAAATGCAATGAAAACAAAGGTAATACATCAACAATATTTGGTCACGTGAAATACCTAGGACCCATTAGAAAAGGTTGTGACATAAAATGTAGCACAAAAAAGCACCATTAATGGACCAATCACAAGTTGACATGTGTACACTTAAAACCCCTAAAAATGCCTCAAACTTCCAAAAATCACATCTTGAGTTCTACAAATTCTATGAAGGTGTTCTTGGACTTTTTGGAAAGGGAAAATCATGATCTACGACTTTCATGTTCAAGTAAAAATAATTTGGAACTTTTTTACACATGAAATAATAGCTTGAAGATTTAGGGCAAATAATTCCAAAAATAGAAACTTTCCACTTGAACATTCCAAAGTTAGGTACTTTTGCACATTCTTGATTTTTGACAATTGAATCTTCATATATAAGCTCATGAACATTCCTTGATCAAATATAAGCTCATGAAGTTGATGAACATGATAAAAACCCTAAAAATCTCTTGTTTGACTTTTCTTCTGAACAATTGACTTTTTGCTTCACACACAAGTAACTAGCCCATTGCCTGACTTCCTCAATGAATTTTTGAACCAAATTACATCCACAGGCCTTATATATCATATTAAAGCCTTTAACCACAAGAATTGGTCAAAGCTATGAGGATATGATGATCTGAGGCAAAACCATAATTAAGGTTTCTCTGTGTATGAGGATGTTGCACTGCTGAGCTTCTGATGAATCACCCCCCTTCTAGGGATTTGAGGATAAATTTGAGCTTGTATAAGATATGAGGATTCCATGTAGGATTCTTTCAAGACTACTTGGTTCTCCACTTGACTTTGAAGAATCATAGCTTGATAGATGACTGATCACATGCCCTATGTTTCTAACTATGGATGCCATGCCTCATCTTTCTATGCAAAATGTTAGGATATGTATGCTTTATGATATTATATATGATATGAAATGAGAGGGAAAATTTTGGGGTGTTAGAGCTACCTCTTTCTCTTCAATAATTGATTTTATTCCTGGATTCAAATGCTTCTTCATAAGAAGTAATGGCCAAAAGCGCCAGATTACTCTTTTCATCTCTTTTTTAATCCTCAACTTTGTCAGATTCATTAGAATCTCTGACATTTTCTTTTTTGGATTTTTCTGTTTGGTAGTTTTGCTCCTTGTTCTTAAGATTGGGAAAATCAATTGAAATAAGAATACTTCAGAAGCTTTTGAAGTTACTCTTGCATCAATAGATATCACATTCCATTTATCCAGCTAAAAGAATCTTTTGATAAGGAAGGAAAATTCCTCATCATTAGACATTCCATGGGAATTTTCTTCACAAGCTTGAGGATGAGTGATCTGTTTGACAAATTTTCATCATCTAATTCCATTTCTTTACTTCAAAGATTGATATATAATCTTTAAAGACTCATCATACTCAAGTTTTTGACTTCTTGAATAGTTGTAACTTTTGGTCTAAATCTAATGGGCAATCTTCTCAGAATTTGCTTGGAAAGATTAGATGAATTGTAAATAGATAAGTTTCTTAACTGATTTCATTCAAATTAGAGCACAAGGATTCAAAGATAGTATGAGCAGTAGACGTATAAATGGTGTTGGTATACTCAGAATGAGATAGAAAACCTACCAGAATGCATTTAACTCGAAAGATATTTTTAGTAAAGCTTCTTCTAAGCTGGTGTGAGAGCTTTTCAATTTTTGATCACCCATACACCATCAACTTTTATAGTAATACCTTTCTCAAGGGTATTCCATAGACCTTCATCAAAATCCTTTTATCAAGACCAATGATATAACAATATATTTTTCCTTTTTCCATCATTTAAATTCAGCAGAGTCACCCTGAAATATGGTAGGATTAGCAAAGTAATATTTTTCATGTGGTACTTCATTCTTTCTTGAAGGAAGTTCTTTAGCGGACATATTTTTCTCATTGGATCATTATATTCACCACTCTTAATTGTTATGCACAGACCATGCTCTGATACCAACTGAAGGTGAGGAAAATACATAAGAGGGGGGGTGAATTGTGTTCTCCAATTTCGTTACTTCTGAACAGAGTTCAGATTCTAAACATTAGTTCAAAACCTGATAGAAGGTGCAGCGGATATCATAGCAGAAGTAAATAAAAAAGGACAAAGAACAACACAAAATATTTATCCTTGTTCCTCCTAAACTGAGAGTAGTCCAGTCCCCTTGCAACACAAAATATTTTCCAATATAATCAAATCATGATTACAACTGCTTATGCACTTAAGCATAATACTTTTATTACTCGTACCCTCAACCTGATATTTCCTTCTTAAACCCCTCAAGTTCAAGACTTCCTGCATAAACCCTCACCCTGAGACTTTCCTGATCAGATTCCACAAATCCAATACTTCATGCTTAAACCCCTTGGGTTCAAGACTTCTGCTTAGATCCTCAGTCCAAGACTTTCTTGCTCAGATTCCACGAATCCAAGATTTCTGCTCAGACCTCTAGTCCAAGGCTTCCTTGCACAAATCCCACAAATTCAAGACTTCCTTGCTCGGACCTATAGTCCAATAATTCCTTGCTTAATCAACACCTGATCAATACTTTCAAAGCTCTAGTACATAGCAAGAAACTTACTTGGCTCAATCATAACTACAAGATACTTTGATGCTAAAGCACATAACAAGAGACTTTATCTAAACTACTAAACAACTTGTTTAGCAGAATAGGGAACAAGGTGTATTTGATACAAAATCAGAGGTATATGGTAATCATCATAACAAAGATCACAACACTTAAGATTTCTAAGATATTCAATGTTTAAGAAATCTTAAGGCTTTGTACAATTTACAACATATAACCGAATTTTTGCATACTCGATTGTGTTGTCATTGTTGATCTTGTTATTCTTTCATTATGATAAAAGCGTGGAACACTTCTATCTTTCTTGGCTCTCCTTTATTTTCTTTGTTCCTTATTTAAAATCCAGATTTGTATCTTCAGCTACTTATATAGCATTTGTAGAAGATCAATAGTCATTGGATGAGATAACTAGTACAAAAGTGTCTTTGTTACTCCATAATACTAAGAGACGTTAAATATAGATACATCAAAAGATCTTTATCCATTGTGTAACATGTTTAACCATTTCATCTTCATTGTAATATTGTACTATAGATCCATTGAGATTAGATATCTGTAAAGCATGTCAACTCCTCTTGAGCCTTTTGAACACATACTCTAGCTGACAAAATAATTTGACAATGTAGCTTGCTTTTTGCAATGCATATAACTTTTAGCTTTGTCACTGGTTTGGAAAGATCACCAGAAGCTGATATATTTACTAAGTGTAGAGACAATATATTGTTCTTCTGATGTTGATGTATTTAGCTTCAGAGTCTACGCATCAGACTTCACTTAGAGAGCGTTCTTCAAATTTTGAACCACCAGAAGCCAATAACTCAGCTTCTCTGAATATATTATCTTTAAGTTTTTAGAACCTGCATACTTGGAACACGCATTAGATAACATCATCGTTCTTTCAATACTTTGTTATCATCAATACTCAAAGGATATATGTCATGAATAAATCTTATTCTAACAGCTACCACAATGTAATCAAACTGATGAGTAAGAGATTTAGGTACCTTCTCAATGATATTTTCTTCAGAGAGTTTCTCCACACGACTTCATCTCATATATGATCAGAATCACTCTAGAGATGTAGTCAGGTACCTTCTCATTGTTCTTCATGCTAAGATTCTCATACTGCTTACGTAGAGACTAAAGTTTCATCTTCTTCACTGATGCATCACCTTCATAGCACCGTACTGGTGTGTCTCAAGCAGCCTTCATCATCGTCGAATCAACGATTTTCTCTAACATATTTGCATCCACACACTAATGGATGTAGAACAACGTCTTCTGATCCTTCTTCCTCGTTTCTATTTGCATGTTTTTCTGTGCTTTTATCACATCCACTACAACCGGAGCACAACCATTGTTGACGATATCAAGAACATGTTAAGCATAAAACAACAGATGCATCTGAATCATCCACTGATTTCAGTTCTTGTCATTGAACACTGGAAGCTTGGTACTCAAATTACTGTTTCCGTTCATCTTTAAATTTTGTGCAATCACTCAGATCTCACCAAACACTAGAATCAAGAAATGTGATTTTGTTACGATTTCAATCAAATATATCACATGAATTCAAGAAACGAAATCAATCACACAACACCTAATTGTTCACTCGTGTTTCCTTGTGGATCTGAACCGAAACTTTAAATACCAATTGTTGATGCACAAGATGAAAAAGATGAAGATACAAAAAAAGATAGAAGAGAATAACAAACTTCAACTACTCTTATAAAACAATTACAAAATAATTACTCCACTACACTACTATGTGCACTATCTGATGCTCAGAGTGTATATATCTATTGACATCTATACTAATATATACACAAACAAAAATGTCACGTAAACTAAATACTAAAATATTAAATTATCCTTCATAATCGAGAACTAAACAATAATTTTCCTCATGAAATGATGGAGTTGGAGAACCTGAAGACTTGTGTTTGCGCTCCCCAATTAAGATTTGTACCCATATAGTTTCAAACAATTTTCAAACTAATGTCTCAATCATTCATTCTATACCCTCGCTCGTTTTTGGTGTTGTTTAGAAGCACCATAATATTTCTTTCAACCACCTCACATTCTTGGATGGCTTAAGGAGTTTAATTTCTAAAGACATCAAGAAGCTTATTGATAAGAAACTTGAGACTACAACTCAAATGGATTTCCTCGAGCGTGAACTCAAAAAAAAAAAAAAAAGACAAACATCACATGATTGAAGAAACTCTAATTTGAACTGGCTCATTAAAAAACTATAAATCACTAAAAAAAATGAACTTCTAAATTATAATGTAAGTTCAAAATATGAGCTTACAAAGAGATCCAAATATTGAAACTCAATTATTTTTCTGTTACAACAAGAAAAGGCATAAAACAAGACAGAGAAACTAGGACTTAATGCCTCACAAACTCATACCCATGGCCTCAGCAAGCAGTAAACTATCCATCTCTGTAGGAGGTGGATCAAGAAACACCAAAGGACTGTTTCTCTTGGCACCCATTTTGGCTACAAAGTCTCTACAATAGTTTCCTTGTAACATTCTTGGTCAGCACAAATTCATTACCAAACCTTTGATTATTTTTGTCCTCCTCCTGAATAAACTTGATTATCTACCAAATATTAGTACAACAACAAACAAGCTTTATCCCACTAAATGAGATCAGCTATAAGCTACATGAATCAACTTCCATCGTAACTTTCTATTCAGGAATATGCTTCTATCCAAATAATTTCCACAACATTGTTTTACTGTGCTTTGACAGTCATGGGAGAGGAGGTAAACTCTTTATTCTCAAAATTCAAATGAAAAGAGATTATCAAATTTTAAATGACATACAAAACAATAAATTAACTCCAGAGGTAAAGTCATAATCAATTCAGAAGTCTAGCGGAAACTGAAAATCGGCATGAAACGCTCCGCATTAAAAACTGCAACATATTGCATCAAGCTTTATTCTATTCGAATTATCTCACGGTGCATGTGTCGGAACCGGCAAATCTCGTCAAAAAAGTCATCAGCACTGTTATGTGAACCCTTCATCTGAAGAATCTTGATAACCATGGTCCTTAAATTTTTCCCATACCTCAACAAGGATTCAAGAGTACTCATTTTCTGCTCAGCATTTAATGGTGATCTCACTGTGATTAAGACCTCCTCCAAACATGGAATCACAAAGTCAGAATCAACCTGTAAAATAAAAGAATGCATTGTTTAGATAAGATGTTATAGAACACAGCACATATGCGCACAGATTTTAAAGATCAAAGCTATTATGAATTTAAAGCCTGTTTGTTTTCAGTCATTTCATTTTCAATACACATTCTTCCAAAAGCTGCAGTTTGTAGATTCATTGAAATCAGTTATAATAAGTTGGAATGCGGGAAATTAAGTTTCCAAACATAAGCTTACATGTTTTAGACTGTTCTTCTGGCATAGTGCTGCAAACATGGCTCCATGGATATCAAACTTGAGCAGCTTGGGATGACTGTTGAAAAAGTCAACAAAATCAATCTCTGGAAAGGGTTGAAGAGCATCATAGTCCCCAGTGAATTCCACCTTCATAAAAAGATGTTTCACATCACTTGCCAATCTCAGCATCTTACATATTGCATCCCAGCACCACTGAATGCCCCGCATCGACAGGGTCTCCAGGGCTGTAAGCTTTCCAAAATCAATCATGTAAACTCTCCCTATAAGAAATTAACAAGAAATAAATTAAATTGAGCTGACATTGACAAAGCTGATAGTTTAGTAAATTACATGGGAGCAATAGAAAAACCAAAGGCCAGTAAGAAATTCAAAAGTACAAGAATCACTTTAACCATTCAATTCAACTACCTGCACTATTGGAAATTGAAAGCTTTTTCAAATGCTTGGTTTCTGGGACCCTAATCCAGCTACAGCCTTGTACCTCAAGAGATTCAATCTTAGGGGCAGTGAGCGAAAGCGAACAGTTTCCAAGACCATAAAAATCCAGCCTACAGTCCTCCAAAAATGGCAGATCAATTGAAATTGATTGGACGCCTTCACACCCAAGCAGTAACAACTTTGTCAGATTTGGACATGACCGAATCACTGCATTCACTGCAGCATCCTCCAATCTTGCCCCTACAACTTCAAGGATTTTAAGATTATGGAACTCATCCCATTTAGGGATACGTTCAATCAAGACACCCCACAGTTTCAGAATTTCCAAATTCATCGCTGCACCAATGCAATCCAATTTTGACGGGCTCTCATGAACAATCGCATTGTCGCCAAGGTTGTCCATTCGAAGCTCAAGATAAGAAAGAGATGGACCTGCAAGTGCTAGCCATGAAGCAAGGCCAGAAGGGGAGAAAGGGCAGAAAACAATTAGCTCCTCTAATCGCTCAACAGCTGATACCATTCTTCTCACAATGATGTCAGAATCTTCATCATTAGGAGGGTTATCAAACGCATTGCGAGTAAAACAAAGAGATCTGATATAAGCCAATGAGTTCTTCCATCTCTTAGAAACACAATTGCAATACGCCACATCACGTCCATTACTGATATGCGACAATATGTATTGAAGAATCACATCAGGCAGAGACTCAATTGCTGTGAACAAGAATCAAAATAAAATAGTTGTCAGCTTGCAGACAGATCAAAAAACATAATTCCAAATCAATAATATATGAATAAAGAGCACCACTTGAAGTCAAAATTGTTGTCAGTCATCAAGCACAAATATTAGAAGAATCAGAAAACTCCAAATCATATAACTCTCATAAACAAATCAAGACATTCCATTCCTCTTAATAATATCTTAGCTATCACAAGTCACAACCCATTTTCAGTTTAGCTCAAATATTGTGTGCTAAAATAGTTATCAGCATGCAGACAGATCAAAGAACATATATCCAAATCAGCATTAATTGAAGAACACGTAATTTAAGTCAAAATTAGTGCAACTTGAAGTCAAAATTGATTCAATCAAGCTAAAACAAATAATTCAAAGAGACTAAAAACCTCAAATCGCATCTCTCACAAACAAATTGAACCATTCTCTTCCTCTAACTATCTAACCTATCACAACCCTAACCTTTTTGAGTTCAGCTCCAAAATCTTCAAATTACAATCCAAACCAACACCCCCTAACACCAACTCTGAATCGAAAACAACTAAAGCAAGCATTACCATTATCATCAACAGACTTAAAACACAAACATTCCACACAAAAATAAAATAATGAAGTGAATAAAAAATTACATTTCATCATCACTTATCTATAAATCAAGCTCAAAACAATCATTATTCAAACTACTAGCTTAGCATTGTTAGCTACAAAATGAACCAAACCATAGATTGAATTACAATAAAAAAAAAATCCCAATATACAACATAACTAGAGAAACACTATTAAGATCTAAGCACAATTGCAGACAGAAATGAAACCATAGTAAATCGAGCAAGTGAGAAGAAAGAGCTTACACATGATGAATTGAAGTGGAGTGAAGTGAAGAACATGAAGATCTGAAATGAAAGATTAGGTTTTCTAGGGATTTGATGAAGTTGATTTTGATAGAGAAAAGTGAGAGAGAGATATAAATATGTGAAAAATTAGATCTTAAAATAATAAATAAAAAGAATTGGACAAGGGGGGTTGAATGAAAAAAAAGCCCGCGTCTACGATTTAGGGATTTCAAATTTGTTTGAAATTTTTTAAGATTCCTTTACACGCGCACAACATAACCCTACACAAAATACACTCCTAGTCCTACATGCCTATTTTCTTGAAAAATAGTCATTACTCCTTACATGCAATTTAGCTAGATATGAAAAATATTTAAAATATAGTTAGAATTTAAATTATATCGCGCGAAATAACATAAATCGATACGGTCGGTAATAATTTAAATTAGCGCGCGTAAAATATAATAAATTACTATAAAACATAGATCGATACCGTTATTAAGAATTTAAATTAACGCGCGTAAAAAAATATTATATTAGTATTGTTGGTATGAATTTAAATTACATAGCGGAGAAAAACATAGATCGATATCGTTGGTAGCAATTTAAATATGTGCGGGTAAAAAGTATTAGATTAGTACTATTATTGATAAGAACTTAAATTACATTATGCAGAAAGCATAGATCGTATCGATCAATATCGTTGATAAGAATTTAAATTAACGCGTAAAAAAATATTAGATTAGTATTTTTGGTAAGAATTTGAATTCATCACGCAGAAAACATAGATAATATCCTTGGTAAGAATTTAAATTAGCGCGCGTAAAATATATTAGATTAGTATTTTTGGTAAGAATTTGAATTTCTCGCACTAAAAACATAGATGAATATCGTTGATAAGAATTTAAATTAGCGCGCGTAAAATAAATTTAGATTATTTTTATTTGTAAGAATTCAAATTAGAGCGCGTAAAAAAAGTTGATTAGTATCGTTAGTTAGAATTTAAATTAGAACATTTGTTATTAAAGTTTGAATTTCGGTATTGATGTGAAGAATATTACTAAATAATATTGAAGTATATCTCAAATATTTATGATTTTACTTGATTCGATGAATTGTCGAGATCAAATGTATTTAAAGAAAATTCTAAAAATATTAGTGTAAAAATGTATTATGTCGAGATCAAATTTATTTAAAGAAATTTCTAAAAATACTAGTGTAAAAATATAATATTGTTTAATAATATTCTAAGTAAGTTGATTTTAATGTTTTTCTTAGAGAAATAATTAAAATACTTAAATACTATTCTCATTGGTTCTTAATATAAAAATAAATAAATAAAGTATTCATCGAAGAATCAATATATATGGACTATATATAATACTGATATAAATCTAAAAACACAAACTTTTTCTTAATATATCATATATAATTATAAACTAAAAAAAAAAAAAGAGGTACAAAATTACGTAAATATTAATTAAAGAATTAAAATTGTGATTAATAAATAAAAGTTCATGTCCTAATATTCTTTGAACTGATCAACTAGTAATAGCCACACTAAAAGTTATTTCCCCTAAAACTCCCTCACTCTCAAAAACCCTCGAGACTGAATGGCCTCTCACTACCACCATCATCATCGCCGCCACTAATCTCTACCATCACTTCCTCCTTCATCCCATTGTTGTTACATCCTTCCCATACATGTTGCACCCCCAAAAACCTTCATCTTGTTCCATAACATGACCACCTTGTACAATCCATTTATTAACTAATCATTTCCCAACAAAACACCAACCTCGTACACGAACACATTTGTTCCACTCAAATCCACCATGACAACCTCGTACATACCAAATCACACACTCTTCAAAATCACAAACACCAATACATTATCTCATATATAATTCAATGCATTAAATCCATTGAATTCTCTCTCAATCATTATCATCATCATGCCCATCAATCTCTCCGACATTCTGCAACAACTGTTATCCAAACCCATTTTCGTTCCTTTCTTGTTCGTAGATCAAGAAACCATAAGAAACCTTAAACACCTTACACCTATCAAATCTTCTTTCATTTGTCTGAGATCCTCTTATTTATCCCATATCCATTTCGATTTCCCACCTCTTTCTCTCAAAGTTGTCAACTTGTTCCTTCAACTTGATTCCATTCAGGTAACCCAACTCTAAATATTTTTCATTTTAATTAAATTAGTATTTTGTTAGGAATTTATAATTTTGTATCTCTAAGGTTGTGATATAGTGATTCTGGAATTGAATTGATTTTTTTGTGTTGTTTATTCTGAAAGTAAAAAAATTGAGATTTGACTTAGGTTTGTGATAAAACGATTGTTGATGGGAAAAGGTCGATTAGTAGAGATTTAGTTCAATTTTTGGACTCGGTTGAAGGGGTTGCAGAGAAAAAACATATACTACATGTGTTAGAAGTGATATTATGAGGTTTTGTTATCGTCTCCACAAAGATTAATGTTATTTTATATGCTTGTCGTTCAATAGTTTATTGATTCAAGAAAAGGGTTTTCAAAGTTTGTTTCATAAATTGTCACGATTTAGTAGCAAAGATTAAATTCTAAGTGTTTGTTTTAACAAAGTATATCAAAAGTAGTTTTCATTTATCCTAACTTATATGTATTCTTTCAATCTTCCATATGAATTTGGGTCTGATTAATATCATCGTGTATTCTCAAAATATTGTTTATCTCTAGAGAAGTATCGTGAGAAATATTGTATTCATCGCTACACGGTCTCTCCATATAACAACCAATATAGTAAGTTTTAAGTTCAACACAAAGCAAATATCGACCACAGACTGATCTCTCCAATCTATAAACCGATGGATGAATATTTTAGGTCTAGTTCCATAAAATCTATGTCTAGAGTTTTACAAAACAAGAATGGATCATTAAGAACAAAAATATTCATTATATATTAATCATCACTTGTTCACATACAAGGCTAATAAAAAAATACATAAAGTTAAGATAGATTACCTCTACCTTTGATACAAAGGAAATTAGTTACCCATAACCATGGTAGTTTTCTTTACAAGTAATGAGAAAATATGAATTATCATCCACATCAAAGAATCAAACTCGGATGTGAATTCAGCTTCTATTTTAGAAAAATCACTCTTTGGTGAATAAATGCAGAAAATAGGGTTTCTTGGTGAGAAATGGGGTTATGATCCCCAAAAAGAGTGAAAAGTACTTATATAGTACAACTAAAGCATGCTTTCTTCGTCTAGCAAACCCTTTTTTCGCCCATCGAAGGTTGCTTTTAGGAACCTGATGTGCCTCTAAATATTTAAATCGCCCCTGAGGAAAATATATGTATTTGATGTGCGAACAATCCTTCGCACAACAGGCTTCTTCACTACCAGTTCGCTTAACGAAATTATGGTCCTTTTCCTACTGCCTCAAATCTGGATTGGTTCGTTGGGGCTTCGCTTTGACTTTTCCTAGTGAATGTTCGCTTTTCCTTCGTTGTTGTTCGCATGACAAACATATTAAATCTTCTCATTTTCTTTGCCTTCCTTATCCAATTCACTTGTGTCTTACACATTGATGCTTTATGCCCAATATTTTCACAATAAAACATAAATCAAGAAATCCAAATGTATTTGCAACAATGTTGAAGAATAGCACAAAGGCATTCATAATTGCATTGAAAATAAATTAAAAGAGTTGAAAAATGTCAAGTTTAATGGATCAAAACAAAGCATATTTGGCATTCAACAATGTCTACCTCATTCTCGTTTAACGGATAAAAAATGTCAAGTTAGCAACTTATCCTCATTCTCGTATTTGGAACCAGAAGAGATCGTTGGAACTCAGTTTCAAGCTCTCTATGTAAGCAACGGGGATCAGTCGGAAATAGGAACGTCAATCACTTCCTACAAAGATGTTCTCCTAATCCTAGAAAGCAACAATATCAAAGGTTGGGGTCAAGTCGTAATTCCTGTCAGCAATGAATCCAAAAAAGGTCTTGGTTATTCTTCAACAACAACTAAACCTACAACAAAGGACGAAAACTTTGGTCCTATTAAAAACTTTTTCCACTGTGGAGGCTTCCTTCACCCAATCTCTCAAGAGGTTCATACCATCGAGGAAAACAGTTTGGAAGGCTTTGAAGATCCCGATGAAAAATGGAAAACATATTTTAATGAGGAAGGATACATTTCTCAAGATAAAGCACGCAAGCCATTCTACTTACCGATCTCCATTTCCAAGTATATTCTAGAAACAGAGGATAGAGAAATCTCTTAAGTACCTACTACTCCTCATAACTCATTGGAAGACACTCCAATGCCAAACAACTTTGGTTGTACATTCGAAGACTTAATGGATGATTTACCCGTATGGGAATCTTATCAGGAAAATCAGGGAGACATGCAAAGTTATCTCGATGAATTTGCAAGGATCTCAGGATAATAATTCATCAACTTTGCACCAACAGAAGTGAATGTCATTACTGAAGATGACTCCACAACTCCCACAGAAACGTGGGACACCTTGGGACAACCAAGTGGAAAATACGATTATCTCGTAAAATACACTGCTCCTGCAAGTTCTCGCATTGATATTAAAGACTTCCAATCAACTGAATGGGAATACTCTCCTAAGAGTATCGATGAAGAAATAACTGACAATTTCTCGCACGATTAAGCTGCATGCAAGGAAGACTTTACGGATCCTCCTTCACCAAAAATTAATGTCATTACAAAAGCTACTCCGGGAAGACAAGTTTCAGACTTCTGCATCTCCAATGGAGTTTGTTACGATTGGGTCTATGTTGATGTCCCAAACATCATTCACATTCCAAAGTAATTGCTTAGTTTTATTTCAACCTTTCATCTTGCCCGGATGACAAGGAATGTTTTATAGGGCTTACTTGCTGTAAATGTCCTCTTCACTTAGCCCAGAGTGACATATTTTTGTTTTATAGGGTTGTGTATTTCAAGAATCGACAAATCATAAATAAAATGTTATTATGTACTTTTGTGCTTGTTGTTGTTTTCTCTTTTCGCTTTTTCAGAAAATGGTAATCCCTAAAAACAACCAAAAATAAAAACAAACATTTTCAAAACTAATATGCATAAACTTTCTTTTGCATTCTCTAAATGTGTTTTCTCGATATCATCATCATGCAGATTAACTGTTTTAACCCCCATTTAAACACGTGATCCAATGCCTTCTCCCAAC